>CM065726.1:6612577-6622577 GCA_033310375.1 Conus canariensis
ATTAGAGAGAAAATGTTGATAGGCCAACTGCTATCAGGAATTGTGTACATTTCCCTTTGCACCGTGGAAACGGAAGTGTCTGGCTTTGTTCCCTCTCTGCTGAAAAGATGGCTGCATCATTTGCGACTTTTCAAGGCTACCATCTGACGTAGAAGATTTGCCGAAGACTGGTTCGAATTAGCGGAGACTGAAACTTGTTGGTCATCATACAGAGCTCTGCCTCCGGTGTATCAAAGAGACACAAATAGACAAGCCCCACTGTGCTTCCTGTCCACATGTATTTTCGGAAGGTGGCATGCTGAACGCTTTTTGACGTAGAGCAGGGAACATAGACAGAGGGATAGCCAAATATGGCAGGCATTCTGCCGCCAGTATTTTGATGTTGTTCCCCATCCACTCCCCACCCCACCCCCCACCCCCACCCCCACCCCTGTCTCCCCTCCACCCCCTTCACGTTCATTCAATGTGCTGTAGTTAGCCCTTAGGAAAAGCTAAGTCGCAGTGAATTCTGGGAGAGAATTCCCATCGGCTACGTCATGTAGCCTCGTCATAGATTCACAGTGGCCGCCTGCGCAATGATGACCTGCAATTCTGCGTATACAACATTGCGTTGACGGAATTGGGGTAATTTCTTGTTGCCGACAAAATCAGAGACTCGTTATAAGAGAGGAAATAATCAGCCCGTAAAAGAGACCCAAACAACGACATCTGAGACTGTAAAAGCATCACAAAGGACGGATCTTCATGAGAGTGGGTTTGACGGAGATCTTTCTGAAGATATAATTTACATCATTCAGTGATCGTGAATAAGAATTTTAACCCCAAAATTGAACTGAGTCATCATTTTATTACACAAAAAAGTACACATTAATATTTCATAATAATTGCAAAAGTGATATTTTGATATCCAAGTGCATCAAATTCAAATAAATCAGAATGTATGGGTCCATGTTCTGTGCCAATGATGATCAGAATACAAACTGTAGTTAAGGTATTTTTCACTTTTTTTACTGTCATGATTTAATGTTAGCGCCGAAAAGTAATCATGTATGCTCAGAATTGCACACCTGGAAATGTGTATGAAAACAAATTATGCATGCTCATATTTTTTTTACCCGCTCTGTAGGCAAGCCATGACCATCTTGTGGCAAACCGCAAGCGTGCCGAAATTTGCCACATAATGATCGTATAGTGTGTTCAGAACTATGGTGTGTGTGGTGTGTGTGTGTGTGTGTGTGTGTGTGTGTGTGTGTGCTTGTGTGTGTGTGTGTGTGTGTGTGTGTGTGTGTGTGTGTGTGCTTGCGTGCGTTTGTGCATGTGTGTGTTTGTGTGTGTGTGCGCGCGCGCGCGCGCGCGCGCGTGTGTGTGTGTGTGTGTGTGTGTGTGTGTCCAGTGCTGACAGCAGCCGTCAGTACATGAATGTCAGACACGAAACTGAGTTAACATCAGAACTACTGTCACTTTTCGTTTAGATCTAAGTAGCCTAATTATATCCGTGTAAAGCTCTACTTGTGTAGGCCTATAGGCGCACCACTCTGTTTTCCATTCATACGTACAAAACCAAGGTGAAAGCCACATTTACTCCCATTTTATACAGCATTGTAAAAATTCACGCCACAGTAAGGTAGAGTCACAAAAGAACAGCTTACAACAAGGGATGAGCCTATAACAAGTTCGTCATCAAACAGTTTCTTACACCTCAACACTGCACACGATCGAAGTATAGTACAAAACGCACATTCACTTAATGTGCATAACATGTGGCAGAGCGAAAAACAACCCCCAAACATCTTGTGACGACAGACTTGCTCTGTACCTGAACAAAATCTCTGCACCAAATGGCGTGATCACGGGGAAAGATTGTGAAGCCTATAAGAGCTATTCTGGGATCTTCGCTAAATAAGTACTCGGACTCTTCTTGTTATTATTGTTATCATCATTAAAATCATCATCATCATCATCATCATCATCATCATCCTCATCATCACTATTATCATTAATGTTGTTATTGTCGCCGTCGTTGTTGTACTATGGGAAGAAGACTGCGGTCGGCTGGGCTATGTGTAACGTGAATTAAATTGGAAAAGCAACATGGAAAGAGAGGGGATTGCCCAGGGATGACATGATGTGATGAAGGAGAAGCCGATGAGTGAAATGCCCTACACTGTTGGTAGTGAATCGAGCGAGAACCTCTATGACACTGCTCTCCGATAACGGTGTATTATTTCCATGACATGGTAAGGGCTGAACAGAAGTTTGGTTACGTCAAAGATGTACAGAGGACGGGAATCGTATCTCGTCTCGTTTTTCTTCTATTCACTTGTGTCGGAGTCCTGTTCGCTTGTGTCGGAGTCCTGTTCGCTTGTGTCGGAGTCCTGTTCGCTTGTGCCGGAGTCCGGAGTCCTGTTCGCTTGTGTCGGAGTCCTGTTCGCTTGTGACGGAGTCCTGTTCACTTGTGCCGGAGTCCTGTTCGCTTGTACAAGTAACTACTTGCGGGCGGGAGGATTCTGCAGTTGACTAGTATGCCCTCTCAGGTGACCGTGAATGCCAACGTCTTCTGGTCCACTGTGTAGCGAGGTCAGCCTGCACCTGAAACCACCTGGTGTGCGCTTAAAAATGAATAATGTAACACTACCAGTTGCAAAGTGCGGTAGTCAGACAGCCCAGGAGTGAAATCATGCACACAGAGCTGATCAGTCCGACGGGAAGTGGTGAATGCCTTCTTCATACGAGCAATGGAACTCCAATCGGCACAGGGCCAAAGATCTTGTCCCCTCTACGTCTTCGGTCACGTCTTCAGTTACAAATACAAAACACAACAACGCATAAACACTTCTAGAAGTGATTCATTCACGCATCTTGCTGTCTAATGCCAAGAAAACCATTTACCCGATGAATGAGAAAAAATGAATAAACAAACGAATGAAAAGATCTGCAAAAAAAAAAAAAGAACAGCAGTCATTTATAGCATGAATTATTAGTTAAGCAATCAAAGATCAGGTGGATACTTTTTCGCAAACTAGATAACTTGACCGAATAATGCAGACTTTTTACTTTAAGTTCTGAAATCTAACATATAAATGCATTGTACAGCACGGAACAAAACAACTATAAGTTATGACATCCCACTAACATTTGTATCCTGAATCCAAATTCATATGCAGGACAAAATCACATTGCAATATCACCAAAATAACGTCAGTGACAGAGAACGATATAATACTAACAGGGAAGAACAGATAGCCCAGCAATGATACAGATCACTGAATGCTATGATGTTAACGATGACGCTGGTGGAGGTGTAGAATAACAGTAAAAGGCCATGCGGGGTCTCCTGCAGTGGGGAGAACGGCCATCATCGGATTCTGGGCATCAGTTCTATAGCGTCCGCGTCCCGACGTTTTCCCAGCACTCGTGTTATCAGCAGCACCAGACCTGCTCCCTGCAGCACCCCCAGCACCAGCATACCCACTCCGATACCAACCTTCTCCCCTGAAACAGAGGCGCCAGTGATGGACAGTCTGCATCTCTGGCTGGCTGGCTGTCTGGCTGTCTGTCTGTCTATCTGTCCCCAATGACTTTATTCAGTAAACGTTGAATGAATCATACCACTCAAACAAGCTTTGTTGCCACGTACACCCTCCCGCTACTCCCTCTCCTTTTCCTCTTACCCTTCCTCATCTCTTCTCACGTTACACACCTTCCTTCTCCCCACTTATCCGCACACACACACACACACACACACACACACACACACACACACACACACACACACAATACAAGCGCAAGCGCGCGCGCGCACACACACACATATACACACACACACACATACAAGTGCGCGCACACACACACACGCACACAAACACACACACATACACAACACGCACACGCACACGCACGCACACACACACACACGCACACACACACATACGCACGCACACACACACACACACACACACACACACACACACACACACACACACACACACGCACGCACGCACTCACCTTCCCCCCCCCCCCCCCTACACACACACACACACACGGGCAATGTCGTATATGTGTATCTGTACAAAATCTTGTTGGATTAAGTCATGATGTCCACGAGCGGCGGTTTAGTGCATCACATTGAAATCTGAACACAGATGGCTGATCCTGGCATTTTGTTTATAATGACAATGACTTTACATTAAACTCGCTGGAACAAACGATTAATTCAATGACAATGAGTTTACGTGAAAACTCAGTCGAACAACAGATTAACTAACTCACTGACAGCAATTTCACTAATGTTTGCAACAGCAGCAGCACATCCACTCCACCTCCACCAGCAGCGGCAGCCGCAGCAGTCTTGGTTGTAGTAGTAGCGGGGGTGGTGGAGCACTGATATGCCCCCCCCCCCCGCCCCCCCCACACAACACACCACAGTGGTTGGCTTGGCTATAAATAACATGAACGAAAGTGGTGGTGGTGGTGATGATGGCGTCGGCGGCAGCAGCAGCAGCAGCAGCAGCAGTAGTTGTTAATGTAGTTAACTGCGCAGCTACAGCAGAAATAAGAGGTAATAGCAGCAGCAACAACGGTAACTGTGGCAGCAATGGAGGTAGTAGTGAAGACAGCAGTCTTAACGCAGAAGAATGTCAGACTCGGGTAGTGTCCGAGTCGTGACATGTGGCAAAGAACCAGTCACTACCCTGTATTTGAATCCGTTATTCAGAGAAAGAGAGAGAGGGAAACTTTTGCCTGTGAATTGTGGTCTGTCTGTATCGTTCTAGCACAAAGCAAAACAAGAAAATATAAACACGCGTTACTATTATTTCTCCTGAGGGTCTCCAACTTTTACAGTGAACGAAATCGCTGGCGAGGCATGAGATGCTAAAAATGTACACATTAAGATTCCTTGTGACTTTAAGGGGGAGAACGGCAGTCACGTTTGACAACCGTATGATGCGTGATCGTGAGAACAGTTATTTTTCCCGTCTTGTCCACGAGGTTTTTTTTATATGCTTTTTAATTACATGTCCATTATAATTTCTATTTTTAAAAATCGGGTTCTTTTCGGTTGTGTGTCACAACCAATAGAATAGGAGGAACCAGGTAAATAGTAGGAACCAGGTGAATAGGAGGAACCAGGTGAAGAGGAGGAACCAGGTCAATAGGAGGAACCAGGTCAATAGGAGGAACCAGGTTCTTCAGCGTGGTGACCCAAGGACTCTCCCAGGGGCTAAAGAAGAAGTAGTAAAATGCTTTTCATTCTTTGAGCTGAAGTTCGCCAAGTTTTCCTCCAGGAAAGCGTGGTTATTTTTCACGATTGTGACCTTTTGGCCATCTTCTTTTCCATTCCCTTTTGTGAGTTACTCCCACCCTGCTCATTCCGGGTTCGCTTTGAACAGTTACACCCAGATCATCTTGTCGCAGTCCTGGTTCCGGGAGTACACAGCCAGAAACCAATGTCGAGTCATCGTTAGGCCACCCATTAGAGGAGGCCAGGCACTGCCACCGATTCACATTGGTGGTGTTCAATGGCACCTGTTTTGATTCAATGTACGTAGGACACTCTACTAAACTACCCACCCACGACAATCATTGCTCACTTGCGGAGCCAGGATCAGTGACCATCCCGCTACGAGGGTTAGCATAACTTTTTAAGAAAATCAATGAAACGTACTTTGATCCTAGTACAGTGATTGTACCAACGATATTCTTTTCGTGCTCTTCATCAGTGCAAAGACTATTCGCGAGGTCTTTTTGTTATTTCAAGAGTGACTTCTGAAGGGAAGGGCTGCTGAAAGAATGGTTGGTAACGCATTTAATTAGGCTGGTTTTGCAGGCATTTCATTAGGCTGGTTTTGCAGGCATTTCATTAGGCTGGTTTTGCAGGCATTTGATTAGGCTGGTTTTGCGGCGCATTTAATTAGGCTGGTTTTGCGGGCATTTAATAGACTGTTTTGGCGAGCATTCAACAACTGTTTTCGCGGCAGTATCAGACTGTTTACGCGGACAGTTCATCACACTGTTTATGGGACAGTTCATCACACTGTTTATGGGACAGTTCATCACACTGTTTATGCGGGACAGTTCATCACACTGTTTATGGGGACAGTTCATCACACTGTTTAGGGACAGTTCATCACACTGTTTATGGGACAGTTCATCACACTGTTTATGGGGACAGTTCATCACACTGTTTATGGGACAGTTCATCAGACTGTTTATGAGGACAGTTCATCACACTGTTTATGGGACAGTTCATCACACTGTTTATGCGGACAGTTCACCACACTGTTTATGGGACAGTTCATCACACTGTTTATGCGGACAGTTCATCACACTGTTTATGCGGACAGTTCATCACACTGTTTATGCGGACAGTTCACACACTGTTTATGCGGACAGTTCATCAGACCGTTTATGCAGACAATTCATCAGACTTAACACTGCGTTCACAGAATGCTGGTGAGAGTTTTGATGGTCTTACCTGTGTCGTCTGATGATCCATTGCTCGTCTGCTTGCTGTTACAGTCTGCAAGATCAAAGGAACAAACTAATATTACGTAAGATCAAAGGAACAAACTAATATTACGTAAGATCAAAGAACAAACTAATATTACGTAAGATCAAAGGAACAAACTAATATTATGTAAGATCAAAGGAGCAAACTGATATTACGTAAGATCAAAGGAACAAAGTAATATTACGTAAGATCAAAGGAGCAAACTGATATTACGTAAAATCAAAGGAACAAAGTAATATTATGTAAGATCAAAGGAACAAACTAGTATTACATAAGATCAAAGGAACAAACTAATATTACGTGGTGTCCTCCGAAATCTCGTGTCGCTGACTCACGTTTGCCCTAGAGTCTCTTTCTTCTTCTTTCGCTTCTTTTGTTTCTTCTCTTTTCGTTCTCCCCCCCCCCCCCCCCCTCCCCCTGTGTTTCGCAGCCTGCTTAAACTGTGGTCATTCTGTTACGTACTTCAACATCATATGTGAACTGCTCAACACCATGTAGTCTTATATGAATTGCCTACCTCGATCTGAACTGTGTTGTAAGTTTTCTTGGGAAACACACACACACACACACCACACACACACACACACACACACACAACACCACAACACGCAACGCAACGCACGCACGCACGCGCGCACACACACACACACACACAGGCAGTTAGAGAGAGACAGAGAGACTGTGTGAGTGTGTGTGTGTGTGTGTGTGTGTGTGTGTGTGTGTGTGTGTGTGTGTGTGTGTGTGTGTGTGTGTATTTCTCGGGACGGGGGGACGTAGGAGTATGAGAGAGAGGAAGAGAGTGATTCTCGTATGTTCATTGGATTTTTGTCGCCTGTCAAGTGTGTGTCTGTGTCTGTTTGTGTGTTTGTCTTGTTCACAACTCTATAGACTGAAGTCTCACCGTCAGGACAAATGGCCCCTCCAGTTGTAGTGTCACCAGACGAGGCAGTGGATCCCCTGCCAGGTGTGTATCCCTTGCCAGGTGTGGATCCCCTGCCAGGTGTGTATCCCTTGCCAGGTGTGTTCACTTTCCCTGGGTCTCTCGAACTGACCTTGCTTGGGCCACCAGGACTGCTAGTGGTCGCCTTGTGTGATGGGTTGATGGACCATCTGTCCACCGCTGACGAGTTTGCTGACCAAAGGAAAAGAGCATTTCTCTGCAAGCTATTAAGGCATTTCTTCTTTCTTTCTAACATTCAGTTGAGACCACGGACTAGTCAATATCATCTTTCTTTTCGGCCATTGTTATACACACAAGTCACCGGATGACATTTTTTTTTTCAAATGGAAAAGGAGGGGGCTGAGTGTTGGTACAGAAACCGGGGATGTTTCCTTGTTTGTTCTGTGTGCTCTGTGCTGTCATGTCTGCTAAGGCGATTCGGTGTCGTAAGCAGCATTCCTTTGGAGTTACGTTTTCTTTGGGAGTAAGAGTTACCCTATTTGTTTTTTGTCTATTGTTTACTGTTCCCTGCCTCATTTCATATTTACTTTCCATGAAATGGATCTAGTTGCAAAGCGAGAGGGCTGCAGGCGAAAATCTAAACAAATCTTAAATAAATGTTAGCGAACCGCCCAGAGAACGTGGACAAACGAGTCACAAGACGAAACACAACGCGTTTCGACCTCTTAGGTCTTCATCAGGTGAGACATAAACGAATAAAACAACGAAAATTCACTTAGCTTTGATCGCTTCATATCACTTCACACGGTTCAGCGCAAGGAAGAAGGCGTTGGAAATTCAGTGGGAATGGGTGACAGTGGGCAGGGAGAAATGGGGAAGTGAGGGAGTGAGCACTGCCAAAAAGCTGAAAAGTGAATACTGCTAGAAGATGAAAAGTGTTCAGCAAGGATTGAGGGGGAAGGAAGGAGAGAGTTGGAAGGGATGAGGGGGGGGGGGGGGTATAGAAGGAGAGGGCAGGGTGGGGAAGAAGAGAGAAATGGGTCAAGAGCAGAAGGACTGGGGGGGGGGGGGATAAAGTAAATAAAAATAGTAATAATAATGTTAAGAGACAAAATCAAGATAAGTAAGAACAAAGGGCTGTTATGGAGGAAAGTCAGTGTTTGATATTGATTCCATTTGGGTGGATAGTGCCAAGTTTGTGAATAAGGAGGGAAAACAGAACAGTTGCATGATCCCACAAACCATGTGCAGCGAAAACGTTTCAATAGGACAGGTATAATCAGCTTCCGGAATTTAGCGCCTTTGCAATGCAGACTTTGAAGTCTTCCGGTCCGCACAACGATACCAATCATGCCAGTATGCACGCATACCATTCATAATTTCACTTTTTAAAGAGTAATCTCTATTTTCATGGCAACGACGTATGGCCGTCATTTCAGGCCGGAAAAAAACAAAACAAAACAGAAAACGATTAATAACGAACAGTATCAGTGATTACTATGCTGACATGAACATCGTACAGCCAGTAAGGTTACGATTTCACCCGCAGTTGGTCTGCTGGTTTGTCTGCCTGTCCATCAGCGAATTTATGTTAAAAAAAAGAAAGCTCCTACTGTACACGATGTTAATGAAACTTGATAGAAAAGATGGCGTGTGTGACCTGTAGACAAGCATGGCGTGTGTGACCTGTAGACAAGCATGGTGTGTGTGACCTGTAGACAAGCATGGCGTGTGTGACCTGTAGACAAGCATGGTGTGTGTGACCTGTAGACAAACATGGCGTGTGTGACCTGTAGACAAGCATGGTGTGTGTGACCTGTAGACAAGCATGGCGTGTGTGACCTGTAGACAAGCATGGTGTGTGTGACCTGTAGACAAGCATGGCGTGTGTGACCTGTAGACAAGCATTGTCACATTTTGGTGCTGCTCCACATGAAAGAGAGGATGCAGTAGGCTGAAATCTACCGAGAGGCCATTCACTTATCGATCGTTTTGTTGTTGTTGTTGTTGTTTTGTTGCTGTTGTTGTGGTTGTCAAGAAAACTATGGTTTTCAAAAAGAATAACAGAGTTATTTGTGATTTCGGAAACTAGTAGTAAGTGTTCACAGGTTTTTTTTCAATCATGATAGTCCAGACAACCACACAGCTGTCAAACTCACACGAGAAAAAAAGAAGAAGGTCACGTCCTGAACAGGACAGATTATGAAAAAAAATTTAAGCCTGAAAAAGAAAGAAACAACAATAGCCGTTCACCATGTGGAAGCTAAACCACTGGCATCCTTTCGGCGGTTAAGACCACGCCGTGCCTACAGCGACAGCCATTCCACTTGAAATCTCACTTCCAGATTTCAAAAAGTCGTAAACCATAATGGAAAACATTTGAACGTAGCCAAAAACAAACCTCACAAAACTGTGTAAGTGTTCACTGCAAAATGCACAGCCAGCAATGTTCACTACCCAGTCACCGCAAGACAGCAAAATATTTTTTTAAAGGCCGGCTTGTCATAAATTTGGAAAGGTATTAAGAGTAAAAGAGCTATCAGAACAAAGGTAAGAGATTGGTCCACAACAGAACTACCAGAACAAAG
>CM065726.1:6632577-6640077 GCA_033310375.1 Conus canariensis
TTTAAACGCCACTACAGGCACACGCTTAGTAATGTTTTAAACGCCACTACAGGCACACGGAATCGGGTGCGAACTGAAGGGCTGGGGACAATGAATAAGGTGTGTGTGTGGTCGGGTAAGAGTACATTAGGAACTTCAATATTTCACGTAAAAAAAACAACCAGAATACTTTCCGACAACGTTCACAAATAGAACCACAGCCAAATGTTGACATTTGAGTCGTAGGGCATTTATTTATGACAACTATACCACAGATTTACGGTCACCACAGAAAGCTTGGTGATATCACAAAGCTCTTGTGATGAAGATTGTGCCAAAGCTCAGGACGCCCGAGGCCTTGAACTTGCGCATGGTCTCTCTTGTGTTACTATGCAAATAGCACTTGTCCGATGAAGAACAATGAAAATGGCGCCCAACAATCGAACATACATCATGTACAGTAAACAAGTTGGGTATTTTTTGCTCCCATAAGAAAACCTAACACAGAGTAACTTTTATTCAAGACTGGCACAGCCTTTTAAACTTGAATAAAGTCAGACAAATACATAGACGAACAATCTAATAGTGGGGGGAAAAACAAGCGCAGGCCAACAACTGAACTATCTTCATAGTAATGACTTGGCAAAGATTTGGACTTAAGGAGGGGGGGAGGGCGGAATTTGAAGATGGAGAAACTGGGAACATGAAATTAAGAAAATATGTTACAGATATGAAAACTCTTCACTAGCTGCATAAGGGAACCATCGCAATCCCTTTCGAAGGCAGATATATTTGTATTGCCTGCTCCGAGGCCTTTCGTCCACTGGGTCGGACTCATCAGGGAGACACGGCTGGTTGTGTCTGCGCTCCTGGCGTCAAATAGAGACACACCACAGTCCATAATACTGTGGTGTTCTCACCACCAAGAGTGCAAAAAAGAATCCAATAGCACCCCCAAAGCAGCCAGCGAAGAGTAGTAAATGAAACCAAACGAAAGTGTGGGGAGGAAAAAAGTTGCTGAAAAACTAAAGACATTATGCAAACAGTATAAAATAAAGGGGACAATCTTTGAGCCTACGCTTGAGGATCCACCCAAAGATGCAAGGGAGATCAAAAGGCAAACACACAGACGGACAGAAACAAACACAAATAACCTCAATTTAATCAAAACAAAATCGTAAATGAAATGAGGCAGGGAACAGTAAACGATAAACAGTAAACAAGTTGGGTATTTTTTGCTCCCATAAGAAAACCTAACACAGAGTAACTTTTATTCAAGACTGGCACAGCCTTTTAAACTTGAATAAAGTCAGACAAATACATAGACGAACAATCTAATAGTGGGGGGAAAAACAAGCGCAGGCCAACAACTGAACTATCTTCATAGATATCACCTGTTCATTGTGGACACTCACCATCTGTTCATTGTGGACACTTACCTTATAAACACACATTAATAATCCAGACTTCAACATCCATTTACTTGTGGAAACTTTCCCTACAAACACACGCTAAAAATGTACACTTCAACATAAATTAACTTGTGGAAAGGTGCGATCATTTTTTTTTTTTTTTTTTTTTTTTTTTTTTTTTTTGCTGTCCCAACCTCTGCGCCACCTCAGAGGCAGTGACCCACGCCGCTCATTCCGACACCCCGTCCACAGCCACAGCCCGGTCGGCCCCGCCGCAGCCCCGGCACCGGCAATCCACAGGGAGCAGTCAATGTCAAGTCGTCAAGAAGCAACCCACCGGAGGAGACACTGCATTGCTGCCGAGCCACTTCGGTGGTGTTCAGTGGCGCCTGTTCTGATCTAACATACGCAGGACACCACCTACTAAGCCCCCTACTGACGACAATAATTGCTTAGTCGCGGAGCCGGCGTGAGTGAGCTCTCCCTCCGGAGGGCGCCACCACGTCCGTCCAACGACAGCCCCATGGACTCGCCGATACCGGTGACCCCGACAGAACCAAACCAAGGCTACAGACGTGGAGAGGACATCGAAATTGAGGTCACCATGAGAGCAGGGCATGAAGGGCCACAGAATTTGAGACTTTTTTATGCTGATCGATGAGAATGAGGATGATTAAGATGATGCTACGGATTTCCATTTCGGTCTGAGACTACATGACAGGGCTGTACTCTACGCTTCCTTTCATAATATATCCCGGCGTCAACCAGGCCCGAGAGATACAGGCACCTGCAGTGTTGGTCAGGAAATTTGAGCAACACTCCCAGAAACGCATCCATTAAGTGGATGAAACTCGACTGTGTGGTCCTAGTCTTCCCAACTGAATCCGCAGCAACTCAACTCTGGGTAGGAGGCGGTCGGGGCAGAAAAACCCACATGACTTCTGATGGGAATCGAACCCACGACCTCCCAGCCGGGAGTCCGCGACGCTAACCACTTCGCCACGGCGGCGATCATTTCTTGCTTTGTGGTGACATTCTGCGCCTTTGCAAATCAGAAAGGTGAGATCATTTCTTGCTTTGTGACATTCTGCGCCTTTGCAAATCAGAAAGGTGCGACCATTTCTTGCTTTGTGACATTCTGCGCCTTTGAAGTCAGAAAGGTGCGACCATTTCTTGCTTTGTGACATTCTGCGCCTTTGAAGTCAGAAAGGTGCGACTATTTCTTGCTTTGTGACATTCTGCGCCTTTGAAGTCAGAAAGGTGCGACCATTTCTTGCTTTGTGACACTTTGCGCCTTTGCAAATCAGTCTTCTAAAGTCCTGTATTGAGTGCAAAGGTACCAGTGCACTCGTATAAGTCAGAATTTTTTTATGGCCTCCATGTCAGCCCGAAAGCAAAACAAAGGGAAAAAAAGAATAATTATGAAGCGACAACATAGGGAAGAAACATTAATTTCCAGCAAAATAGTGGCTATCATTGTTTTCTGGAAGAAATATACTGTTGTCACGAAGACAACGTTTATCATGCGCTTTTGAAAACAGATATTTGAGAACAGCGTACAGTTCGTAACTTCCATGACCTTATGAACGTTCTGGTGACTTGAGGTTGCTTACCCACGTAGCCGGCCAGCCGTGTGTTTCACTAAATGTTATAAAGCAAACAAATGTAACAGAATGCTAACAATTCGTCTGATATAGGTCAACTCAAATTAACGGACACTGGGCGTGCGCGATTCGTAGTTACTCAACTCAACTCAACTCAATTTCATTTGTCCTCATACAGGATAATTTTCTTGCGGACATGTCGCACAAACACACAGGAAACTAAAGAAAGACATAGAAAACAAAAGATGAATATTATGTTAATATATTAAAAGGTTGACCCCAACTATTTGCATATCTCCCGATGTAACGTCTCCCTCACCCCTCTCACTCAATTCTCTGACACGCACTTCACCCGCTCTCTATAACTAAAAACTCGTGTGTCTGCTTGCACTCTCACTGTCATTCATCCCTCCTCCCTTCCTTCCCAACAGGACATTGACAAGGAAACATTATAGACCCTACTATAACAATTCAAACCAAAGCAACTCTCTCTCTCTTTCACACCCCTTCCCCCCCCCCCCAGATCCCTCTCCCTCCTCCTCTCTCCCTACATCCCTCTCCTTCCCCCTCTCTCTACATCCCTCCTTCCCCCTCTCTCCCTACATCCCTCTCCTTCCCCCTCTCTCTCTACATCCCTCTCCTTCCCCCTCTCTCTCCTATCCCTCTCCTTCCCCCTCTCTCCCTACATCCCTCTCCTTCCCCCTCTCTCCTACATCCTCTCCTCCCCCCTCTCCCCTCCGTTGCTCATCATGGCTTAATGACCCAAAGTGACATTTTATCACTCTCCGTGCATCATGGCTTAATGACCCAAAGTGACATTTTATCGGAGGCCAATACGCATTTCACTGAAAGGCGTCGTCTGCGCGCAAGCTCGAAACGTCGGAATAAGTTTCCAATGTACGGTTTGTCCTGTTCGATTTTTCTACCCCAACAAACTGATTTTCCAATCTGCAAACAACGACACAACTGTACAGGCTCCAAGTACTGACTGTCCTGAACAGGCGTCCGGACAAATCGTACTGGTATGTAATCTATCACAGTGACCTGAGATCCGTCACCGCTGGACAGGGTGACGATGAGAAGTCCTTTGTAGACCAGGTCCTTGAGGGCTTCAAAGGCGTCGTCCAGGGTCGGTTCTGGCTCCGTGCCGTTGATCAGCCCTGGCAGTTAAAGTGGACAGGTCAGACTACCATACATTCCTTCACTCTCTCACAACTCAGACACCCTTACCTTTTACTCACAATCCCCAACATCAACGTCATCACTATCATTATTATCACATCTGCATTACTATCGTTGTCTCATTATCATTGATATCATCGCTATCATCGCCGCAACAATTTGTTTTCGTTATGGTTTTACACTAAGTCGAGTAATAAGATCACTTCAAGAGGATCTTGCATGCATTTTTTCTGTCTTTGTGGTAATGTGAACTCATTTTCTATCCAGAACAAACGTCATTTAGTTTCAGATTCAGTTTCATCAAGGAGGAGTCACCGCGTTTAGACTTGTCCATATACACCATATCACCTGTGCTGAGCTAAGAGACTACTGTGCGCCAGATTTACAGCTGATACATCGATAAATCAGTAACGATGATGAGAGGATTTAACACAGGATTTCATAGACAGGACTTAACAGATGTTTGACCAGAGCATTAGCCCAACGCACTGTTCAGACCAAACATCGTTTACATCTGACACAATGAGAGTCTCGTTTCTGATGCACAAGAATGTACAAATACATATCCAACGACGCACATTGTACACATAAGCTCAGCTGATACCTCTGACGACATACCTTGTTGGTAAAATTACCTGGAAGAGATCCCATAAAACAAACGTTTCAGCAAAGATATCCGTTGGAAACTGATAAGAAGACACAAAGACTCGAACGTGCCAGTGCTGTTACACTGCCAACAACACGTGTGTGAGTTTTTACAGTTTTAGAATTTCAGCTCAGACGATTACTACAGCCTATTCAAGGCTGTCAAAAACACACACACACACACACACACACACACACACACACACACACACACGCACGCACGCACGCACGCACGCACGCACGCACGCACGCACGCACGCACGCACGCGCACGCACGCACGTACGCACGCACACACACACACACACACACACACACACACACACATACACACACACACACACACACACACACACACACGCACACGCACACACACACACACATGAAGAACGGGCAGCTGCTGGTATCCACTCTTTACAGTTTCCTCCACCTAATCTACAGATTGCAACAAAAAAAGTTGACATGCCATTAATTGTAATCAGGAAAACGTGGTGAAGAATTTCCAGAACGTGTGTGAGTAAAGTCTGATGCTCGCGCGGACACAGCAAAACGAGCAGACAGGAAGATCAGCCAGAAGATGAAAGTCTTACGGTTAAATAACGAACCAAAAGAGACAGCTGTCATTGTAGGACAGTCCTCGACGATCTGGAAAACCATCGTTACCAAGGCAACAGAACGAACAGTGCCAGGATTGTCCAACAACTGTGGAAATGTTCCTCCATCATGGACTCTTTACCACGTCTGTATGTCAGGTGACAGAACGAAACAAAGTAATCAAAATCGTCACAAATAAAGTTACTATTGATACACACATTGTCTAACTTCATTATCATAATTTTTCCAAGTGAAATTTGGAGCTGATTTTCCCCGGGCGGAGTGCGAAGCCATTCTACTCAAGGTCTGACCAGCGCGTTGTGCTAATGCGTAGGTCAGACATCTGCTGGGTCGTAGCCACGAGACCCTCTTCTTCAATTTTCTCATCTTAGTTGTTAATTCATTTATCCATCAGCTTCAAATTATGCGTAGTGTGGTCTCAAAACTTAGCGGATGTGGTGTAGCGTATATGGACTAGTCCGCACGCAGTGACGCCTCCTTGATGAAACTGAAACTGAAACTCTACAGCAAGACTTCCTCTGTCAGTACGTACACCTACTGACCAATCAAAATGGACCTGCTTAGAGAATTTTTTGAGGATGACAACTGTTGTGGATTCTTTAACGTGCGCGAAGTGGACGTTTCAGTAGGCCCAAAAGCTATCACCACAACATGAGTAAGTCTGGTGAAAAAGAAGGGAGAAAACAAACCCTCCACGTGCAAGATTCAAATCACATATTCTGGGGATTCTCCAAACTCCTCGGCAAATGTGTTTCCACTTTGCCCCCCTTTCACCCACGGACCACACACCAGCCAATTCCGGCGTCAGACCAGTACTTCAACAATCGCACCAAACTGTCATACAATGTAGGCCTATTCCAGAGGCCAACCAAACAAAGCCGTTAGTAATCTGCAAGTCCGGATGATGCAACGGAGAGCAGGGCGTTGGGTCTGACACATGTGGATATCTTAATCATTCGTATTATGCACTAGTGTAATGATGCGATATCAATTTTCATGAAAAATGAAGTGAACATGAAATGCACGCTATGTCTATAAGGATAAAGAATTCATTTCCGAACCATCGGACTGCTTCTTTGTTCCTACATTTGTTTGTTCGTTGATTTAATAACACCTGGAATTCAAGCACAAAAATAACAAGCACAGACTCACGCGAGAAGTGACGACACGTGACATGGGGATCGGTGACGTCAGCATCGGGCACGTGGCGCGAGCTGAGATAGCAGGAACCATCAGGGCAGAGGTCAAAGCTGTTGCAGATGAAGTCAGTACCGTAGTAGCAGCTGGCGGCACAGCTGTTCACGTCAGCTTGGGGTGTCACCGTACGTGCGGCATACGGCGAGGATGTGCCCGCCTCAGCAAAGTGAACTACACAATGAAGGTTGAGATTAACGTCCTGTCAGACAAATGCTCCGAAGGACAAAGACGCTCACAGTGCAAGGCTGGGAGGGGGGGTGGGATGGAGATGGGAAGGGGTGCTAAGTTGACTTCGTGTTAGAGCATCCAAACATTGCCAGTTCAATTCCTGCAAACGCAGTTTTAAAACGTTGTTCTTGTCACGTCTGATAGCAGTTTCTTCCCTTCGTACTCCACGGGTGGTAATCCACGGGTCTACCATATCACCTTGGGCTGGTGTGGGCATTAGACCTGAAAATAAGTCATAGACCCAGGTGCGTGTGGACATTTAATCAGAATGTGTCTGACAGACCAAGGTGCGTGTGGACATCTAATCTGAATGTGTCTGACAGACCAAGGTGCGTGTGGACATTTAATCTGAATGTGTCTGACAGACCAAGGTGCGTATGGACATCTAATCTGAATGTGTCTGACAGACCAAGGTGCGTGTGGACATTTAATCTGAATGTGTCTGACAGACCAAGGTGCGTGTGAACATTTAACCTGAATGTGTCTGACAGACCAAGGTGCGTGTGAACACTTAACCTGAATGTCTCTAATAGACTAATAACTGTTAACTGACCAAGATGGGCGTGGACATTTCATATGAACGAGTCTGTCCGACAAAGGTGGGTGAGAGCATTTTATCTGAACGAGTCTAACCGACCAA
>CM065726.1:6645077-6665077 GCA_033310375.1 Conus canariensis
TGTGTGTCTGCCTCGTATACCCAGTTCCTCTGTCATCACCAGTATCATCAGTTCAGACATTTCATCAAGGTTATCACCAGTTCAGACAGTTCATCAAAGCCATCATCAGTTCAGACATTTCATCAAAGCCATCATCAGTTCAGACATTTCATCAAAGCCATCACCAGTTCAGACAGTTCATCAAAGCCATCACCAGTTCAGACAGTTCATCAAAGCCATCACCAGTTTAGACAGTTCATCAAAGCCATCATCAGTATCATCAGTTCAGACAGTTCATCAAAGCCATCACCAGTTTAGACAGTTCATCAAAGCCATCATCAGTTTAGACAGTTCATCAAAGCCATCATCAGTATCATCAGTTTAGACAGTTCATCAAAGCCATCATCAGTTCAGACATTTCATCAAAGCCATCATCAGTTCAGACAGTTCATCAAAGCCATCACCAGTTCAGACAGTTCATCAAAGCCATCATCAGTTTAGACAGTTCATCAAAGCCATCATCAGTATCATCAGTTCAGACAGTTCATCAAAGCCACCACCAGTATCATCAGTTCAGACAGTTCATCAAAGCCATCATCAGTATCATCAGTTCAGACAGTTCATCAAAGCCACCACCAGTTCAGACAGTTCATCAAAGCCATCATCAGTATCATCAGTTCAGACAGTTCATCAAAGCCATCATCAGTATCATCAGTTCAGACAGTTCATCAAAGCCACCACCAGTTCAGACAGTTCATCAAAGCCACCACCAGTATCATCAGTTCAGACAGTTCATCAAAGCCATCATCAGTATCATCAGTTCAGACAGTTCATCAAAGCCATCACCAGTTCAGACAGTTCATCAAAGCCATCATCAGTATCATCAGTTCAGACAGTTCATCAAAGCCATCATCAGTATCATCAGTTCAGACAGTTCATCAAAGCCATCATCAGTACCATCAGTTCAGACAGTTCATCAAAGCCCCACCAGTTCAGACAGTTCATCAAAGCCACCACCAGTTTAGACAGTTCATCAAAGCCATCACCAGTTTAGACAGTTCATCAAAGCCATCACCAGTTTAGACAGTTCATCAAAGCCACCACCAGTACCATCAGTTCGGACAGTTCATCAAAGCCATCACCAGTTTAGACAGTTCATCAAAGCCATCACCAGTTTAGACAGTTCATCAAAGCCACCACCAGTATCATCAGTTCAGACAGTTCATCAAAGCCATCATCAGTTCAGACAGTTCATCAAAGCCATCACCAGTTTAGACAGTTCATCAAAGCCATCATCAGTTCAGACAGTTCATCAAAGCCACCACCAGTTCAGACAGTTCATCAAAGTCATCACCAGTTTAGACAGTTCATCAAAGCCACCACCAGTATCATCAGTTCAGACATTTCATCAAAGCCATCATCAGTACCATCAGTTCAGACAGTTCATCAAAGCCATCATCATTATCACCAGTTCAGACAGTTCATCAAAGCCATCATCAGTATCACAGTTCAGACAGTTCATCAAAGCCATCATCAGTATCATCAGTTCAGACAGTTCATCAAAGCCATCATCAGTATCATCAGTTCAGACAGTTCATCAAAGCCATCATCAGTTTTAGACAGTTCATCAAAGCCATCATCAGTATCACCAGTTCAGACAGTTCATCAAAGCCATCATCAGTATCACCAGTTCAGACATTTCATCAAAGCCATCACCAGTACTATCAGCTCAGACATTTCATCAAAGCCATCATCAGTATCATCAGTTCAGACAGTTCATCAAAGCCATCACCAGCACCATCAGTTCAGACATTTCATCAAAGCCATCATCAGTATCATCAGTTCTGACAGTTCATCAAAGCCATCATCAGTATCATCAGTTCAGACAGTTCATCAAAGCCATCATCCAGTATCATCAGTTCAGACAGTTCATCAAAGCCATCATCAGTTCAGACAGTTCATCAAAGCCATCATCAGTTCAGACAGTTCATCAAAGCCATCATCAGTACATCAGTTCCAGACAGTCATCAAAGCTCATCATCAGTTCAGACAGTTCATCAAAGCCATCATCAGTTCAGACAGTTCATCAAAGCCATCATCAGTTCAGACAGTTCATCAAAGCCATCACAGTATCATCAGTTCAGACAGTTCATCAAAGCCATCACAGTTCCATCAGTTCAGACATTCTCAAAGCCATCATCATACTCAGTTCAGACAGTTCATCAAGCCATACATCAGTACCATCAGTTCAGACATTTCATCAAAGCCATCATCAGTACCATCAGTTCAGACATTTCATCAAAGCCATCATCAGTACCATCAGTTCAGACAGTTCATCAAAGCCATCATCAGTATCATCAGTTCAGACATTCATCAAAGCCATCATCAGTACATCAGTTCAGACAGTTCATCAAAGCCATCATCAGTTACCATCAGTTCAATTCATCAAAGCCATCATCAGTATCATCAGTTCAGACAGTTCATCAAAGCCATCATCAGTTCAGACATTTCATCAAAGCCATCATCAGTTCATCAGTTCTCAGACAGTTCATCAACAGCATCATCAGTTCAGACATTTCATCAAAGCCATCATCAGTATCACAGTTCAGACATTTCATTCAAAGCCATCATCAGTATCATCAGTTCAGACAGTTCATCAAAGCCATCATCAGTTCAGACATTCATCAAAGCCATCATCAGTATCACATTCAGACATTTCATCAAAGCCTCCAGTATCACCAGTTCAGACAGTTCATCACAAGCCATCATCAGTTCAAGTTCAGACATTCATCAAAGCCATCATCAGTATCACCAGTTCAGGACAGTTCATCAAAGCCATCACCAGTATCACCAGTTCAGACATTTCATCAAAGCCATCATCAGTATCACCAGTTCGAACATTTCATCAAAGCCATCACCAGTATCATCAGTTCAGACAGTTCATCAAAGCCATCACCAGTTACCAGTCAGTTTCAGTACACAGTTCATTCATCAAAGCCATCATCAGTATCATCAGTTCGACAGTTCATCAAAGCCATCACCAGTACATAGTTCAGACGTTCATCAAAGCCATCATCAGTATCACCAGTTAGACAGTTCATCAAAGCCATACAGTACATCAGTTCAGACAGTTCATCAAAGCCATCATCAGTATCATCAGTTCAGACAGTTCATCAAAGCCATCATCAGTACCATCAGTTCAGACAGTTCATCAAAGCCATCACCAGTACCATCAGTTCAGACATTTCATCAAAGCCATCATCAGTATCATCAGTTCAGACATTTCATCAAAGCCATCACCAGTACCACCAGTTCAGACAGTTCATCAAAGCCATCATCAGTATCATCAGTTCAGACATTTCATCAAAGCCATCATCAGTACCATCAGTTCAGACAGTTCATCAAAGCCATCATCAGTACCATCAGTTCAGACAGTTCATCAAAGCCATCATCAGTTCAGACATTTCATCAAAGCCATCATCAGTTCAGACATTTCATCAAAGCCATCATCAGTATCATCAGTTCAGACAGTTCATCAAAGCCATCATCAGTTCAGACATTTCATCAAAGCCATCACCAGTACCATCAGTTCAGACATTTCATCAAAGCCATCATCAATATCATCAGTTCAGACATTTCATCAAAGCCATCATCAGTTCAGACATTTCATCAAAGCCATCATCAGTATCATCAGTTCAGACAGTTCATCAAAGCCATCATCAGTTCAGACATTTCATCAAAGCCATCACCAGTACCATCAGTTCAGATATTTCATCAAAGCCATCATCAGTATCATCAGTTCAGACATTTCATCAAAGCCATCATCAGTATCACCAGTTCAGACAGTTCATCAAAGCCATTACCAGTACCATCAGTTCAGACATTTCATCAAAGCCATCACCAGTATCACCAGTTCAGACATTTCATCAAAGCCATCATCAGTTGAGACATTTCATCAAAGCCATCATCAGTATCACCAGTTCAGACATTTCATCAAAGCCATCATCAGCTCAGACATTTCATCAAAGCCATCATCAGTTGAGACATTTCATCAAAGCCATCATCAGTTGAGACATTTCATCAAAGCCGTCATCAGTATCGTCCCAACCAAACATCCTATCTACATGAGCAACAGTGTCTTGCATCAAATCATTCAGGCAAGATACACAACACTCAAGACTACGAAAATGATTGAGCAATCTTATCTTCATCCAGTTCGCCAGATGAGGTTTTCATTCAACGCCCATCTTACGCCGAATTGGATGAATTTAAATGATTGCTCATTCAATTTCGTTGTACAGAGTGTTGTGTATCTTGCCTGAAGAAGACCTAAGAGGTCGAAAGGCGTTGTGTTTTGAATTGTAATTCGTTTGTCTACGTTTTTCGGCGGAGCCTTGAAAATACTTTTTAAAAATTTCATTACAGAAATTACATCTATACCATGATCAATACATCATATGAACATTACATCTACATCCATAATCAGTATCCTCCATATAGACATTACATTTACATCATTATCAATATCTTTTATATAGACATTACATCTACATTATCATCAGTATCTTTCATATAGAGATTACATGTACACCATTATCAATATCTTCCGTATAATCAGTACGTCCACATCATTATCATAATTTTCATTGAGAGATTACATCTGCATTATCATCAATATTTCCCATATAGAGATTACATATACACCATCATCAATATCTTTCCTATTGACATTGCATCTACACCATCATCGATGCTCTCCATATAAAAATTGAATCTACATAATCACCAATATCTTCCACCAATGTCATCAGTATATTCCATAAACAGATTACACTAAATTGTCAATATCTTCCATACAGTTATTACATCCAAACTATCATCAATGTCTTACAGACAGAATTGTGTCTACGCTACCATCATGATATTCTCCACCAAAAATACATCTACGCCATCATCAGTGTCACACACGTACACACTTCTGATAGCATTAACATCGGTCCAGAAGCTGTAAAGAAAGTATTGTTCGAAATCACCCGACCACGTATTCCACAAACTTTCAAGACTCATTGTAAAATAAATAAACTGACGAACAATCCACATCATTAACATATAATGCCAGTCACACATACAATTCGAACATGTACGCGTAACGTCAGGTGCACATGGTGTATTCAATGATTGATACAACCCACGGTCAAACCGTAATGGTGCAAAGTAATTTCATAGTCGTCATCACAATGTCACGACGACATCAATTCTCAGAAGTAACTAACATGCCGCTTCCAATAACCACCGTAGGACTGAGCACAAACACCCGTGCCTACGATTTTGGTTTTAAAATACAAACACCCATCCCCATGATTTTGGTCTTAAAGCACAAACACCTGTGCCCATGCTTTTGGTCTTAAAGCACAAACACTTATGCCCATGATATTGGTAAAAGCACAAACACCCGTGCCCATGATTTTAATCTTAAAACACAAACATCCGTGCCTACGATTTTGGTCTTAAGGCACAAACACCTGTGCCTATGATTTTAATCTTAAAGCACAAACACCCGTGCCTATGATTTTGGTCTTAAAGCACAAACACCTGTGCCTACGATTTTGCTCTTAAAGCACAAACACCCGTGCCTACGATTCTGATCTTAAAGCACAAACACCCGTGCCTATTATTTCGGTCTTAAAGCACAAACACCCACCCCCATGATTTTGGTCTTAAAGCACAAACATCCACCCCCATGATTTTGGTCTTAAAGCACAAACACCTGTGTCCATGATTTTGGTCTTAAAGCACAAACATCCACCCCCATGATTTTGGTCTTAAAGCACAAACACCCACCCCCATGATTTTGGTCTTAAAGCACAAACACCTGTGTCCATGATTTTGGTCTTAAAGCACAAACATCCGTGTCCATGATTTTGGTCTTAAAGCACAAACATCCGTGTCCATGATTTTGGTCTTAAAGCACAAACACCCACCCCCATGATTTTGGTCTTAAAGCACAAACACCTGTACCCATGATTTTGGTCTTAAAGCACAAACACCTGTGTCCATGATTTTGGTCTTAAAGCACAAACACCTGTGTCCATGATTTTGGTCTTAAAGCACAAACACCTGTACCCATGATTTTGGTCTTAAAGCACAAACACCTGTACCCATGATTTTGGTCTTAAAGCACAAACACCCGTGTCCATGATTTTGGTCTTAAAGCACAAACACCCGTGTCCATGATTTTGGTCTTAAAGCACAAACACCCATCCCCATGAATTTGCTCTTAAAGCACAAACACCTGTACCCATGATTTTGGTCTTAAAGCACAAACACCCGTGTCCATGCTTTTGGTCTGATACCACACGTGGCAGTTTTGATGACCGCTGCACAGAACTTCACTGAACACACAGCTGGGCAACTCACCGACTGGAAGAAGTACTGGAAAACAGAATGCTGCGTTCCGGACCCTATGGTGAAGTCGGTGCGCCTGGACTCAAAGACATCGCACAGGATTCCTCGAACAGTTTTCTGCACAGTCAGTTCATCCTGTAGTTTCTCGAAACTTCTTGAGGCGCGCGCGCGCGCGTTTTGTGTGTGTGTGTGTTTTTGTGTGTGTGTGTGTGTGTGTGTGTGTGTGTGTGTGTGTGTGTGTGTGTGTGTGTGTGTGTGTGTGTGTGACTCTCTGTGTGTGTGTGTGTGTGGTGTGTGTGTGTGTGTGTGTGTGTGTGTGTGTGTGCGTGTGTGTATGTGCGTGCGTGCGTGCGTGCGTGCGCGCGCGCGTATGTGTGTATGTGTGTGTGTGTGTGGGCGTGCGCGCGCGCGTTCGCGTGTTCTTACTTCATTATTTCTTAACAACAGATCTGGTTCAATTAAGAGAGAGAGAGAGAGAGAGAGAGAGAGAGAGAGAGGAGAGAGAGAGAGAGAGTGAGAGAGAGAGAGAGAGAGACAGAGACAGAGACAGAGAGACAGAGAGAGAGAGAGAATGCTAATCCAATAATCAAACAGCCTGGGCACATAGCCGCTAGCGTGTGTGGAGATAAATGCGTACTCCTGATCCATGACACTTTCCTTTACTTTATTTCCGCACACGTCCTCCTCCTTTGCGTTTGGTGTGATTCATGTGTGTGTGTGTGTGTGTGTGTGTGTGTGTGTGTGTGTGTGTGTGTGTGTGTGTGTGTGTGTGTGTGCCCATGTCCCCCATATCCCTCTTCCTCTTATTAAGAGTGGAAATGCCGAGGGCTTCTACCGATCAGAGGACGATAGTGTTTTGTACAACGTGCGGACGAGAATAATGGCTGAACACGGTGTTTAACCTTTAACCGCTGAAGACAACATCCATCTTGTTCTTATCGAAGCTGACGTGGATTTCACACGGAAACAAGCTGAATGAGGCTCAACTGAGATGGTTGACACTTTGTGTCTTATCCCTGTCTCTCTGTTGATAACTGTTGTTGTACATGTCGGGTCGTGTGATTTGTCCACCTCTTCCGATTGGTGACTGGAAACATCGGTGTTGACCTGTTGCGGGAATCTGGTTGGCTTAGTGACAGAGCAACAATTTAGCGACCAGAGGTTCCGAATTTGAATTCATACGACGCCTAACGAAACACACACACACACACACACACACACACACACACACACACCATACAACACACAACACACACACACACACACACACACGCACGCACGCACACACACACACACACACACACACACACACACACACACACACACACACACAGAAAGAGAGAGAGAGAGAGAGAAGAGAGAGAGAGAGAGAGAGAGAGAGAGAGAGAGTCTAGAGAGACAGCCTCTGCCCATCTTGATACCTTATCGTTCTGGTGATATGGGTTCACCTCGTTAGATTGATCCTCCTGCACTCTACTCTCCTACCATACTTATCCCCAGTCTACCGTACGTTATCAACAGCGATAGGTGTGGTCGTTCAACCTCAAGGTAACTAACTAACTAACCACGGCACCTGTCCAGTGAAGGTGTAGGTGTTGTCCAGGTAGAAGATCTGCAGTGGAGTCTTCAAGCCCAGGACGGGGATGTCGGTGGTCATCACCCGTGTCCAGTTGACCGGCTGCCCGTCAAAGGTGCCGTTGGTGGGGATGGGGCCCACGGTGCAGTTGCCCCGGTACGAGTCCACGTTGTAGGCGATTCCTTTCGGAGGCACCAACAGACATGGACAGGGTCAACTAAACGGGTTTTAAGGTGCGCAAAGCAAATAAGTTAGCGCACCGCACACGTGTTCATGCGGAAGTGTACACGAACGCTCAAGTTCGTGCGCATGAACGTGTGCACGCGCGCGCGCACACACACACACACACACACACACACACACACACACACACACACACACACACGAACACACACGAACACACAGATACCCTTTCCCCTCTCGTACACGCACATAGAGATGTGTACGTGTTCGCGTGTTCACCTATATACCAAGATACATGGCGACAGCATCTAAACACACACACACACACAGATACAGACACAGACACGATCACACACACACACACACACACACACACACACACACACACACACACACACACACACACAGAGAAAGAAAGACAGACAGACGGACAGAGAGAGAGAGAGACAGACAGACAGGTAGACAGACGAACGAACAGACAGACAGACCGACAATGATATTCAAAGATGAAGTATAAGACACATTTCTCAGTAACACTATTTGTACTTTGTACGGCATAGCCCATGCGGGGGGTGGGGGGGGGGGTGGGGGGAGGGACAAACAGAGAGACAGACAGACAAGACAGACAGACGGACAAACGGACGGACGGACGGACAGACAGACAGACAAAGAGAGAGAGAGAGAGAGAGAGAGAGAGAGAGAGAGAGAGAGAGAGAGACGTATTCATGAATGAAACATCTAGTCTATTTCTCAACGACAACTCCTGCACGCTGTTACAGCACAAGCTAGAAGGATGTAGCAGATGTTGGAGAACGTGCGAAGCCAGCATTCAGTCTTGGTGGCATTTATTGTCTGCCTTCACCAGACCAGGACAAAACGAGGCGTCCTTTTCAGAGACTAAGGCAAACAGGTCTACAATTCGGTGTCGGGCTGTCTACTGTAAACTACGTTTACATGTCCATGTGGTCACTTCATTGCACGTGAGACCCCACCCTCCCATTCCCCACCCCATCCCCCATCCCCACTCTCTCTTCCCTCATGATTTACAACCTTTGGACACCCACAGTTACTTATGTCTTCCACAAAAACTATAACTTTCATCATGAAAACAGTTATGTATCACTACAGTCAAAAGGCTGTCATTACCCTGTCTCTTCATGAAAACAGTAATTTTCTCGATGATAATGGTAATGATTACATTGGGGTTTTTTTTTGTAAAATCATCCCCCTTTTTTTAGGAAAAAAAAACTCTTGATCATTATCTCGCATGAAAAAATAGTGTTTTAGTCAGTAATCAGTTACGTTTCGACGAACAAAATTCCCCAGAACTAGTCACTGTGGGCTTAATGATAACTACTGTTTTCGTGTGAAATGATTTCATCCTTTTCTCACAATTATTGTTTTCTTGATTTTAGATCTGACGGCTTTGCCATAACATGAATCACTACAAAAGCGGTCGTTATGATCATAAAATCAATGGCTGTGGTCCTAAGCACTCGCATTGAAAAATTGTACCGTGCAAAACAATAGCGCACAGATAAATGTTAAAAATAATTGCTGCTTGTAATTGTTATCATCATTATCATTATTCACTGCTCTGTGTTTCGACAGTGCCGAAGCAGACGATTTTTTTTTTCATTCTCATCATACTGACTAGATTTTTCTTGTTGAACGTTATTTAAAATTCACACAAAAAGGATTAATCATCACCGTTTTCATCAGGGAAGAAAATCACTGTTTTCACACAGAAAAGTCCCATAGCTCTGGTCTCACACCTGTATTGTAGTCGTGAATGGAGGAGACGGTGAAGGGGGTGTAGTAGGGAGCGCCGGCCATGGCGTCCCGAGTGTCCACACGCACCAGCTTGGACACCGAGTCATACCACACCTGGCAACGAGAAGAACTGTGTCAATACCACACCTGGCAACGAGAAGTCCTGTGTCAATACCACACCTGGCAACGAGAAGAACTGTGTCAATACCACACCTGGCAACGAGAAGAACTGTGTCAATACCACACCTGGCAACGAGAAGCCCTGTGTCAATACCACACCTGGCAACGAGAAGCCCTGTGTCAATACCACACCTGGCAACGAGAAGCCCTGTGTCAATACCACACCTGGCAACGAGAAGTCCTGTGTCAGTACCACACCTGACAATGAACAGTCCTGTGTCAATACCACACCTGACAATGAACAGTCCTGTGTCAATACCACACCTGGCAACGAGAAGTCCTGTGTTAATACCACACCTGACAACGAGAAGTCCTGTGTCAATACCACACCTGGCAACGAGAAGTCCTGTGTCAATACCACACATGACAATGAACAGTCCTGTGTCAATACCACACCTGACAATGGAGAGTCCTGTGTCAATACCACACCTGACAATGAACAGTCCTGTGTCAATACCACACCTTTCAAAGAACATAGCTGTGTCAATACCACACCTGACAATGAACAGTCCTGTGTCAATACCACACCTGACAATAAACTGTCCTGTGTCAATACCACTCCTGACAATGAACAGTCCTGTGTCAATACCACACCTGGCAACGAGAAGTCCTGTGTCAATACCACACCTGACAATGAACAGTCCTGTGTCAATACCACACCTGACAATGAACAGTCCTGTGTCAATACCACTCATGACAATGAAGAGTCCTTGGTCAGTTTCACACATCACAACAAGCGATCCCATGTCAGTTTCACACATCACAACAAGCGATCCCATGTCAGTTTCACACATCACAACAAGCGATCCCATGTCAGTTTCACACCTGATAGCAGACAGCCCCGTATCAATACCACATTTGACAACAGTGAGCTCTATGTTAATACCATACTGACAACAGTGAGCTCTATGTTAATACCATACTGACAACAGTGTTTCAATACTACTTCTGAAACGAGTCTTGTAGTGAAACAAACCCAGACACAATGAGCCGTATGTGAATGCCTCACCAAACACAGTGCGTCCAAATGCACGTCAAAATAATACAATAAACATCCAGTGTCAATACCACAACTGACACAATAATCTTCTGTCAATATCACGCCTGATGCAGTAAGTCCAATATTGATCACCACATCCGACACAGAGCGTCCGAAAGCTTGTCGTAAAAGAGAACTTGTGCAAAATAACTTTCATACAGGTCTATTTTTTCACGAAAGTACGTAAGACGAGAAACGCTGGAAACGTTATCATTTATGCTGCAGGCTGACTTCGGCACCAAAATGTTTTTCGATTCCTTTATGCCTTAGATTTAAGTCTTCGGCTGCTGTAATCTTTTAAGTTAGGCCTTTTATACATTGTTCGTCAACTTTTTGCCCTTTGATGAAATTACTCAAAACAAACAAGCAAAGAGACGAACCTTTCGTCGCTAAATAAAAGTGATAGTGACATTCCTTTAACTTCCATCCCTTTTTGTGTAGACCGCTTTAGACTACAGACTACAAGTTATAGACCAAAAACATCGGCCTCAGCTGATTCAAAAAGCAGCACTCGGTCTCCGATACGCCTTGTGATTCCGTTGGTGCCTCACTGGGACTATGATTATGTTGCTTTTACCGTTTGCATTATTGCAGGCTACCCCGATGTACTTTGAGTTCCTTATTTGGCAGCATTGCAGGTGAGAGGGCGGAAAGAAATGGATGGGAATGGGAAAGGAAGGGAAGGGAGAGGGCAATAATTGTGATGGACAGGTCAACTCACGTCAAAAGTGTTGACCTGGTTGTCCCGCGGGAAGGTCATCTCCACCCGGTTGGAAAACTGACCAGTCAGGGTGGGCAGAGTGACCTCCTCCAGTTGGCCTGCACAGACAGCGCGCGAACGTGAGCGCGCGCCACACACACACACACACACACACACACACACACACACACACACACACACATACACACACACACACACACACACGCACACACGCACACACACACACACACACACACACACACACACACACACACGCATACGCACGCACGCACGCATGCACACACATAAATAAACACACAAACACACAAGACATAATTATCTGTGTTCATGACCTCCATATCGGGCCAAAAATCAAGAAAACGAGTAATTGCGAAGTAACAACACCGGTTATAAGCACACACTCAGACACACACACACACACACACACACACACACAACATAATTATCTGTGTTCATGACCTCCATATCGGGCCAAAAATCAAGAAAACGAGTAATTGCGAAGTAACAACACCGGTTATAAGCGCGCACACACACACACACACACACACACACACACACACACGACATAATTATCTGTGTTCATGACTTCCGTATCAGGCCAAAAATCCAGAAAACGAACAACTATGAAGTAACAGTGGTTTTAAGTTCTCTTCCCCCCCCCCCCCCTCCACACACACACACACACACACACACACACACACAAGAGACAAAAGTAAGACTTCGTTCACCCATTTACAGATGATGGAAAAAGGAAAGATGAGAATATGATGTTGTTGATGGTGATGATAATGATGATGATGATAATGAGGTGTGTGTGTGTGTGTGTGTGTGTGTGTGTGTGTGAGAGAGAGAGAGAGAGAGAGAGAGAGAGCTCACCAAATAATATTTCAGAATCCACGGCGAAATAGACCACATCCTGAAAATAAAAGCGTACATTGTTACCAATGCTACAACTACTGGTGCTATTGTGACCGCAACTAAAACTGCTGCTACTGCCCTCACTTTTACAAATACTACTAAACGTCTTTCTTGAAAAACTTTTTTTTCTATCTTTATTGTCGTCATTTATGTTACTTCTCACTACTAACATTGACATTTCAGTGTTTTTTCATGCCTACTTTTAAGCAAAACTCACATGGGAAATGATTCTTTCAGTCAGTAACATTTATTATGTGCCCTGGCCAGAGAAATGATTTTGTGTTCATTCATAAATCGACACAAAGGTAGAGCTAAGATTCAATTTTCCTTGATAGAAGTCGGCATTCTTCGGAGTGACTCACTCGTTTTTAATGTTTTGACACTTGAAAATATCAGATGAAAAGAAAGAAAATTGAAAAAACAAAACAAAAAAAAAACCGCCCATCTTACGATGAAGTGAATGAAAATAAATGATTGCTCGTTCATTTTCGTTGTCCTGAGTGTTTTGTATCTTGCCTGAAGAAGACCTAAGAGGTCGAAACGCGTCGTGTTTTGTCTTGTGATTCGTTTGTCTACGTTTTCTTGGCGGTTTGCTATTAATTACATTTCAAATTTGAAAAAAAAAAGAAAGAAAAACCAATAAGCCTCAAGGCATCAGTTGATTACAGCAGTTATTTCCCGCTTCGGTGTCTTACAGACTTATGATATGCAGTTATACCGGCATGCACAGCAGTCGTGTTTTAATGAGTCATAATTATGTGTTTTATGACCCGTAATTATTGTTTTCAAGAGAATCACATTTGATCGCCATATCAGACCAAAAATCCGGAAAACTTGTAAATATGAAATAGCAACAATAATCAAAGGTATTTTTGATGTCGAAAGTTTTTTTTTTTAATCACTATTTTCCTGTGAAGAAAAAACACACCCCTTTTTGACAGAAAACGATTGTATCATGGGGAGGGTGAGGGGGGGGGGTGAATTGATTTAGCTGACGCAGGACGTGTAAAGTGATTTGACACACCTCCTCGTTGTCTTGCTCTATTTCAAAGTAGAGCTGCTGCGAGTTGATGGCGTCCTTCAGGCTGTAGTAGGCCTGTTTGGCGGTCTTCTCCGGGGGTCCATTCACGTTCACCGTGCCTGCGGAGCATAGCGTACCACACGACGATTCAATCGTCTCTCACTATTAACAGCATAGTATCATGTGGGCCGGAAGAGCTCAGTGGTAGAGCGCCGGACTCGTAATGTTTTTGATCCTGGTGTTGCGGGTTCGAATTTCCGCCGGGCGGTTCCGGTACAGGTGGATTTTCCCCTCGGAGTTAACATTGCTTCTGACTCCATTTCCCATACAGTCCTTCGAATGAGACTATAAACCGAGGTTCTGTGTGTGAACGCACGCATAACATCTTGCACACACGTAAAATCCCATCACCAACTTTCGGAAGAGAAGGCCAGTTTGGCCGTTGGTATGGATGACAGGTTACATATAGCATGCACCTTCCCCGAAGTTGGAGTATGACTGCCTTAATGGCGGGATAAAACAATGCAGTATAATGCTGTATAATGCAGTGCAATGCTTGAAAAGTGGTTAGCAACTTCGTCAAAGAATCGAGAGAATCTTTGATTCTCGGTTCGCATCTCGCTCAAGATGTTTTTCTTCTTCTTCTTCTTTTTCTTTCATCTTTTTTTAATCACACGGAGTAAGACAGTGACGTCTGCCCAGCTACCCAGGACAGGCTATGTCTTGTGTCAGTCACGTGATGAAATCAGCTACTTGCCTGCCGTGCACGGACAACTTGTCAAACATCTGCTTTAGTGTAGACAGACTAAAGAGAAAGAAATGGAAAACATAGATCTTAAACAATATAGAAATGGAAAACATAGATCTTAAACAATAAAGAAATGGAAAACATAGATCTTAAACAATATAGAAATGGAAAACATAGATCTTAAACAATATAGAAATGGAAAACATAGATCTTAAACAATAAAGAAATGGAAAGCATAGATCTTAAACAATATGTTAATGTAGACAGACCAACGAAAAAGAAATGGAAAGCAAGATCTTAAACAATATAGAAATGGAAAACATAGATCTTAACCAATATAGAAATGGAAAACATAGATCTTAAACAATACAGAAATGGAAAACATAGATCTTAAACAATATAGATATGGAAAACATAGATCTTAAACAATATAGAAATGGAAAGCATAGATCTTAAACAATATGTTAATGTAGACAGACCAACGAAAAAGAAATGGAAAGCATAGATCATAAACAATACGTTAATGTAGACAGACCAACGAAAAAGAAATGGAAAGCATAGATCATAAACAATATGTTAATGTTGACAGACCAACGAAAAAGAAATGGAAAGCATAGATCATAAACAATATAGTTCTAGTCCAGCTTTTCTCCATTTAAAGTCCACTTAACCCGTGACACATTCAAGATCGATCTTAAAAATCGTGCAACGCCATTAACTCCCCCCCTCCCCCCTCCCCCACTCCCCCCCTCCCACCCCTCCCACCCCCCTCTTCCACCTCCGAATCGTAAATCGTAATTATGATAATCTTCTGATTGGTCTACAAAACGATCGGAGTTTTCCTCCCTGGCCTTTAAGGCAACAAGGCTGTCTGCAAACCGCCAGGGAGCACGAGACTCACGTGAATACAGGTCACAGACCCCGGGCACCACGGTGGCACTGCCTTCGCTGATGTGCAGCCGGCTGATGCGGCACGTGCCGCCCCTCTCGTTGGGACAGTACTCGAAGCTCTGGCACGTGATGTCCTCGTTGTTGACGCACAGGTCACTGCACGCCCCCGCGCCGGTCACGTTGCCCCACGAGAAGTCGTCCACCGTTTCTGTCACTGCTTTGGGCAGGTGCGTGAACTGTGCTGGTTGACAAAACAGCCCCACATTCTTGCTTTGGTTCGTAATCTTTGGAAATCGTCACCCATGTGTTAAACTGCTATAAATTCCATGAACCACTTCACACAAAAAAAGAACAAATGGCCCGAATCTTCTCATGTACCATATAAGCCTACTTGTGGCCAACATCATAAACTTGAGACAGGGTTGGAGTATTCAGTTCCCACTGTGGGATTTCCGAGACCAGACCGGCACCTACTCGGACGGTTCCACTGGAAACGGAGCTGTCCGCAGAGTGATAATGCAGTAAAACCCAACACTGAACACCTTCCCAACGAGGACCTCCTCTCCCACCTCTCTTGATCATCTTAACAATAGTGGTGATTTGAATGCGCGCGCGCGCGCGCGCGTGTGTGTGTGTGTGTGTGTGTGTGTATGTGTGTGTGTGTGTGTGTGTGTGTGTGTGTGTGTGTGTGTGTGTGGTGTGTGTGTGTGTGTGTGTGTGTGTGTGTGTGTGTGTGTGAGTGTGTGTGTGTTGTGTGTGTGTGTGTCTGTGTGTGTCTGTGTGTGTCTGTGTGTGTGTGTGTCTCAGAAACGCATCCGTTTAAATTATGAAACTTGACGGTGGGGTTTCAGTCTTCCCAGTCAATCCATGGCAAACACGGATCTAGAGTGGAGGCGGTCATGGCCGAAAAATCTCAACAAACAAATGGCTCTGGCGGGAATTGAACCCACGATCTTCCAGCCCACAATGTGTGTTGGTCTGGTCTTTCAATAAGAAAAGAGAAAGGTTTAATATTCATCACGTGTTGCAGATGCATTTACGTCCATAGACAACCGGGCACATATTCTTATTCCAATTCTCACATCCTACTCGAAACCCTTATTTCCCGCCCTCTCTACCCCTGTTTCCCCCCATCCCATCGCTTTCCCTACCATCCCGCCATTGTCCGTCCCCTTTTCTCCCCTTCTCCCTATCGACCTTGTGGCAAAGACAGAAGAAGCTTCTGCTTTAACAGTGTCACCTTCCCCAAAAACGAACTTAAAAAGAATATACTGAAAATTAAGAAGTCACAGAAAAGAAAACCGTACCCAAGCCGAACAAGTAGGCCACACCCCTCTGGACCCGTCCCCACACCCACCCTCCTCAGCATGCGGGTTTCTCACTCTTCCCCTCCCCCCCCCCCCTTCTCCACCCTTTATCACCTCTCTTTTCCCCCAAACTCCCCGACCCTTCCCCCTCTGGACCCGTCCCCACACCCACCCTCCTCAGCACGCGGGTATCTCACTCTCCCTCCCTCCACCCTTCTTCCCCTCCCTTCATCGACTCTACTCCTTTTCCCCCCAACTCCCCGAACCTCCCCACCCTCATCTTCCAGCGGCACTGACCTAAGGAGGGTGTTCGGTCCAGCAGGGTGGCGATGAAGTAAAGGTAGGAGGCGTCATACTGCAGCTGGATGTCGTTCAGCCGTAGAGGACTGACCATCAGGGCGGCGGCCAGGTACGTCTGACCCACTACCCGCACCTCGTGCTCGCGGTCACGGTGGTAGGCGCCTGCACCACAGGCGCACGCGCCCAAGTGCCCACGCACGCACACGCACACACAGACAGACACGCGGACAAGAGTCGTTCATCTTTGATCTTTAGAGGGTATGATGAATGCGATGAACTGAACATGTCTAAACGGACTGATCACATGCTGTAAAATAGCAATCAAAAACAGTTTGTAGAAGAATAATGATAATAACGATAACAACAACAACATTAATAATAATAATAATGATGATGATGATGACGATGGTGATAATAATAATAATAATGATAATAGTGATGATGATGATGATGATGTCAATAATTATAATGATAACAAGAACAATGATAATGATAATAATAATAACAATGATAGTAATAATGATAATGATAATAACAACAATAATAATGATGATGATGATTATAACAAATCATCATCATCATCATCATCATCATAATCATAATAATAATCATAATGATAATAATAATAATATAATACAGCGCTTTAACTTGCACGAATAAACAGTTCAAAGCACTTGAGCGTGTAATTCGCCTACATGCACATCGTAAGTTAAAAACAATAAATGCGGGCAAGGCCAAAGCTAAAGGGAAGGGGGAGGGGATGGATGGGGGGGGGGGGGGGGGGGGGGGGGGGGTTAGAATTTTGGACACTTTTTCCCCACAGAAAAAGTTCGTTTTAGATCTGTTGCATATGGGGACATATCATAATGAAAAGAAACTCATCCCTCTATCATTCACTTCACAAGAAGCAAAGCCAGAACTGTGTCCTTTCAATCACACACACACACACACACACACACACACACACACACACACACACACCACGCACGCACGCACGCACGCACGCACGCACACACACACACACGAGCGTGCGCATTACCTACACCTCTTCCCATCATATCCTTCTACGTTCGCGCTTCCCATTCCTCCTTTTCCAGTGCAATTTTTAAGCATGAATGTGCGGACTACAAGTTGTTCAGTCACCACAGTCGATTCAATTGATTCGTTAGAAAAGAAAAAGTAAAAAGAAGAAGAAAAAAAAGCCATACCGAGGAAATGAACCTTAATTTGCAGGCTGGCCGAGTCATTGTAACAATCTGTGACATCAAACACTGAGATGTCGGGTCGTTCCGTGTCAAAATCGAAAATGTTGAAGACAAAGTTCTGACTGACCTGCGAAAACACACACACACACACACACACACACACACACACACTTTTACAAATCTCTGAATATCAGTTAGTATCAAATTGTATAGGGAACAGTCCGGTTAACTGGAACACCTCCGTTTGGATGCAAGGAAGACAGAGCTGATGCTGTTATTTGAAAAAGTAGAATGTCTTTCGTTGGAAAAAGAGCTTTGTTGCGGTTTGCATCAACGGACTCCTTCCCTCAGAAGAACCCTACACTGCAAAGAGTTAGAAAAGCAGTTGTTCAAGTAATCAATATGAGGTAAAATTCGTTTTATCTCCAACTGCCTCTTAATTCTTTCTTTCTTTCTTTTTTAAAGTTTGAAACGAACTGTCAATAACCCAACGGCGTATGTGCACATTATAATTGTATTTAAGCGTGTAAGTGATGATGCGGTATGAGCGAGGGTTCTGCACTTGCGGTTACTATGGAAGATTTTTCCGTATCGATTTGCCCCTGTCATATTATCTTCTTAGTTTCAGGCGCTGTCCCTCTCTTCTCCGTGACAGTTTAAGTTCTGATTTGTGGTTATCAAACTCTTCCTTTCAATTCTCTTTTAAAGCGTATACTGAAATCATTTCTGTGTTTATCCACTATAATTATCGTTTTTTGTACACATTTTTAATTCTAATTTGTCTCTTTTTTATCCATCTATTCATCTTTTTATTTCATTCTATGATCATTAGTTTGTTTTATTATAATATTTGTTTATTTATGTATCTATTTATTTTTCTTTTACACCCACGTCCCTCGTTCCAGCTCCCGTACACACCAACACCCAGATCTGTTCGTCACAACGCCACCTCCGGCAGTGCAGGGAGCAACCAACATCAAGTTGCCACAGGGCGACCCGCCGGAGGAGACACCGCACCACCGACAAGCCATTCTGGCGGTGTTCAAATGTGCCTTCCCCGCGGTTGGACGCCGCCCACCAAGGCCCCAACGGATGACAGTAACGGGGGTCAGAATTCCGTTGGTTCCAGTTCCGATCACAAGTGCGCGGCGCTAAGCACGTCACCACAACGGCTGGTGCCATCGTGAGTCTATTTGTGTCAGTTCATACCAGCGTCTTGCATGTCCATGTACAGGAAAGACGGGTTGAGTGATTCTTAAACAAAAGAACTTTGTCCAGGACTGTCTGTATTCTTCATTTCTGATTCATTTGATATCTAACCTGTTGTGCGCACCTGTTTCACTGATCACCGATGGTTCATTCTCATTTTCGGACACCACTGCTCAGTCTTTGCATTTATGGAGAGAGGCGATTAGTTATTCAGCGACAGCATGTCGTTGTATCAGCTTACTGATGACATGTCTTAAGTTCACGCTGATCCATGCTGAGTTGTGTTGGATGAAGGTTTGAAGAGAACTGGTCAGCTGGAAGTTCACGCTGATCCATGCTGAGTTGTGTTGGATGAAGGTTTGAAGAGAACTGGTCAGCTGGACATCTATGGGTCTTCTTCTTCTTCCTCCCCTTTTCTTCTTTTTCTTCCTCCCCTTTTCTTCTTCTTCTTCCTCTCCTTAACTTCTTCTTCTTCCTCCCCTTTTCTTCTTCTTCTTCCTCCCCTTTTCTCCTACTTACTCACCCTTTCTTCTTCTGCCCCCCCC
>CM065726.1:6685077-6702577 GCA_033310375.1 Conus canariensis
CCTACTTTATCTACTCCTATACCAAATCGTAGTACTCCTGTTTACTCCTATTCTATGTCATAAAACACATATCTACTGCTATCTAGCATCATAGTACTCCTGTTAACTCATACTTTTCGTCATGATACACCTATCTACTCCTGTCTTTATCACAGTGCTCCTGTCTACTCCAACTGTAAGTCATGATACACCTACCCACTCCTTTCCCGTCCCATAGTATTTCTGTTTACTCCTTATGTCGCAATATACCTATCTGCTCCTATCCCCCCCCCCCCCCCCCCCCCCCCCCCGTATCGTAGTGCTCCTGCCTACTCCTACTTTATGTCATAATACACCAATCTACTCCTATCCCACGTCATGGTACTCCTATCTATTCCTATCTTATGTCATAATACACCTACCCACTCCTATCCCGTACCATAGTACTCCTGTTTACTCCTTTATGTCACAACATATCTATCTACTCCTTTCCCGTATCATAGTGCTCCCGTCTGCTCCTACTCTATGTCAGAATACACCAATCTACTCTTATTCCGTGTCATAGTACTCCTATATATTCCTATTTTATGTCATAATACATCTATATGCTGCTATCCCGCTTCATAGTATATCTGTCTACTTCTGTTCCACATCATAGCACGCATGTCTTCGCCTCTGCCGTGTCATAACACACCTGTCTACTCACATTCTGCATCGCGCAACACGTATGTCGTGTTTTGCACCATAACATGCCTGTCTACACCTATCCCAGCGAAGCACATCCCCTGTCTACATCTGTATTATAATAACAACACGACATGTGTACACTTACATGACGTCTTAGCACACACTGTGTATATCGTATCACATCATAATACACATGCCTACACCTGTATTATATGAGCAGACCCTGTCTACACCTGTATCAGACCATAGCACATCCTGTCTACGCCGTATCACATCATAGTACACCCTGTCTACACCTGTATCACATCATAGTACACCCTGTTTACACCTGTATCACATCATAGTACACCCTGTCTACACCTGTATCACATCATAGTACACCCTGTCTACACCTGTATCACATCATAGTATACCCTGTCTACACCTGTATCACATCATAGTACACCCTGTCTACACCTGTATCAGGCCATAGCACACTCTGTCTACACCGTATCACACTATAGTACATGTCTACACCACATTACATAATAGAAAATCCTGTCTATAATTTTACCACTTCACAGCACGCCCTGTCAATACACATTGATCATACTATAGAACACCCTCTTTACACATTTACTATATAATAGCACACATTCTGTACGGTTGTATCACATTGTGATATATCCTGTCTATACTTGTGTCACATTACATCACACCGTGACTACATCTGTGTTACCAAATGGCACACTTGTCTGCACCTGTATCACGTCATAGCACACCCTGTCTGCACACGGTCACATCATAGCACACGTGTCTACGCCTGTATTACATCACAGCACACCTTATCTATCTCGTATCACATTATAGCACACCCTGTCTACACTGAGATCATAGCAGGCCTGTCTAAAACTGCGTCACTGAATAGAACACACTGTCTACACCTTTATCGCAACATAGCATACCTTGTCTACACTTGTATTATGCCATAGCACAGTCTGTCCATCCTGTCTACAGCAGTATTACGTCACTGCGCACCCTATCTACAAATGTACTTCATCATAGCACACTATGTCTATACTTACACCATAATTAGGACACCCTGTCCACACCAGTACCACTTTATAGTACACCCTATCTATTCCTGTATCACAGCATAGTACACCTACGTGCACATGTACCGTGTAATAGCATACCTGTCTACGCTTTTACTGCATCGTAGCCGACCCTGTCTACACCCTACCACAGTGTAATCCACCCTATTTACCCCTGTACAACACGAAAGCACACCTTGTCTATTAACCTGTGTAATATCGTAGCAACATTGTCTACACCTGTACCACATCATAGTACACTCTCTACACTGCATCGCATGGCGTACATCCCGTGTACACCATGACCACTTTATAGCACACCCTGTCTATTCCTGTATCATGTCATAGCATACCCTGTCTACCCCTGTATCACAACATAGCACAACCTGTCCGTACTTTACAACATCATAGCACACCCTATCTGCAGCTGTACTGCATTATAGGAAACCTTATGTACGCTTGTATCACGTCACGTCACACCCTGTCTACGTTTTAACCACATCGCAGCACACCCTGTCTACACATTTACCATATGCATAGCACCCTGTTTATACGTTTAGCTTTAGAACCCCAATAGCTTGAACACCTTGCTTCAAATGAGTAGGTAAGCTGTGGCGTCAGCGTCGAACGAAAGGTATAGTTGTGGATAATAAAGAATCGTTTTCCATGTTGACTGAAGAATGAGAATACCGTTCGCTTCGTTCACCAGTGTGAGGACTTTACTATTTATGGCGTGTGGGGATAAAAATGGTGGTGTATAATTAGAACAGATTCTCGTCTGTAACTTCCAGCCCTTAAAAACAACATATGTCTTGGTTGTGTGGAAGATGATGTAGATTTTAAACGTGAAGAAACGTCACATTTGGTTGGCGAACCGTCTTGGTTTAAGTTTTCTTTGTATTCATATTTTGAGCATTCCTTTCATGAAATCGTGCATCAAAATTACCAAGGATTTCTTCACCATGCGATGAGGATCGTTTTATTTTAGGTGTTCCACATTTGCCGACTTTCACCTAATAAGCTGATAAACAGGCCACCCTGCTTCTAACTAAACATAGCAATGTCAGGGCCAAAGACACTGACCTTGGCAATGTCAGGGCCAGAGATACTGACCTTGGCAGTGTCATGGTCAGAATTACTGACCTTGGCAATGTCAGAGCCAAAGATTTTGATCTTGGCAATGTCAGGGCCAGAGATACTGACCTTGGCAATGTCAGGGCCAGAGATACTGACCTTGGCAATGTCATGGTCAAAGACACTGACCTTGGCAATGTCAGAGTCAAAGATACTGGCCTTGGCAATGTCAGGGTCAGAGATACTGACCTTGGCTACGTAAGGGTCAAAGATGCAGACCCTGGCAATGTCAGGGCCACAGATACTGACCTTGGCTATGTAAGGGTCAAAGATACTGACCTTGGCAATGTCAGAGCCGAAATAGAGAGTGGAGGACCCATCTGGAATGTGTCCGCGACCGTCAACCAAGGTCTCACCGTGAAAATCGAATCGCTGTGGATCCGTGGTCAAGTTCTTGACACTGCACACTGTGCCTGGATAAACAGATAATAATAAATCAAGCAAGCAAGTAAGCAAACAAACAATTAAGCAAGTAATTGTAAGTCAGTTAAGTAAGCCATTTAGTAAATAGGAAAGTAGGCTAAGTAAGTAACTACATAAGTATTTAGTACAATAAACATGAGAGAAAATTATTAATACGTAAAGAAATGATTGAAAATAGGTGTGCCAGAGAAAGAAAGATTGAAAATGATAAAGAAAGAAATAGAAAGTCTGTCATCGTCGTCGTCGTTCTTGTCGTCGGCAGTTGAAAATATCGGCATTCTTTCAGAATAAAAGCTCACTCGACGGCTAGACCTGCTTTTTCTTTCTTTTTACACCATCCCACCACCTCCACTACCATCTTCACCATAGGAACAGATCATTACTATCGTGGAAACTAGCACAGTCATTGGCAATAAGACACAGGTGTCCCAGGTACTGCTGATCACCGTTATCTCCCCACTTCACCTCGTGCACCCGTATTTCAGAAAGGGACCAGTCCCAACGATATCCTTTCAGGCGTGTGTATATACGGCATTGGTTGCTTACGCATAAATTTTGCTTTGGTATCGTGTCTTAACAGGTAACTACCATTGATAACATATTTGAGAGAGAGAGAGAGAGAGAGAGAGAGCGGGGGGAAGGGGGAGAGAGAGTGTGTGTGCAGGTGTATGTGTAACACAAAATGAAAAACTGAAAATAATTGTCTTTTCTTTCATCTATGTTGTTTCCTTTGTATAAGCAACACATTATGAGAGTGAGTGTGACAGTACACCACACATTAGAACATTAACAAACCCAGACACCCTATATCAATTGCCGAAACACTAAAATCAGCAAAAATATGTCCATTCGTAAGAGAACATACAGACTATGCATGGTGTGTAAGAGAACATACAGACTATGCATGGTGTGTAAGAGAACATACAGACTATGCATGGTGTGTAAGAGAACATACGGACTATGCATGGTGTGTAAGAGAACATACAGACTATGCATGGTGTGTAAGAGAACATACAGACTATGCATGGTGTGTAAGAGAACATACAGACTATGCATGGTGTGTAAGAGATTGGTTGGGAAAAAAGAAGAAAAAAAAGAAAAGAAAAAAAAGAGAAAAAACCTAGTAGTGGAAATTGTTTTTTTTCCGCTTTTTGTTTTTTTGGCAGATGAAGAGGATAGTGTGAAGCACCAAAAAATAAAGAGGCGGATTTTGGCCTTAGGGGAAAAAAAAGAGAAAAAAGTAGAAAAAAAATCACCACCTTAGGTGCTCCATTGATCCGATAACTGATGCCACAAAAAAAAAGAAAGAAAAAGAAAGCGACCAGTCAGACCAGATCCCAACCACACCTTCTCATATGGTGACAATTTGTTCCCCAGTGAACATAACTATCTGACCTACCGGATATGTTGTAACACAACGGCCTCCAGCCTAGAGAAAAACGATCCTCACTCAGGCTTCGCGACCAGGCCCTTATTACAGTGATCGGGGACGCCGGGCTTTTCGGACAGGCCTTCTTTTTAATATCAGAGGGGTTTGTTTCCTTTTTAATTGAAGAGGTGTCTTCACGCCTTTGGAGTGAGATAACCAAAGGTGAAAACGCCTTTGAACAAATTCCAGACGCCAGCGACAGGGGATATCACCCGAAAGAGAAAGAAGAGCTGAAGAAGGGGATGCAAAGAGAACCGAGAAGACAGTCCAGCCAGGCCGACAGGGAAAGCGGACTACGATGGACAAGGCACTCCAAAGAAGTGTCAGCTGGAGTTGTTGTTGTTGTTGTGTTGTCGTTGTCGTACCCTGGTTAAAAGACTCCAGGGATCATCCGAACAGCCGAAGCACTTGAGCGCTATGGTACAACTGCTGGGGATGAGAACATTACGTGTGTGACCGTTCTTTGATTACCCAGCCACGTGGCCAGCCACACTCCGACTTCGGGGGATTTTGGAGACTGATAATGTTATGCTAGGAGCTTGTCACGGCTGAAGACAATCCCCGCATAACTATGCAGAGCATAACAACATTTTGATGTAGCCTTGGTGTTCTAGCCTATGTCAATTGGCCTGACACAGCCTTAAGCCAAGGCAGGTCAGCCGGAGTGATACATGACATATGGCACCTCTCAGGATCAACTTAATCCTCAGATCTGTCTATGACCTGCCCTCGGATTCAAACCTAGTGAATTGAGGCAAATCAGATTACCCTACGTGTCCTCTCTGTCAGGGAAATCTTTAAGACCATGTCGTAACTTCATGCAAGGCGTCGCTAACCCATGGAAGGTACACACAGAGACACGACGTGTTCATACAGATTGTAAGTGCGCTTAGCACCACCAGCGGAAGCTCTGTGCCTACGGATGCTCGACGTTTTATATGGTAGGAGGCCACAGATCATGGTCTTGAACGACTGTGACGTCAGGATCATGGAAGCTGAATTTACTGGATTGGGTGGATGACTAGAAGTGCTCAGCAGACCTTCCACAATGAGACTGGAAGTGCAAAGCAGACCTTCCACAATGAGACTGGAAGTGCACAGCAGACCTTCCACAATGAAACTGGAAGTGCAAAGCAGACCTTCCACAATGAGACTGGAAGTGCAAAGCAGACCTTCCACAATGAGACTGGAAGTGCACAGCAGACCTTCCACAGTGAGACTGGAAGTGCACAGCAGACCTTCCACAATGAGACTGGAAGTGCACAGCAGACCTTCCACAATGAAACTGGAAGTGCACAGCAGACCTTCCACAGTGAGACTGGAAGTGCACAGCAGACCTTCCACAATGAGACTGGAAGTGCACAGCAGACCTTCCACAATGAAACTGGAAGTGCAAAGCAGACCTTCCACAATGAGACTGGAAGTGCACAGCAGACCTTCCACAATGAGACTGGAAGTGCACAGCAGACCTTCCACAGTGAGACTGGAAGTGCACAGCAGACCTTCCACTATGAGACTGGAAGTGCACAGCAGACCTTCCACAATGAGACTGGAAGTGCACAGCAGACCTTCCACAATGAGACTGGAAGTGCACAGCAGACCTTCCACAGTGAGACTGGAAGTGCACAGCAGACCTTCCACTATGAGACTGGAAGTGCACAGCAGACCTTCCACAATGAGACTGGAAGTGCACAGCAGACCTTCCACAATGAGACTGGAAGTGCACAGCAGACCTTCCACAGTGAGACTGGAAGTGCACAGCAGACCTTCCACAATGAGACTGGAAGTGCACAGCAAACCTTCCACAGTGAGACTGGAAGTGCACAGCAGACCTTCCACAATGAGACTGGAAGTGCACAGCAGACCTTCCACAGTGAGACTGGAAGTGCACAGCAGACCTTCCACAATGAGACTGGAAGTGCACAGCAGACCTTCCACAATGAAACTGGAAGTGCACAGCAGACCTTCCACTATGAGACTGGAAGTGCAAAGCAGACCTTCCACAATGAGACTGGAAGTGCACAGCAGACCTTCCACAATGAAACTGGAAGTGCACAGCAGACCTTCCACAATGAGACTGGAAGTGCACAGCAGACCTTCCACAATGAGACTGGAAGTGCACAGCAAACCTTCCACAGTGAGACTGGAAGTGCACAGCAGACCTTCCACTATGAGACTGGAAGTGCACAGCAGACCTTCCACAATGAGACTGGAAGTGCACAGCAGACCTTCCACAATGAGACTGGAAGTGCACAGCAGACCTTCCACAATGAGACTGGAAGTGCACAGCAGACCTTCCACAATGAGACTGGAAGTGCACAGCAAACCTTCCACAGTGAGACTGGAAGTGCACAGCAGACCTTCCACAATGAGACTGGAAGTGCACAGCAGGCCTTCCAGAATGAGATAACCACCAGAGATCATCAGGAAGAGTGACGTGAGACCGGATATTGTACTCCACTTAGATTCATCAAGACACCTGAATCTGATTGAACTCACTGTGCCGTATGACAGCAGAATGAAGGAAGCTCACAACTAGAAGACCGAGAAGTATGCCAGTGTCACCAGCAGCTGTAGGGAATCTGGTTTCCGAGCCGAAGTTCTCGCCATAACGGTTGGAGCAAAGGGGTTCATAGGCTCCTCAGGCAACGATTTCATGAAATAGCTCACGATGCCTGGTTAAAAGAAAGGACCAGAACCCCAAAAGAAAGGACTAGAACCCCAAAAGAAAGGACCACAACCCCAAAAGAAAGGACTAGAACCCTAAAAGAAAGGACCAGAACCCTAAAAGCAATGGCAAAGGCCGCTGAAAAGAGTTCCATCTGGATCTGGTCAAGGAGGAACAACAGTGAACTTCACAGGTTTCCCAACTTACAACTGGTGTCCCATAGACATCAATCTAAAAAAAAGCCAATCTTTGAGACGCCCATCTATGAGAGGTTGCTGGTTCGGATCCCGGCAGCGCTAGGTACAATCAAACAGCAGAAGTGCATCCAGAAGTTATGACCTGAATGTGACCCGGCCCCCATAGCGTGTCAGGAGTTCAGGACCAAAACCCTTTGTTTTCTGAGGAAAGTTTCTTCTCTGAACACTTACCGTCAAGCTCTGTATAGACTTTCTTTCTATTTTTTTCTCCAATACTTTCTCTTTCTTTCCGTTTTTTGTTTCTTTAAAATGTAAATCTATCCTTTCTTCATCTTTCTCGCCACTCCTCCCTTCTTTTCCAGTCTTCTTCCTTCCACTATACGAACTTCGTTTTTTTCTAGTTCGATCCAGACACGTAACGATTTGTAAACATGAATTATTGGTTCTATATGCAACGTTTCTTTTTCTCTCTTTTTATTCTCCCCCTCCTAACTTTCTTTTCTTTAACAAATCTTTGCAATTTAGTTTCCTTCCGGGGAAGGGGTGTATGAGGAGGGTGGAGGGTTAAAGGGGATGATGGAGAAAAGGATGTGGAGAGAGTGTGGTTAACCCAGTCTGATACGTCTGCAATGTGACCCATGCACAACTGGTTTGTGTTCTCTCAAGTTTTAGTGTGCATTTGACCGGAACACAGCCCAAATTTTACGCAGAAAACTATGTTGTCCTGACCTATACAACACAATACAACACGATACAATGCAGCACAACGCAGTGCAGCTCTGTGCAAAACAATACGGTACAATAAAATGTACAATCGTATACAGTATCATACAATAAAGAGCAGTACAGTAAGTACAGTACAGTACAGTCCAGAGCAGAACAACACAACCCAGTACAACGCAAAGCAATGCAATATAATGCAACACAACATAAAAAGATAAAATTGAATACAATACATTCTTAACACAAAACCATACAACACAATATTGTATAACGTAAAAATAGCAACACAAACACAATTCAACAGAATACATCGCAACGCAAAACCATACAATACAATAGAATGCAATGTAACTTCAAAATAATACAATATATTACAACAGAGTACTGTACAATACAATATGACACAACACAGCACAGCACAGCACAGCACAGCACAGCATAACCCAACGCAACGAAACGCAATATAACACAGCACAGCACAGCACCAGCACAGCACAGCACAGCACAGCACAGCACAACGCAACGCAGCGCAACAAAACGCAACACTACACAACACTAAACACAACACTTAACACGCCACGCCACGACACGACACGACACGCCACGACACAACACGACACGCCACGACACGGCACGGCACGGCACGACACGGCACGCTACGACACGACACGACACGCCACGACACGGCACGGCACGGCACGGCACGACACGACACGCCACGGCACGACACGACACGCAACGGTACGACACACCACGACACGGCACGACATGACACGGCACGGCACGACATGACATGGCACGACACGCCATGACACGACACGGCACGGCACGACACGACACGGCACGACACAGCATGACACGGCACGGCACGACACGCCACGGCACAACACAGCATGACACCACACGACACAACACGGCATGACACGGCACGGCACGACACGACACGGCACAACACGGCACGACACGGCATGACACGGCACGGCATGACACGACACGACGCGGCACGGCACGGCACAACACAACACGGCACGGCACGGCACGGCACGGCACGGCACGGCACGGCATGACACGGCACGACACAACACAACACGACACGGCACAGCACAGCACGACACGACATGACACGGCACGACATGACACGCCACGCCACGACACGACACGACACGGCACGCCACGACACGACACGACACGACACGACAAGGCACGACACGCCACGACACGACACGACACGACACGACACGGCACGACACGGCACGGCACGGCACAACACGGCACGACACGACACGACATGACATACCACGGAACGGCACGCCACGACACGACACGACACGGCACGGCACGATACGGCAAGGCACGGCACGGCACGGCACGGCACGGCACGACACGGCACAACACAACACGACACGACACGGCACTGCACGGCACGGCATGGCACGACACGACACGACTGGACACGGCATGGCACGGCACGGCACGGCACGACATGGCACGGCACGGCACGCACGGCACGGCACAAACACGGCACGACACGACACGCCAAGGCATGGCACGACACGACACGACACGACACGACACGACACGACACGACACGCCACGCCACGCCACGGCACGACACGACACGACACAACTCGACCTGGCACAGCACGGCATGGCACGACACGGCACGGCACGGCATGGCACGGCACGGCACAACACGACTCGCCATGGCACGGCACGACATGCCACGACACGACACGCCATGACACGCCCCAACACGATACGACACGACATGGCATGACACGGCACAGCACGACATGGCACGGCACGACACGACACGACACGACACGACACGGCACGGCACGACATGGCACGGCACGGCACGACACGGCACAACACGACACGCCACGACACGCCACGCCACGCCACGACACGACACGACACGACACGACACGACACGACCCGACCCGACCCGACCCGACCCGATCCGACAGGGCACGACACCACATGACACGACACGACACCACACGACCCGACCCGACACGACCCGACACGACACGACCCGACAGGACATGACAACACACAACACGACACGACCCGACAGGACACGACACCACACAACACGACACGACCCGACCCGACACGACCCGACACGACCCGACAGGGCACGACACCACATGACACGACACGACCCGATCCGACCCGACACGACACGACCCGGCAGGGCACGACACCACACAACACGACACGACCCGACCCGACACGACCCGACAGGGCACGACACCACATGACACGACACGACACGACACGACACGACACGACCCGATCCGACACGACACGACACGACACGATACGACATGACACGACACGACACGATACGGCTCGACATGATGCGACACGACACGACACGACACGATACGACATGACATGACACGATACGACACGATACGACATGACACGACACGACACGATACGACTCGACATGACGCGACACGACACGACACGATACGACATGACATGACACGATACGACACGATACGACATGACACGACACGACACGATACGACTCGACATGACGCGACACAACACGACACGGCACACCACACCACACCACGCCACACCACTCCACACAACACCACACCACACCACACCACACCACACCACACCACACCACACCACTCCACACCACACCACTCCACTCCACACCACTCCACACCACTCCACACCACACCACTCCACTCCACTCCACTCCACTCCACTCCACTCCACACCACACCACTCCACTCCACACCACACCACACCACACCACTCCACACCACACCACACCACACCACTCCACACCACACCACTCCATTCCACACCACTCCACTCCACACCACTCCACACCACTCCACACCACACCACACCACACCACTCCACACCACACCACACCACTCCACACCACTTCACTCCACACCACTCCACACCACTCCACACCACACCACACCACACCACTCCACACCACACCACACCACACCACTCCACACCACACCACTCCACACCACTCCACACCACTCCACTCCACACCACTCCACACCACTCCACACCACACCACACCACTCCACACCACACCACACCGCACCATCCTCAGCCCACCTGTAACATTGATGATTTCCTGGGTGTCATAGAAGAAGAAGAGAATGGTTTCTGTTCCCCGGCCCCATTCCTTGACCACCGCCCTGTTGCCCAGCCCGTCCACAATCAGCTGCGTCTGGATGGTCACGTTCTGCCCCTCCTCCGTCACCTCCATCTTCACCTGGTACGAGTCTGGCAGCATCGGCAGGCTGGGCGGGACTGAAGAGGGGATGGAGGGAGGTGGGTGGGTTGGTTGGTGGGTTGGTTGGTTGGTTGGTTGGTTTGTTTGTATTTTTCCACCGTGCGAAGATTTTCCATCGCATCGGTGGAATAGTGATGATATGAAGATTGTTGAATTACAGCACATGTACATTACTTTCACGCTCTAGACAACAGTCATGACACGCCACAACACGATACGACACGACATGGCATGACACGGCACAGCACGACATGGCACGGCACGTCATCATCATCATCATCATCATCATCGACGTCGTCGTCGTCGTCGTCGTCGTCATTATCATCCTCATATCATCATCCCAAAGTATCCACTAGTCACCTTGATTCATGGCTGCAAATTGTGTGTGTGTGCGTGATTGCGTACGTGCGTGCGTGCTTGCGCGCGCGCGCGCGCGCGTGTGTGTGTATGTATGTGTTTGTGTGCGTGCGTGCGTGTGTGTGTGTGTGTGCGCGCGCGCACACACACACACACACACACACACACACACACACACACACACACACACACACACACACACACACACACACACACTACTAAACTGGTCGTACTTTGACTCTCAGCTGTTTACAGTCAATCATCAAGATTTTCTGTTTTCATCTATAGTCATCTCTAAGATAGTTAATGTCTAAATGATATCAATTATTGTGATATATAAATGAAAGCACATAAAAAGCCAAACATTACATTTCTACAGTGGAATTGTCGTTCTATAACGAAAAACTATCATACTTAAATCAATATCTAGTAGCAAATAAGTTTCATGTTTTATTACTACAATCTTTAAATGTGAGCTGTGATAAATTACCATATCTACCTGGATTTTACCACCCTCCGGTTTACGAACAATTTGGAGACAGAGTGCAAACAGCCATTTATGTGCGTGAAGACCTGGACTTTTGTGAAAGAACTCCACCAGTGTATAATATTACCTCTGTGTCATGCTGTGCAGCTATGGTTAAGTTCACTTCATCCTTGATTCTTAATGTTGCTTCAATTTATCTTCCAAAAGGTCCTGATAATAAGAACACTGAATGGTTGAAAGGGTTCCAAGATCAAACGGATAAGTGGGTTATTGGGGGTGATTTTAATGCACATGCCCCTTTCTGGGACAAGAGTTGTTTCTATATTTCTAATAATCGTTTGTTAGATAACATAGCGGATTCTAGTAGAAAGAAACTCGTGGAGAGCGTGGCAGCAGAGAGTCCTCAGAAGAGAAGCCCCCTTCAAGCAAGTGTTTCGGCCCTTGTCTCCTGACACTCTAGGGGGGTTGGGCCACACCCGGTTCATGACTCCGGATGTCCCTCTGCTGCCCCTTTTTTTTCCCATCTTGGGACGAGCCATGGCTGGGATTCGAACCCATGACCCTCTGGGCATGCTCATTTTCCACTTAATGACTCGCGCTTTAACCACTGAGCCACAGGGACACCTGATATTTGTAGGGAAATTAAGCCTTATGAAGTTCACTTTTGTTCCTCCTTGACCAGATCCAGCTTGAACACCTCTCTGCCGCTTCTGCCATTGCTTTCAGGGCTCTGGTTTTTTCCTTCCCTGCAACTGAGAGCTGTTTCATGAGGCTGTATGCAGACGTTCCTACAAACCCCCTAGCTCCAATTTCTGCAGTGAGGACTTTGACCTGATAGCCTTCTCTCCTCAGGCTGTTTGCCAGATCAGCATACTTTTCAGTCTTGTAGATTTGAGCTGCCTCCATTCTGTTCTCATATGGCACCGTGAGCTCGATCATGATCAGCTGCTTGGTTGACTTAGAGTGGACTACTATGTCTGGTCTCATGCCACTCTTGCTGATGATCTCTGGGTGACTCTTCCATTCTGGGAGGTCTGCAGTGCACTCCCAGTCATCTGCCCCGTCCAGCAGACTCTGCCTGCATGTTTCGAGTGGCACTGTTGTTCTTGGCCATGATTTGCTGCCTCCTGCCGTGAAGAATGTTGCGGGTGCTTTTGGAGTCCTGATTTTCCCTTTTGTGGTGTTGGTACTAGCCCAGACTACTTGTACAATCTCTTTGAGCACTTGGTTGTGCCTCCATGTGTACCTTCCTTGAGCCAGGGCTACTTTACATGAGCTTAGGACATGCTCCACTGTTTGTTTTTCATGGCAGAGGGGGCATGCAGGATCGTCTGTTTTCCCCCACTTCACCAGGTTTGCATTTGAGGGCAGAAGGTCATATGCAGATCTGAGAATGAAGCTGATCCTGAGAGGAGCCATGTGCCAAATGTCATTCCAAGTGAGACTTCTTTGGAGTGCATTCTCCCACGTTGTCCATTGCCCTTGCTGGCTCTGCTGGACTGCTTTTTGGAGTCTTTTTTGGTCTTCTTCTTTTCTCATCTCCTGAATCATCATGTCTCTTTTGGCTTTTCCTTTGGCCTTTGACCACCATTCAGTTTTGGTCACCCCCAGTCCTTGTCTGTTGGTCTGTGTGTGTCCTGTTATTTCTCTGATCTTGAGACTTTCTTTTGCAGAATCCATCGCCTCTTGAACTTTCCATTTTCTGCCTGTCTTCAGCTGGGGCTTGATTGCTTCTACCACCTTGTCTCCTGAGTCCTCCAGCATGCTTTGAAGTCTGATCTTCCCTGCTTTGTATTCCTCCAGGATGGATTTCAGTGGTAGTTTCAGCTTTGCTTGGCGACAGTACAGCGCTATGTCAGTCAGACAGGGTGGGACACCAAGCCATTTCCTTGTGAACTTGTTGATTTTGGCTTCCATTGCCTCCACTATGCTGGTGCAGATGTCGTATATCATAAGAGGCCATAGGAGCTTTGGTATCAGCATGAACTGCAGACACCAGACCTTGTATTTGCCAGGGAGCCCACACTGGTCAATGGTCTCCAAGCCTTCCTCCGCCATCTGCTTGGTTTCTTTTGCTCTTTGTGTGTCTTTCAGCGTATCATCATACCATCTTCCAAGGCTCTTGACTGGTTCTTCTGTGACTGTTGGAATGGCCTGGTTGGCAACACTGAAGACCACAGATCCGGCCACTTTTCCTTTCCTCAGTGAGAGACTCCGTGATTTCTTTGGCTTGAACTTCATTCTGGATGAGGCAACTATGTCGTCCAGCCTCTCCAGCACATGACGTGTCTCGTCTTCTCTGGATGAAATCACTGTAGTGTCATCCATGAAGGCCTTGAGAGGAGGCATCTTGTATCCATCGCCAAGGTCTGTTTGTCTCGCGTTGTTTGTTGCTGCTTTCAAGATGAGTTCCATTGCCAGCACGAACAGTATTGGGGAAATTGCACAGCCCATTGCAATACCCACTTCCAAGTTGATCCAGTCTGTTGTGTACTCCTTGGTAGAGAACCGCATTGAAAAGCCATTGAAGTACTTCTTGAGCATGTCGCGGATGTTCTTTGGCACATGGTACATCTCAAGAGCCAACTGTATCATCTCATGGGGCACAGATCCATATGCGTTTGCCAGATCAAGCCACACTACGTCCAGGTCTCGCTTTTCTGTTTTTGCTTTTTGGATTGCGTCCCAGATCATTGTGGCGTGTTCTACACAGCCAGCCACGCCTGGGATGCCACCTTTCTGGACTGACACATCCAAGTACTTGTTTTCCATCAGGTACTTGGTCAGCCTTGCTGCCATGACAGAGAAGAAGATTTTCCCTTCGACGTTCAGTAGTGATATTGGCCTGAACTGGCTGATGTCACTTGAGTTTTGCTCTTTGGGGATGTACACACCATCTGCCGTCATCCACTGGCCGCTGATCTTCAGGTTTCTCCAAGCCGATCGCAGCAGCCTGTGGAGCCACTCCAGCACCTTGGGACATTTCTTGTAAAGCTGGTAAGGTATTCCGTTTGGCCCTGGTGATGATTTGGCTCTGGCTTTGTCGACCACCTTCTTGATTTCCGCCAACGTTGGAGGCTTGCCATTGAACTGTTCCTCAGGGTTGGTTGGCCACACCAGACCTTGAATGTCGAGTGGTGCTTTGCTCTGTGGGTCAGAGTATGTTTTCCTCAGATGCTGCTCAAGAACTCCTTTGTCCACACTTAGGGTCCCAGATTTTGGCTGCTATTCTTTACATACTGCATAATGGAAACATAACTCGTATTCCAGATATATCTAACCATAATCCCTCAGCCATTGATTTAACTTTTGTATCTCCATCATTGGTAGTCAACGCAGTGTGGGAAACGGGAGATGACTCTTTAGGATCAGATCATATTCCAGTCATAATATCTTTAAATAACATAGCAGAAGAAGAAGAAAACACAGAAGATGTTATTCCAGAGTATAATTACAAGTGTGCAGATTGGTCACTGTTCAAAGACATCCTTAAAACAAAAAATCTAAAAAACACAATGGAAATGTGTGGTGGAACAAGGAATGTGAACGCGCAAATAACAAGAAAAAAGAAAGATTTAAGATATATTGTAAGAAAAGATCAGCAAGTAATCATGAAAAAATGAAAAAGACGGGTAAAGAAAGTGATGATGCAATAGAATATGCAAAATTGAAACATCGGGATGATTTCTGTAACTCTGAAGTAAAACATTGTAAGGATATGGGAAAAGTATGGGAAGAACTGAAAGCTATGAAAAATGGATTGACATCACCACAGTATCCCATAAAAATAGATAACAACAATCTGCCCACTACTAAAGAGAAAGCAGAAGTTTTTGTAAACTTATTCGCTGAAGTCAGCCGTCCTGAGGGTCTAACAAACACTGACCGAACTTACAGAGAAAAAGAAGAAAGTAATATAACATATGATGATCCACCACCAGATAATAGCATAAACATTAATGCTCCTATAACTGTATATGAAGTAAAAGAAGCCATTAGAGCCATTCCAATACAGAAATCATCAGTTGGTTTAGATGCAATATCTAATCAGATGCTAAAGAATTTACCTGAAAATCTTGTAGTTTTTCTTCATGCTTTGCTAAGTACTTGCTGGAATAGTAGCGACATGCCCAAAATATGGAAACAGACAATTGTTGTACCAGTTCATAAACAAGGAAAGTCTTCTAGTGATCCTAAAAATTACAGACCTATAGCATTAACATCACACGTCTGTAAACTATCAGAAAGAATTGTTTTGAATAGACTAGCATATTACTGCGAAAAAAATGACATCATTCCTATTAATCAAGCTGGCTTTCGTAAAGGGAGATCTACTACAGAAATATTAGTGAAATTATCAACAAATATAAAGAAACAATTTGCAAGACGTAAATGTGTCCTGGCTACATTTTTTGACATAACCAAGGCTTACGATCAAGTGTGGCATTCACAGGTATTAAACAAACTTAAAAATATTGGACTATCAGGAAATGTAGGCCTATACAATTATGTTAAATGCTTTCTGAAAGATAGGGTAATACAAACAAGAGTAGGAAAATCATATTCCACCAGTAGAACTTTGTCAATGGGAATCCCACAAGGGTCAGTGTTAGCTCCGCTTCTTTTCTCATTGCTATTGTATGATTTGCCAAATAAGTTATCTAAAAAGGTAGTTCTCGTTCAATATGCAGACGACATTTGCATGTGGATGGAAGTAACTCTTAAAAAGAAAACGCCACAGCGTGATATAAGTTTCATCAGAAAGATCTATCGAGACGAACTAAATAGGATGTCGGAATACATGAAGTTAAATGGATTGAACTTATCTGTTGAAAAAACAAATATAATTCTTTTCAATAGTGGCAATAATCCAGAAAAACTGCCTGTTTTTACATTGGGCGAAACACCTCTTAAATACGTGACAGAAGTTAAATTCCTAGGAGTCCATTTCACATCTAAACTATCATGGAACGCTCATATTGAATACTTATTAACAACGGCGAGGAAAATATTAAATTTCCTTAAAATTATTTCTAAAGAAAAACGGGGAC
>CM065726.1:6710077-6715077 GCA_033310375.1 Conus canariensis
GTTCCAACAGTGGCAGAAGATCTAGTAGAAAGCCTCGGAAGGATGCATGATGACCCTTGAAAAGCACAACGAAGGAGACTAAGCAAACGGCAGAAAAAAAGCAAGAAATCATACATGGCGTGCCATCATACTGGAAAGGTACCCACGAAGAAATGTATAAGGACAGCTTGGATCTGAAATCCCATTTGCACATCAACAGATGAATGATTTTTGGTTTGAAAGTATTTCAAGCTTGTGAAGACTTTATGAAGAAAGCCTCAGTCGATTCAGCAGAGGAATTTGCAGGGGGGGTGGGGGGGGGGGGGTGGGCTTTTATAATGACAACATAAGGGTGGGGAAGAAAACTTTATTTGACAAAAAAGTAGATTGATACTGGGACCTACCAAATAGGACATTTGTTGGATGCAGACAGGATTTTTTTTTTATTTTGTTATATGAACAGTTTTAAGATTGGTTTTGATGTGTCATTTGTTTTTGTTCCTCACTCAGAGTATATTCAAGCCTTGGAACAGAAAACTATGCAAGTAATTGTGGTGCAACAACTGAGAACAATAGAGCAACAGAAACAAACAAGGGTGGAAAATTGTCTTGTCTGCACACGAAGGAGCAAGAGTTTGTTAAGATGTAATAAATCGAACAAAATCTTTTTTGGAATATTGTATTCAAAGGAATATTGTACTTAATGGAATGTTGTATTCAAAGGAATATTGTATTCAATGGAATATTTATTCAATGGAATGTTGTATTCAATGGAATATTGTATTCAATGGAATGTTATAATCATTGAAATGTTATATTCAATGGAATGTTGTAATCATTGGAATATTGTATTCAATGGAATATTGTGTTCAATGGAATGTTGTATTCAATGGAATATTGTATTCAATGCAATGTTGTATTCAATGGAATGTTGTATTCAATGGAATATTATATTCAATGGAATGTTGTATTCAATGGAATATTGTATTCAATGGAATGTTGTATTCAATGGAATGTTGTATTCAATGGAATATTATATTCAATGGAATGCAATTTTGAATCTTGGAAGGAAACGTTTAGGACAGTAAAGAAAATTCAAGAAGTTAAACTGAAGTGATTTCAAATCAGAATCGCACAACGTACACCTGTAACAAGAGTGATTTTATCTGATATGAATGTTGCCTGAGGTGAATCCAGCTCTTCGCTGTCATTTTGAATGTGATAGTATTCAGCACATGTTCTAATGCGGTGAGCATCTTCGGACTATTTTTTGGAACGATTCCAGGAACCTGTGGCTGAAAGATGCATTCATGCTGCGCCCATGCAATTGACTGAGTTGTCTTGTTTACTCGTGATCTTACTTTCGTTTTAGATGAGGTATCTGGTCTCAGTTTATTCTGGGCAATTGTTTTCATATATAAAGGTAAATATAATAACCATATACCCAGTACGGATGTTTTTCAATATTACTTAAAGTATTGCTATGAATATGAGAAACACGTAGCCTGCGTTATTATGACATGAAACCGGTTTCGTAATAATTGTTTTAGACAATTTTTGTTTGAAAAGTGATTGTGTTAGAATTGTGAGACCTTTGACTGATGAGTACAGATTGTGCTTCTTTAATAGACCTTATTTAAGTTTTTGTTTGTTTGTTTGTTTGTTTTTTTTTTTAATCGTCTTTTGCCCTGCTATTTGTTGTTCATTTTTCTGTTTCATTTTTATCTTGCTTCTCTAATTTACATAAACATGCTCTGTTTTGTTTCTTATTGTGCTATTTTCATACGAAAACTGTATATTGATATACATCCATTTTTTTTAGCCGTTTGTGCAGTTCAGTCTGTTGATCGGTAACGGTTTCTTTTGCTTGCGGAATTAGCTTGTTTAAAATAACTGTGACCCGCACCTTAACTGTGTATAGTGAACTGGATGAGAGAGAGAGAGAGAGAGAGAGAGAGAGAGAGAGAGAGAGAGAGAGAGAGAGAGAGAGAGAGAGAGAGAGAGAATATTTCACCGCTTGCCTCTAACCCATGAAAGCCAAACCGTCTCTGGCTTGCATTGAAGATTGAGGTGACTGAAAACGGTAAGCCGCTGAATGAGAGACTGGATTTCATTCATTCTTTCTCTTTTGTTCACACATGCCCTCAAACTTTGCTAAAGATACAGGAAAAAAAACACAGTGAACGCAGCCGCTATGGTAAAGTGATTAGCGTCGCAAACTCTCGGCTCGTGGGTGCGATTTGCGTCAAAGCTATTTATTTGTGAGGGAGGCTTAGGAGGGTCTACACCGACCGGCTCCAATCCAAAGTTGAGTTAGCTATGGGCTCAAATTTTCCTACCAACACTGCAGGTGTCCGTATCTCCCCGGCCTGGTCATGAGAGTAAACCTAGAGGACAGGCTTGCCACGTAGTCTCAGAGCAAAATGGAAATCTATTATCATCATCCTCATCTTCATCAATCAGCATAAAAAGTCTCGAAGTCTGTCGCCGTCCATGCCCTGCTCTCATGGTGACCCTAGTTTGGATTTCATCTCCACGTTTACGCCCTTGGTGAGATTCTGTCGAGGTCGCCAGTTTCGGCAAAATCACGAAAACTGTCATTGGATGGATGTGGTGGCGCCCTCCAGAGGAAGAGCTCACTCACGCTGACTCCACGACCAAGCAATAATTATTATTGTCGTCAGTAGGGTGTTCAATAAGTGATGTTGGATCAGAACAGGCGCCACTGAACATCACCGAAGTGACTGGGCGGCAGTGCAGTGTCTCCTCTGATGGGTTGCCTCATGATTCACGAGTTGACAATGACTACCCCTGTGTATTGTTGGTGCCGGCGCTGCAGCGGGACAAGCCAGGCCGTGATTGCGGTCATGGAGCCGAAATGAACAGTGTGGGTGCAGTGCCACTGAGGCGGCACGAAAGATGAAATTAAACACGCATGCACACACGCATGCACGCAACCTACGCACGCATGCAGGCGCGCGCGTGCGTGCACACACACACACACACACACACACACACACACACACACACACACACACACACACACACACACACACACACACACAGAGGATGAATCTTTCATCCTTCATTTCTTAAGTTCACCTCTATAAAGAGAAAGGGGACTGCACGACAGTTTTAAAATATCATACACCTAAAAGGGCCCATGGGAAAACGCAGACTTCCGCCACAGTCAAACAGTCCTCTTAACTTCAACCAAACACTATACAAAACAACATGTATTATACATTTTGTATGTCTGTTGATGTATAACTCCAATCTATCACAGAAACCTAAAAACTGATTTCCCTAATGTTTCAGCTACACTTTGAAGGTAGTTGCCAGTTTCTAGCTTAATTTGATGGTATGCAGAAACTGAATGAATATATCAACAACCCCAACCTTCATCCCGTGCCCCCTTCCCATCCCACTTGCTCCTTCAGAGTTTTCCCTCTTGTTGTGAACTGGATCCGGGTTGTTATCTGTGTCTGAACTTAATCTGAAAGGTCAAGGTTTACGTTTCATTGCTTCATAGTCTTAGGTGCAGTGGACATTGAGACTGAGGCTGGCCGTGTCCTGGACGCGTCGTTATGGAAGTGGTGCGTTGACCCCATTCCTCTCCTTCCGCCTCTTCAACCCTCCCAGAACTGAACCAGGTGCTCCGTTTACCGCTGGGTGGATATAGAGGGTTTTCAGGCCATACAAACTGGGTGGATATAGAGGGTTTTCAGGCCGTATAAACTGGGTGGATAGAGAGGGTTTTCAGGCCGTATAAACTGGGTGGATATAGAGGGTTTTCAGGCCGTATAAACTGGATGGATATAGAGGGTTTTCAGGCCGTATAAACTGGATGGATAGAGAGGGTTTTCAGGCCGTACAAACTGGGTGGATATAGAGGGTTTTCAGGCCGTATAAACTGGGTGGATATAGAGGGTTTTCAGGCCATACAAACTGGGTGGATAGAGAGGGTTTTCAGGCCGTATAAACTGGGTGGATATAGAGAGTTTTCAGGCCATACAAACTGGGTGGATAAGAGGGTTTAGCGTATAAACTGGTGGATATAGAGGGTTTTCAGGCCATACAAACTGGGTGGATACAGAGGGTTTTCAGGCTATACAAACTGGGTGGATATAGAGGGTTTTCAGGCCGTATAACTGGGTGGATATAGAGGGTTTTCAGGCCTATACACACTGGGTGGATATAAGGGTTTTCAGGCCGTATAAAACTGGGTGGATATAGAGGGTTTTCAGGCTATACAAACTGGGTGGATATAGAGGGTTTTCAGGCGTATAAACTGGGTGGATATAGAGGTTTTCAGGCCATACAAACTGGGTGGATATAGAGGGTTTTCAGGCCATACAAACTGGGTGGATATAGAGGGTTTTCAGGCCGTATAAACTGGGTGGATATAGAGGGTTTTCAGGCCATACAAACTGGGTGGATACAGAGGGTTTTCAGGCCATACAAACTGGGTGGATATAGAGGGTTTTCAGGCCATACAAACTGGGTGGATATAGAGAGTTTTCAGGCCATACAAACTGGGTGAATATAGAGGCTTTTCAGGCCATACAAAATCCGACCGCATGAATGATTCGAACTTAAGATTCGTCAGCTTCGTAGGCCCCACCAACTCTTACAAGTTCGTAAGATCAATATAGTAAATAAGTCTCTAATTCATTTCTCCAGTGAAACGCATACATTTTTTCTTGAGAAATTAACCAAGCAATGTCACAAATGCCCTGTCTCTCAGTTTTCAAGAAAGGAGAACACAGATTCTATATCCGCCCGAAGATTCTAGATTTGCCCGATAAACGATCCTAGATCCGCCAAAGATTCTGACTCCGGTCAAAGGTCCTACACCGCACAGAACTCTGGATCCACTCAGAGATCCTGGATCCGCCCCCAAATTTTGGATCCGCCCAAGGATCCTAAATCCACCCAAAGATCCTGGATTCGTTCCCAAATTTTGGATCCGCCCAAGGATCCTGAATCCACCCAAAGGTTCTGGATCCGCCCAAAAATTC
>CM065726.1:6720077-6722577 GCA_033310375.1 Conus canariensis
TCAAGTTGTGGGACAGTTCTGCAGTTTGGGGGCCCCGTATTAAAAACTCACCGGATAACTTCGCTTCTGAATAACTATTGATGGGTTTGTTTTTTTGTTGTTGTTTGTTTTGTTTTTTCGTTAAGCAACAACGCCAGACGCTGACTTATTTAGCATTTACAGAAAATTCATGATTTTCAAGCTAAATCAGCTCACTATAACTTTTCACTGACAACAGAGAACCTGCTGAAAGAGCGAGCGGGTGGCGAACATATAGCGCCTCTCTAAACTCGAGGTCTACCGATCCATCTTTTCTTCCTGGCACAACAGCATTAACTCTTAGGTTCCCCTGGAGTTCCATTCCAACAAGGGAGAGCACCATGCAGGTCGGAAACGAGCGGCAGTTTGGGGGTCATACGTGGAACTGCTACAGGCATCACTCAGGGAAATCCTCAGCCTCAGACTCGGAAGCCGCAGCTACACGCTCTTCTGCCTCGATCTGCTCTAACAACTGCTGCTGCTGCTGTTGTTGCTGCTGTTGCTGGTCGGCCTTCTTGGCGGCTGCCAGCATGGCGGAGTGCCAGCCCCGGAAGGAGATGAGTCCCTTGTCCTGAACGTCCTTGCGGCCTTTGGTGGTGATGACTTCGCCGTCAGGCCGCACGATCACCAGCTTGGGGATTAGGCTGATGCGGAACCGTTCCACTAGACTCCTGCACACACACACACACACGCGCGCGCACACCACACACACAAAACCCCACAACACATATGCACGCACGCACACATGCGTGTGCGCGCGTGCGCACGCACACACACACAGACACGCATGCAAGACACACACATACACACATGCACGCACGCACGCACGCACGCACACACACACACACACACACACACACACACACACACACACAACGCATGCACATCTGTAAAGGTCTTTTTCTGTCTCAGTCTCTCTCTCTCTCTCTCTCTCTCTCTCTCTCTCTCAAACACACACACACACACACACACATAAACGCGCGCGCGCGCGCGCACACACACGTACGCGTGCACACACACACACACACACACACACACACACACACACACACACACACACACACGAACGGGCGCCTACGCCCGCAAGACTCAACAGCAGAAAATAATGAATCGGGCTGGGTATAACTAGTTTTGAAAAAGATGGGATTTTAATTACAGACCTTTCGGAAACAGAAGATGACTGGATATTATGAACAGTGACAGGTTGATTTGTCCGTACGTGAGATCCAGCGAGAGAAAGAAAATCCTGTCTGTCCAAACAACGGTTTTAATGTATGTCTCAGTCAGATGTGTCAACAGATGAACGAAGTTGTCTTCTGGAACTGGAGATGTAAAACAGATCAGACATGCTTGGTTGCGAAGTCGGACAGAAAAGCATAACAAAGAGTGGAAAGCTGGGATTCCATTCAGGAATGGAGTGGTAACCGATGTAGGGAGTACTGTAGGGGAGTCACATGCTCTCGTGTTTTTATTTTGAAGACAATACTGGCAGCGGAGGTTTGTACCTTTTGAATTCTATCAAAATTAAATCTATGACAGAAAACAAGGGGCGATTGTCAGATATTTATGAACTGAGTTAATGCGACGGACAGTAACTGGTAATGTTTTCATCCTGACACATGGTGCTGTATGTCAAAAAGCCAACATTTCTAACTGAAGAAATGAAAGGTGTGTGTGAGTCACTTAGCCACATGCAGAATGGAAAGACGTTTGGGAGTGAGATTTTCGCGTTCTGTTTCGTCATCACTGTTTGTGGATTGCTATCCATCTGCTGACATCCTCAATGCATACCTCTACTCTGCAGATCGTGTTGTTAGGCCTGGCTGGCATGCATCAGAAAAAGTATCGTCTGTGAAAGACTGACTGGAGATGGAATGACAACCCATTAGAGATGAAAGTAGTTTCGTATTCCAAATAAACAGAAAAGAGCCAAGGACAGACTCTTGTGGATTAGCACACTGAATATGAGAGACTCTCCACGAGAAATCTTCACTCCAACAGATAAAGATCTGCCCGACAGATGGGAATAAAACCAAGCAACAACATTTCAAAACGGAGTGACTGAGGGCGGAAAATGAAGCAAAATTTGAAAAGTTACGGGGTTAGTTACCGCCAAGGACACAGACAAACAGAGTGTCTGGTCCTGTACTCTGTTTGTCTGTGTCCTTGGCGGTAACTAACCCCTCTTTTTCAAATCAAGCAACAACAGTCACAAAACCCGTTGAGTTGATGTAGTCGTTGCAGAACATTTTCATGGTCGATTGTATCAAACACAGACGATGGATCAACCAGAGTTAGAACTGAAGCATGCTATTTATGAAATGATAGAAAAACGTCACAGACAACCTCCAGAAGAGCAGTCTCTGTGCTATAATCCGGGCGATGAGCACACTGAGATGGACAGTTGGACAGATGAGGTCGTGAGATTTGACATGAGCAAAGGTTCGCTGTAGAACTGCTTTCTCTGGAACTTCGGAAAAGA
>CM065726.1:6730077-6770077 GCA_033310375.1 Conus canariensis
GATTTTCTCTAAATCCGCTTTGATTAGAATGTAATAAATTGTATTTCATGAAATGTTTGTGGATGTTACATTTGATGTGTTTTTCAAGGGGTTTAGATAGAATAGATAGGATAGAGATAGGTCTATAGTTAGAAGGATCAATGGGATCACCAGATTTTAAAAAAGGTAAAACTTTAGCATCTTTGAAGGATTGTGGATAACAACCTTTATCAATGGAAAGATTGTAAATATATGTAAGATGCTCTGATATAATCGGAGCAGCAATTTTCAAAATTTTACCATCTATATCATCTAAACCTCGAGAACGGGACTGATTTAGTGAACACAATTCCTTATAAACATCATGTACACCAATAAACTCGATTTGAAGATTAGATTTTATGTTTTTTTATACACAGTACGCTTTTAGCTCAAGTAGGTCATTGTCTTTTGAACAGTCAGCTTTGATCGTCTTTTCTGCAACAGTTGTGAAGTGATCATTTAAGAGTTCAGCAGACAATGTTCTCTCAGAAGGAGCACTAGATGACAAGGTTTTACCGGAGAGCTCATTAATAGCTTTCCAGATCGATTTTGAATCTTCTTTACGGGAAATAAGGTCACTGAAATATTTCTTTTTGGCGGCTCTTTTCATATCGGTTACCTTATTTCTTTGCTTTTTAAAATTATCATCTTTACCATTTGTTTGCAATAGAATATCTCGTAAATTAATGGCCTTATCGATTTTTTCATTATACCACGGCGGCTTACCCCTTGGTTTGACACGTTTAGTTACCGATGGCACGTGTTTGTTAAAGACAGAGATAAATATGTCATACCAAGCAGCCAGCGCTCCATCAGGGTCATTGTACTGATACACCTCAGAAAAATTTGCGTTACACAAATCGGACAAGAAACTGTTAGTATCGAATTTTCTATAGCTTCGAAAAGATATACATTTGTGAACATTTCTTGGAATGTTAACCCCCTTTTTGGACCATGTTAGACACATTGGAAAGTGATCACTGAGACCGTATACAGGCACAGATGTTTCTATAATATTAAATGGGTTTGTTGCGTATATGTGGTCAATTAGTGTTTCGGAGGATAGATTTTTTCTTGTCGGTGTGCTAATTAGCTGTGTCAGATTCTGTAATTCATAAACCCGTTTCCATTTATCATGTGGTTTAAGTAGATCAATGTTAAAATCTCCTAAAACTATAATCTCAGACGAACGCATTGAGACATCTTCCATCATATGTTCAAAACGATCGAACCATTCAATACGTTCGTTAGGATTTCTGTATAAGCAGCCTAACAAAATCGGTTTAGTACCCTTCACATAGATTTCTATCCATATGCATTCTATGTTGTATTTATCCAAACTGTTGATCTGTTTATAATTAATGGAGTTGTGAATATAGGCCACTAAACCTGTTTCAAGCTTTGTCTTTGGATCTCTTCTTATAGTATTATAACCTTGGATTGAAACTAAATTATCAGGCACTATACTGGAAAGTCGAGATTCTGAAAAACAAAAACAATGGAAACAGTTATCGGAATTGGACAAAGTGTTGGGAACATCAGAAATTTTGTTTAAAAGATGACAACGTTTAAATAGCCTATTTTCAAGCCGAATTTAGACAACCATTCATTCATTATACATGAAATTGATTTACAAATACACTCTATGGATTACACAACACTACAGATAAACGAGTAGAATAATAGTCAAACAGCAGGAACACCTGTTTGTAGATGAATTTTAGCAATGACAACAACAACAAAACAAAAAGAACAATAAAAAAAAAAGGCAGAAAAAAATCAGCTGCCTTAAAGAAGTCAGTAAGGATAATATTAGCTACAACAATATGCGACAAAACTCAGCAAGAAATAGCAATATCAGCAATCCGGGGACGAAACACAAACGCCGTGAACCAAAAAACAGAACAGAGTTCACTTGTCATTCGGATTACCAGGGTCCGGTATCAATAACATACATCCTCGTGCACGTGGCTGCGCGCGTCACTGCGAGCGCCAACACTTCGTGCACATCCGCGCATACACATACGCACTCACATACCCTCACACATGCTCCCTCCCTCTCTCTCTCTTACTCTCTTTCTCTCGTAACATACATGGAAATCCTTAACTGTTATCATATCGATGAACATGTTTTTACACCAGTGATATTTGAAATATTTATATTAATACCAAATCAGACAAAGGAAACAAGGAACTATCCGATTCGTTGATAAATTTCACGTGGTTACTCTTTACATTTAATATTTGACAGTACACCATTCTTACTGCTTCATTCTCTTTACATTTAATATTCGATAGTACACCATTCTTACTGCTTCATTCTCTTTACATTTAATATTCGATAGTACACCATTCTTACTGCTTCATTCTCTTTACATTTAATATTCGATAGTACACCATTCTTACTGCTTCATTCTCTTTACATTTAATATTCGATAGTACACCATTCTTACTGCTTCATTCTCTCGCCCCCCCCCCCCCCCCCCCCTTCCCGTTCCCGCTCCACCCCGCCCCTGCTCGTTCAACCCCACCCTTACTTTTTCTTAATACATACAAAAACACGTGCACACATGTCGCATGCGCGAGTGCACACCCACGCATGCACACACACACACACACACACACACACACACACACACACACACACACACACACACACACACGCACACACACAACTACACACAACAACACAATTTCCACCCATTTTAATTTAGACAGTCATATAATCAGGGTGGTGTATATGAAAACTTCTGAAGTCTGGACTGGTTCAGGAGCTGTGACGCCATGTTCAGCAGTTGGAGGGCGTACTCTCAGTCGGCTGCGACGTATCTTCAACACACCAGGCGGTAAGGGGAGGCACAGGTGCCACTGGGTTCTGGAAGCTTCGCTGGCAGCTTGGTGGGACAGTCTTCCAGTGGCCCTCTGTGGCTAGAATGGGATTCTGAGAAGTGGGAGGTGGGTATGAAACGGAGGGACACCAGGGTCCTTGGAGTGAGGCCTGGGACTGGTTGGGGAATAGGGGGTAGGGACTAAGGGAGCACGGCTGGCTTCATGTACTGGGACAGTCCTGTTGTCCTGAGGCTGTCTGGAGATCAAACGCTGGAAGGCCTCGCCCACGTTGGTATACAGCTGCTGTGAGGGACCAGCCTCCCTGTTGTAGGGAGGCTGATAGGCCTCAGTGATGTTGAAACCCTGCTGTGCGGGACCAGGCTCTGTGTTGATAGGAGGCTGAAAGGCCTCGACGGCGTCGTAGCGCTGCTGCTGCGGAACACATCGAACAGGAACGGCGTCCTCAGGTTGAGCCTGGTGTAGCCTGGGGTCGTCCATCCTCCCTGTCTCTGGGACGGCAGCATGGGATAGTGGATCATGGAAGAGATGGAGGGGGCGCCAGCCGCATAGCCACCACGTCCTGAACACTGACCAAACTCAGGGCGTGAGTTTCCCCTGCCACCGTGCTGGGTGCTACCAAAAGCATCTGGCCGCTGTTCTATTTGCCCATCACTTTCGGGCTGTGGCTGTGACGAAAGGCCACCTTCACCATGTCGGCTGTTGGTCTGACGGGAGAAACGTGGCAAAAACTGCATAAAATTGATGGCTAGTTTTGCAGTACCTTTAAGACTGGGGTGAACAGGATCTTTGTAATATGTGAGTCTTGGGGCATCATTCTTAGTAATAAAAGTATCATGATTGTCGATCAGGTTGATTTCAGCAGCAATGCAGGCTGTGCGCAGGGTTCTGTTGGAGGGAAAGATCGAGTTGTTAAAAGGGTGACGTCCTCGTGCTGGGACGATGGAGCTGAAGGTGATGACAGCTGAAGGGAAGGAGATCTTGCAGAGATTGATAAGTTCTGTCCACTGTGTCATGGGCACAGGGCCAGCGGGACAATCGTTAACGCCTATATGGACAATCACATGCTGGATGTGGGTGAGTTTGTCTGGTATTGCGCCTAGCCACAGCATCAAATCCTTTATTGTCATCCCAGGAACACACAGTTTGAATACCCTGTCTTTCTCACTGCCAAGACGTCTTGGATCGATATACCTCAGGACAGAGTCACCTATGAGGACCGAAGAAAAATACCCAGGAATCTTTATTTCATGTAAAATTTGCGCTGGGGACTTGTCCTGGGTGACTGATTGAAGGTGAATGTTTTGATCAGTATCTGTGTTACCCTCATGTACACTAGAATCGTTTTGGTCACATTTCTGTTCAATAGTGTCGGCACTGTCCTCGCCTAAGACCTGAAAGGAATTGTGAGTAGAGACAGGTGTTGATGGTGGTTGGTGTGTAACAGGGCTATCTTGCTTCAAGGATGTCCTGGAGGAGGATGTATTGTTTGTGCACATTTCAGGACTATGTGCAATGTCACGTGGGTGTTCCTCATCACTTAGAGTTGAAGGAACGCGGATGTCAGGAAAGAGGTTTTCTTCCACTAGCTGGATGTCTGCTGTGTCATACTGAGTGGAAGTGGTGGCAGTGCGAGCCTTTTCCATCTGAGATTTTATCTGAGATTGGAGGGTTCCTAATTGTGTTTTCAATGAATGATTCTCTTTACAGATAGTATTTAACTGGCTTTCTAAGCTGTTGAAGCGCTTCTGAAAAAGACCCATTGATTCTATCAGAGTTTCTATTTTTTGACTGATGTAATGCTTAATTTCATTTTTAACCGCTATTTTCATATCTTCTAGATATGAAATAAGTTTGTTCTGATTTTCAGAAAGTTCAGCGGCCAGTGTGTCCTGATTGTCCTCCAATACCTGAAGTTTGTCGCTGGTGGCTCTGTCAAACAGTCTTTTTGGACACAGTGTGCGTCGTCTCTGGCGTTTACTACGCTTCTTGCGTATACCACTGCTTTGACCACTTGGTGTGTCATGTGGAGTGCCTTTGACACGGACAGACTCCCCTTCAGTCCCAGTGGGTGTGACCTGTGCAGGCTGAGCATCAACATGGGAGCTAGCTACAGTGCCAATGTCAGTCTCTTCTGAAGACATGTGCGTACTGAAACCAGACACATCTTCCATATTTGATTGATCATCACTTACTACACTACTGGCAGCAGTCACAGGACCTGGGGACTGGACAAACGGGCTGTCTAACTGTGTGTTGTCTTGTGCAGGTGCTGAGGGCTGGATGATGGCAAACTCCTCTTGAACAAAGCAGATAGGAAGACGAGTCAGTTCAGACAGCAGATGCTGTACATCCTCAGTCTGACAGAACTCAGTCACCAAGTCTGTGAGCACCCGGCACTCTTCCTGGTCCCACTGCCTACAGTCAGCTCCCTGACACAGTAAGGTGCCTGTGCCTTGTCTGGTGAAGTAGAAGGAAAGTGTGATTCTCTTCGATCCATTCACGTAGAATCGAACCACCGATTTACTCAGGCAGGTAGGGATGGGATAACTAATCCATAAAGGAAGTGACAGAGCTTCGTCATCATAATCGAAGTCTGAGAGTTCTATTTTGATTGAATTCTCTGAAATTCCAGAATACCGATAAAACAACGAGTTCCTCCACACTGACAATTCCCTAACCGAACAGGAGAAATGTTTCTGTAGTGGGTCAAAAGTTGGTTGAAGTTTATTGTCTTGACCAGCAGGTGCCTGTTCCATTGTTTACATTTAGTCACGCCCATTTCCGCCCATATCAGCTGATAGCAAACACACACATGTATGCATAGGCACCGGACCGCTGGCTACTAAGTTACACTTCACATTCTGTAAGATACAATACGCTGTAGAAAACAATATAACACGAAAGACTTAGCTTCTTTTTAGGCACCTATGGTCGACCCTACCTGAATTGTCTGTTGAAAAGAAAGAAGAAGAAGAAAAAAAGTTAACGTAGAACAAGTATTGCACGTGCCCAAACCGTTGACTCCAATTGACCTGACAGCAGGCCTACGAATGTAGTGATCGCTGTTTACGGTATGGCAACTCCTTCATTATTCATATCAATAACAAAACCGGTGATTACCGACGTACTAAATGATTATATGATAAACAGAGTCCACATTCCGGTGCACAGATATATCATACATCAGTCACTCAAAAATCACTGCGATCACCCACTTTGATGTTCATTAAATCCAGGAAGAACACAGAGCGACAAAAACACGACTTGATGGCGTTCAGGAGAGAGAGAGAGAGATCCATAGGTTCAGACAAAATGGCCACCGTGTTACAGTTGGTTGTAGTTGTAGTTCACAGTATCTAACAATAAACATATAACACCACCTATTATTTTTGAAATTCTCAACACCACATAGAGAACATCACAATCCAGTGGACTCCAAAGAGGCCAATGAAGGGTAGAAAGGAAAATGGATGAAAGCGTTATGTTTATAAAGAAATAAGTTATCTAAATAAATAATGAATAATAGAAATGAAAACATATTTGAGCTTACGCTTGAGGATGTAAAAAAGAATGGAAGGGAATTGACTTGGAGTTGGATACACAAACCAAGAGATGACACTATGAGGAAAGGGTGACAATCAGCTTCCCATTGCTGTCAGTGATTCACTGATCGAGTAAAGATTTAAACATTGATATCAGCATTCTTCTGTCTTTCTTTCCAAACTTTCTACCTCTTTCTTTTGAAATCCATGTTAAATCATTTTCACAGTGACTGAGGACATGTTTACATGTACTGAACTCCTGCCACCTTATCATCTACAGTTTGAATTATTTGTTTTCGACCAGCCATTGCCTGTAATTGAGAAAGAGTAATATGTCAAGGCTCAGTACTTGAGTGTTTGTTTCAATCATTCGGCAGCTCATTAGTTGAACATTTACTGATTTAGTTTTATGTTTTAACTTTAACCTGCCGTCATTATACTTTGAATCTTACTTTTATTTCAGACTGACTTTTACCTTTTTATTACGTGTCCCTTGTTTGTTTGCTGACTTTTAGAGTGACTTGTGACTTGTAAGCTGTTTTCACTATGAGTTTGGAAATTTAGTTCAATTGGATTTTCAAAGTTTGTAAGAAGTTTGTATATTTTGTGAACATTTTATATGCATGCATGGAGATGGTTGATTGTTCCTAAAGTAAAAGTGTGATGGAGGTAAAAGCAGTTTAAGTAGAATTTTTCACCAAAGTTTTACTTATTCATCATTAGCAGTGTCATGAAGAACAGGTGAAGCTGAATCTTTTAAAAGAAAATGCCCACTTCCAGCAAAATCATTGTAAATTTAAGTGTAGTAGTATCAACTAAAAATGTTTTGTGTCTGTTCAAAGGAAACTATTAAACTTTGTAATAAGAACCACCCCAACAAATTTCACACATTTTCAAGATTTGTTTTTCCAGGAATATTTGTTTATTTCTCAATTTTCTGCCTTTGGATACTGCTTTACTACATGATACTCCCTTTAAAGATTTTCTTTCTTTCTAGAGTATTTTTGTCTTTGGATACTAGATTTACTTCTCAGTGAAATTTCTTTCCCTTTGAAACGCATTTTCATGGAACATTTTTTGTCTCTGTCTTCAGATACTAGGTTTATTTCCCAATAAAGTTTCCCTCCATTTACAGATTTCTTTTTTCCCACCATGACAGGATATTTTTTTGTGGGAACTTTTTTGCCTTTGTCTTTAAATAGTAGTCTTACACCTTTCTGTATTTTGTGTCTGGTTGTGTATAGGCTTATGCATGTATTCATGTGTGTAGTGATAATACTTGTTATTAGGAAGTATTCCCTCACCTCCATCTCTGCTTAGCGGTAAGTGTTTAACAAAAACAAAAACATAGGAAAAAGAATCAGCATGCAAAAGATCTGTGTCTATGCACCTACTCCAAATGAACATGCATGCACATCAACATGCCAACATTCCATATCCTTGCTTACTTCACCACCTGAATTGCATCATTGACACATAAAGTGTGCATTCATACACACACACACACACACACACACACACACACACACACACACACACACACACACATACACACATGCTCACACACACACACACACACACACACACACACACACACACACACACACACACACACACACACACTGCATCAGCACATCATGGAATCTCTCACACTGCATCAGCACATCATGGAATCTCTCACAATGTCACAGGAAAGAACATGCTATTGCATCAATGTGCTAGAAGAACTGTGTCTGTGAAGGGAAGAAGACAGGCATCATGAGCTTCTGGCCTTAGTTAAAAGTGATTAGAGGTCGAGCATGACTGACAGATGTGCGTGTGTGTGTGTGTTTGTGTGTGTGTGTGTGTGTATGTGTATGCATACATGTGTAGTGGAGGGTTAAGAGTAAGGGCTGGAGGGGTCAAGCTGGGAAAGGATAACAAGAGTTCAGTAGTGTTTGTATTGTGTGCGTACCTGTTGTGTCAGTGTGGTAAGGGGTGAGAGGGGGGTAGGATGGAAAGAAACAAGAGAGGGGTAGGATGAAGGCACAAGAAAAAGATGTTTGCAAGGAAGGGTAGGGAGTGGGGTGGAGGAAGAGGGAGGTGGGGAAAAAGAAAATACAGTTTGGAGTGTATGTCCCACTATGGCAAATAGCGCATGTGATCAAACTAGATCTCGGTGGTATCCATATTTTGGTCACCTTCTTAATAAGAAACCAGCTGTTGCTACCATCATTCATCCAGCTGTACTGTGTGTGTGAGTGTGTGCTCTCAGTATTTCTGCTGTATTGTTTTCAGCTTGTCATGGCCTTGGTCATATTGATTAGCAGCAGAGCAGGGGCATGCTTCCAAGACATCAAACCTGTAGTGATATTGATCAAATTTTAGATTTGGTCATCATGTAATCTGAAACATGTCAGTATTGCTGTCTGATCCATTCTATGCAAACACATGAACAATTTATGCAAGGGAGATCACATATTCGTGCAAACTATGTGCACTGTGTGTACACATAGGTACACTTTAGCTGTACGCACACACACACACACACACACACACACACACACACACACACACACACACACACACACACACACACACAGTATTCACTCATGCTCACAAAATACCTACACCAAGATTCTTGCAGACAACAGTGAGCACACTCACAGACATACAGTATACACACACTAATAGTGTGTATGTGTGTGTTAAGGGCAAGATCATTTGTATGCATGCATGTGCATAAACACACACGCACATGGAATGATACACACATGCACTCATGCATACATGCGCACAAGTGTCCTCCATACACACACACACACACACACACACACACACACACATTACAATCACTGTTTCTGACAGGGATTTCCTTTTTGTGCAGGTCCGCGGTGCCCCAGCCATCGCCATTGTGGGCTGTCTGAGCCTGGCGGTGGATCTGCATCAGAAGACATTTGATTCTGTCCTTGACCTTCAGGCCTTTGTTATGGAGCGTCTCAACTACCTGGTAACCGCCCGTCCAACAGCTGTCAATATGGCTGATGCTGCAGCTCGCAACATCTCCTTCATCAAAACACTGTCTGCACAAAATGCCCTCAGTGCCCAAGATGCCAGTGTCAAGTAATTGATCATCATTATTCATTGCTTTCACTGAAAATGTTAGATTCACCAGCTGTCAGGGTGCAACGTTGCAGCATGCAAGCTTTGAGGTCGTGGGTTTGAGCCCCATTGGTTCTACCCAGCGTTAAGTGTGCTACAGGCTTTAGTGGGAACCCTGAAAACACACAGTATAATTTAACACATAAACGAATACTTACTTGTAAGTTGATGTTTGTGTGTAGTTTCCTGAGTGTAGGTTTCCGTAAACGGAGGGATATTTGAGATGCGCATGCGCAGTTCCGCCATATTTCAACGCTCAGATCATTATTGATACTTCAAATAATTATCTAGATCCCAGTTGACTGTCAATAGATGTTTGTGCAACCAAAGTTTTGTAACTCAATTGCCAAAAGCTTAATCTTTTAAACACTTTCAGCAAACCCCTTTTTTGGGTGGGCAATTTTAGAAAGAAACTGGGAGGGCAAATATCCCTCCGTTTACGGAAACCTACACTCAGGAAACTACACACAAACATCAACTTACAAGTAAGTATTCGTTTATGTGTTAAACTTCCTTTCGTGTAGTTTCCGGTAAAACTACGGAATATTTGAGACTTCAACGTTTGGTGTGCACAAACATCCATTTCATAAAATACATACTCTAGTAGACTAGTTTTCACATTGCTACATTAGCAGTAACATTATAACATAACTCAGTCAAGTCAATATACACAATTTATTCATCAGTATTTGAATCTCTTGCACATTGATCTTCAAGTGGTAAATTGTGATGAATATATACTGATGCGGGCAGTTGAGCCTCATATGTAATTCCACCAAATATACTTTGTGTAGTAAAAAACAAAGAAACATCTTGTAAAAGGACATCAAAAGACAAACTGTCCTTAAGAACTTTGCAAATACTCCATGCTGTGAATTAAAGCAAATAATACTAGCACCTTTGCTTTAAAAACGCATTAATTTGTGTTACCCAACAACAAGGTCAAATATTTCCCAATAATACTGGAACACAAGAACAGAACAGACACAGAGTTTTGCAACAAATGTGATAATACTGAAACACAATAAATTTGATCACTGTCTGTATTATACATTTAAAAGACGTGCTTTGGCTTTGGTTGTAACACACACTAATTGTCTTTGGAAAAGTGCTTCAGAATTGATGAACCTTGCGCACACTGTACAGCAGAGTGTGCTTCCAATGGTCTGTTGTAGAACCTGTGAAATGTGCTGGCATTTGACCACCCAGTACTTTTCAGAATGTCAGCCACTGGTACTCCTCCTCTGAGCATGGCAGATGATGCTGCTCCACGAAAACTGTGTGGTGCAAAGTTGTAAATTCCTGCATCCCACAAAATATTCCTCAACCAGCGTGACGCGGAGTCCTTTGTGGCAGGTCCATGAGGGCGTACATAACACAAAAGAAGCTGATTGGTTTTACTGTCTTTTCTAATCTCTTTTGTCCTGGAAATGTATTCTTTCAAACATCTTACAACACACATCTTTTCATCCTGAAATTCTTGTAAATGCAGAACACATCTGTTACTTCCTGGTCTTGATTGTTTGAGTTTTTCAATAATGTGGACAGTGCATGCATTTGTTGTAAATTTAATGCAGCTGAGCTTTATCAAATGAATGGTTTGTACTCACTGAGCTGTGGACAACAAAAGTAATGCACATAATTTCATTGTTAACTGCTTTAGAGATAAATCAGGGTTTTCAGCTTGTTTCCTTATATGCTCTAACAGTACAGACACATCCCAAGTATGTGAGTATCTGGGCATAGTAGGCCTAAGTTCAAAAACACCTTTCAGAAATCTGACTATCTTAGGATGGGAACCAATCGACTTATCTGTGTCTGTAATGATTATGGCAGAGAGGGCACTCCTGGCTGTGTTTATCGCACTGTAGCTTAACCCATCTTCAAACAAAACTGTCAAAAATTCAATCACAAGGTGGACAGGTGGATGAAAGGGATCACAATCCTGTTCAACACAGAAAAATTTCCATTTCTTAATGTAGTGTGTATACTGCTTTTGGGTAGAGTCACGCCATGATGCACAGACAATGTTACAAGCTGTTCCAGAAAAGCCTTGTGCCTGCATTGCTTCCCAGATAACACGACTGCAAGAAGTTGAAGTTTTCTGTGTAGAGGATGAACCTCGTCTGAATGACCCAGCTGCAAAACACGTTTTCCTTTTGGGAGTAAAATGGGATGTTGAATGAGAAGCCTGAGCATTTGGGGATACCACACTGCTGTTGGCCGGTGTGGCACGATGACTAGTCCTTCTGCTTGATCCTCTTCCATCTTGCGCAGAGTCCATTGGATCAGACTGAAAGGTGGAAAGGCATAGACTATCCATCTGTTCCAATCCACTGTGAAAGCATGTATTGACATAGCTTCCGGATCTGGTTCCCAAGACAAGAAAGGTTTGATTTGATAATTTAGTCTAGAAGCAAACAAGTCAATCTGTGGGAACAGCACTTTCTGTGACAGTTTCTGAAAAATAGTTGGATTAAGCCTCCACTCTGTTCTATCATTAAACTGTCTTGACTTTCTGTCTGCTTCCACATTTTGTTTTCCAGGCAAAAAACTTAACGTTAACTCAACTCCCTTGTCCTTACACCAGATCCAGATTCTTTTGGCAATCACATTACAAACTGCTGAATGTGATCCACCCATTTTCCTGATATAGGCAACAGCACATGTGTTGTCACATAGCAATTTTACATGTTGACCTTCTACTTCTTTACTGAAACTTTTAAGTCCATACTCTATAGCCAACAACTCAAGGACATTAATGTGAAAAGATTTTTCACTTCTTGACCATCTTCCTCCTGTTTCTCTTCCATTACATACTGCCCCCCAGCCCCCTAACTTTGAGGCATCAGTTGTTATTTCAACAGAGGGAGCTTTAATCTCAAGTGGATAAAAGCTAGCATTAACATTGTTTATCCACCAGTTTAATTCTCCTTCTGCTTCTGGTAAAGAGAAATAACTGCATCAAAATTTCCTTTGTTCCTCTTGAGTGCTACAGTTTTCAAGCTTTCCAACTCTGTAATACAAAGGTCCCCATTTCACTGCAGGAAAGGCGGCTACCAATTTTCCTATGACCTGTGCTAACTCCCGGATTGAAAATGAAACCCTGCTCATCAAGTTCTGATGGCGGAACTGCGCATGCGCATCTCAAATATTCCGTAGTTTTACCGGAAACTACACGAAAGGAAATTTCATTCACATGTTTGATAGATACATTTAAAGATTGCTGCTCAAATTTCCAAACCAGCACTGCAGGCGCTGCTCAAATTTCCAAACTAGCACTGCAGGTGTTGCTCAAATTTCCAAACCAGCACTGCAGGTGTTGCTCAAATTTCAAAATCCAGCACTGCAGGTGTTGCTCAAATTTCCAAACCAGCACTGCAGGTGTTGCTCAAATTTCCAAACCAACACCGCAGGTGTTGCTCAAATTTCCAAACCAGCACTGCAGGTGTTGCTCAAATTTCCAAACCAGCATTGCGGGTGTTGCTTTAATTTCCAAGCCAATGCTGCAGGTGTTGCTCAAATTTCCAAACCAACACTGCAGGCATTGCTCAAATTTCCAAACTGACACTGCTGGTGTTTACAAGTATTTCTCAGACCTAAAATAGGCATAGAAACTTCAGACCTAAAATTGGCATGTCACATTAGCTATGAAATGTATTTTGCCCAGAATCCTCTCAGAATTCTGGACAATGCTAGAGAGAATGCATAAAACTGTCATCCACGCACAAGGTTTATTCATTAACAGGTATGTGGGGTTGTCTCTTTTCCACATTGTTCTTCACTTTCACTCTCTGTCAGACATATTATTGTGTTAGTGATTCTGGTTTCTCTTCCAACTTCCATTCCTGGATATTTCTGTAAGATTAGCAATTCAGTATTTATCATTTCATGCTGTTGATCAGTTTAGAGTAGTTCTGTGCCTGAAGTTGTCACGTTGAGCTTGCTTTGTTTTCAGTCAGATGACCAGACAGGTTATTGTAGTCTTATTGGCTCCATTTTGCCATCTCTTAGGCCCCTTGTGTAGTCTCACTGGGTATGTGCTCAGTCTCACTGGCTGTCCGCAGTCTCGTGCACTGCTTTGCAGGGGTTAGCATTTCTTTCTTTGGTTCAACCGAAGTACTTCCTAACTAGTGTCAGCAAGACGGTGGTTGACAAAAAAATGGTTAATTTTCAAAAGGAGGAAGTAGGTGATCACTTGTCATTTACCGTTTCAAGAAAAATGTTTCTTGCATGTCATTACTAGCTGAACATACATCATGTACCATTCATTAATCCCTTTTTCCATTGTCAGATGTCTATACCTCTACATATTTCTTTTCCCTGACTATGCTCAGGAGGTCTTCACAGTGACTGACATGATGCCTGATGATTCTGCGGACTTCAGTGTTTGTGACTTCTCTGTGCAGGTGATGCTGCGTATTCTTCTGAAGTTATCTTCTCTCCATCTGGTGGATCTTCCTTTGCAGTTTCGCTGTCACAGTCTATGATTTGTTCACAATACAGGAAGATGGATGTCACAATGCATAGAAAAGCTGACCATTGTACGTTCTGAAAAGATGTTGAATCATATTTGCGGTAGGAAACACAACCTGCGCAGACTCCGACTGATGCCAGTCTTCCATCGTGTCTGGAACAAATACTGATCTGCAACTAGAACAAGATGGCAGTCCTTGAAAGTGGTTGTTACTCATCAGTGTCAGCTGTTATCAGCATCATCAGCATTTACATCACTAGCAGTCTACCATTGATGTTTTTCGGTGTGTTTTTACTATTGTGCATGATGTTTCTGGCAGTTTACATTCTTTTTACTGTCCTTTGATAACGACCTGAATATCGTGAAGAGCCGATGAAAAGTCTTAAAATTTTCATCAAAGAAACTGTTATGAACCCCAGAACTGATGATCAGCATGCTTGGTAAACATACAGGATGGAGAAAAGGAGTTTGTATCAAAATCTACAGGTAGGTTTATGGATGGACATGGTGGCACCCTGCATCAGTCAGTGCTTACTCATTTTTGCTCCACTACCAAGTAGTTGTTCTTGCAGAAGAGGGCTTAGTAGGTGATGCCCTGCTCATGTTTGATCAAAACAGGCACCACTGAACACCACCAAAGAGACCCTGCAGCAGCTCAGTGTCTCCTGGCGGGTCCCGTGGTGATGATCTGATATTGACCACTCCCTGAGGTGTGCAGTGCAGTGCGGTAGGACGGAGCTGGACATGGCTTTGTATCGGGAACCTGGAGTGAATGTGGTGTGAGAAAATTGAAAATCACCCATCTTTGAAGTTCATCAAGGTTGCAACGTGTCTGTTCATTACACATAAACATTGTGATGCTTAAACTGTTGTGACCTCCTTCATGATGCTGCAGGACACATTGTATTGACATTGACTCAGTCTTGGGACACATTGTATTGACATTGACTCAGTCTTGGAACACATTGTATTGACACTGACTCAGTCTTGGGACACATTGTATTGACATTGACTCAGTCTTGGGACACATTGTATTGACATTGACTCAGTCTTGGGACACATTGTATTGACATTGACTCAGTCTTGGGACACCTTGTATTGACATTGACTCAGTCTTGGGACACCTTGTATTGACATTGACTCAGTCTTGGGACACCTTGTATTGACATTGACTCAGTCTTGGGACACCTTGTATTGACACTGACTCAGTCTTGGGACACCTTGTATTGACACTGACTCAGTCTTGGGACACCTTGTATTGACACTGACTCAGTCTTGGGACACATTGTATTGACACTGACTCAGTCTAACATGCTTTGTTCTCATGTTCACAGATTGATAGAAGAATTTGAAGCCATGCTAGAAAAAGACATTGCGACAAACAAGAAAATTGGAGAGCTTGGCGGAGACAGCATACTGGCTGCACAAAAGGGTTCTAAAGTTCGAATCCTCACTCACTGCAACACAGGATCTCTGGCCACAGCAGGCTACGGCACAGCTTTGGGTAACAGTTGATCCGTGTGTTTCCTCTTTCTCTCTCCCTTTTTTCCCCTTGCTGTGCATATTACAATATGAGGGGGAAAGAAATAATGCTTAGTCTGATTCATTCTTGATATTACTGAATCTTTCTTCTGACACAGGTATAAACAGAAAAGGGCAATTGTTCTGGGGGAAAAAACAAGAAGTAAAAGATCAAGGAAGTAATCAGGGTTTGTTTAGTTTATAAATATTCTTTAAAGAGTGTAGATAGATCCCAAATAGAAATGCACTAGCGGAAATGGTTGTTGGTAAGGAAAGGAAAGGGAAGGAGGACGAGATGGGTGATGAAGGTGGAATGAATCAGACATTCCTAAAAGCCAGGGCAAAAAGACTGTTTTCCCCTCCTCCCCGTCCCCCATCCTCATCTTTGTATCTCTCTCACTCCTGAAAATATGTGTAAATTCAGTGCCTTGTGTGTGTTACAATTCTCTGGGAAATAGTGAAATTGGCAAAAATGTGTTTTATTTATTTGTTTAGTTATTTGTCTGCTCTCTAAGTTAAAGTTGTTTCAGTACATGTACATAAATTCAGTTTGCATTCTTTGACTCTGCTTAATCAGTGTGGTTCGATCAAAGGAAGAGATTCTAGTGTTATGGGGTTCAATTAATCCGTTTTCTCTAAATCATTAGAGTGCTGATGACAAGAGAACTAGCATGTCTGTAACTCTCATAAACATGGATGTGGCAGTGATACACACAGACTCTTATAATATATGCATACACAAACGCACAATCTCACACACAGTCACATGCACGCACCCGTACACATATGTTCCCTTAATCTGGAATATGAAGTTTGGTTTCTCTGTGTGTGTTTGTGTTTTGCAGTCCAGTGAAACAGAACAATAAATTATTTGAAAATGGCTGAACATAAGGAAATTGCTTCTAAAACCAGAAACTGCACTCGGGTAAACTGTGATCAGATTTTTTAGAGAGGAGGAGGGAGGGGGGAAATGTAGAGAGGAAAGAAAGGGGTAGTGGGGGTGAAACTGGAAGATGGAAGATTGTAAACTGAATGATAAAGATAGGTGTCTAACAAAACTGAAATCAGCCCTCATAACTGTAAGTGGTTTGGCCAAATGGCAAGTCAAAAGTATGGTCCCAGCAACACTCATTTAAATAGTTATGTTGATAGGGGGTTGTATCTGTACTGTTTGTACTAACAGTTGTTGACTTATATTACTCCAGTGACCGAGTTCTTTAGTATTGTTCTGAGATGCCAGGCTTGGTACTGTCAATATCATTTTAAAGCTGCAAAGTGCATTGTACGTATAAAGTATGCTGTGTTATCAGTAACCATTACAAAACATCTGTAAACACTTGAAAATGTGGACATCTAGTAGAATATCACTTTTAAGTATGCTCATTTGCTTACATGCTTTTCAGCGATGCCCATTTCCACGGTGATTTATTCCATCTTAAAGTTTATTTCATTTTCTGGGTTTGTTGCTAACAGGTGTGATCCGCTACCTGCATGAGAAGGACCAGCTAGAGCATGTGTTTTGCACAGAGACGCGCCCATACAACCAAGGCTCACGCCTCACTGCCTATGAGCTGGTCTATGAGAAGATGAACGCCACCCTGATCTGCGACAGCATGGCTGCCATCCTGATGAAGGAGAAACCGATCTCAGCGGTGGTGGTGGGCGCCGATCGTGTGGTGGCCAACGGGGACACGGCCAACAAGGTGGGGACCTACCAGCTGGCCATTGTGGCCAAGCACCATCAGGTGCCCTTCTACGTGGCCTGCCCTGTCACCACGTACGACCCCACCAAGAGCACAGGACAGGAAATCACCATCGAGGAGAGACCTTCTGTGGAGATGACCTCTGTCAAAGGAGTACCTGTGGCTGCTGAAGGTCGGTGGCCAGCACTGTGCAAATTGGCACCTGTTCTTATTCTGATAGAGTCATGAAAATAGGTCATTTACTTCCAGTGTCTTTCTTGGGAAGGTAGCCATATTATCTGATGAAGAAAATAAATTGGGTGCAACAAGTGAGCTTGCAATTGACGTGAAATTGCAGACTGTTCACAATTGCCAAGTGCTGCACTTTAGCATGCTGCAGTTTCATTTACACTGCTACAATTTGTGACAAAATTCTATGCCATATAAATGGAAAAGGTTTTTTTTTCAGTGTTTTTCAGGCATGGGGGTGGCTGAAATGGAACTGAGACTGTCTTTAGACTGACGAATTATTTCACCCCCCCAAAAATAACAAGCTCAGTAAGGAGAGGAAGAAAGACAGAGGAAGAAAACACTGAAGACAACTGCAATTTTGCTGCCTCATTGATTGGTTTCATTCTTGGCTATTCGTTGGGGGTTTTTTTGTGTGTGGATCTTGTCAAAACCAAGCAATACCTCCTAGCAAGATTTTTTTTTCTCCCTAGGAAAGGCATCTTTATTCAAGATATTTCTGAAAATAATACATACGGAAAGATACAGGGTGAAAAATGGTATTGGTAGACATGAAAATAAACAACATATTGTTGATAACTACAACTCCAGTTTACATTCTCAATAATGTAGGTAAAAAGTACCTGACGAGGAGAGAGGGGGGGGGGGGGGGGGCAAGCTGACTAAGAAATGAAAGTTTGACACATGTTGGTTTTTACAGGTTCTGCCGAGTTTCCTCTGGGACTGTGCTGGGTGACATAATAATAGCTCTAAAGGGCTATGATCATATTGATAATTAATGGTATAATGTACAAAATTAGCATGCGTTTATAATTCACTCTGGGTTTACAAACACCAGCCTATATGGAAACCATCTAGAAATGAAATCTTCATATACAATTTTTTTTTTGTTTAGCAATATACTCTTCAGTATTATATCTATATTTCAGTTTGTTGAGGAATACTTGCCGTCTAGAAGATTTGTGTTCTATTTTACACCGACATAGATTTAGCAAGATGTAACAAGATTTTTGTTTCCATAGTCCACCATCCTGTCCTTTGCAAAGATAAGTGCAGTTGAAAGTGCTCTTGAGTCTGGTTAACACTATCCCTGCGTATGTGTGCAGCATGAGTTTTCCCCCCTCCCGCACACAGCCACTCACGCTAAAACCCCCGCCTTTGTGGTGATTTGGGCATTTTTGGAATTTATTTTACGTGTTATGTGTGGTCCGTGTTCACATCATGTTTGGTATGTCCGAAAAGAAGAAATCAAGGACTTTTAGATGCATGTACTGTCAAAATTCTAAGAGATCCTACGTTCAGACAACACACGGATAAATGAAGTAACCAGAACACAGAAATAAAAACAAGTGCAGAGTTTGACGATCACTGTTTAGTAATGGCATGCAGACAAATTGATACAAAAAGCACTCGCCTAATACAGTTGTGGTTATGATGCTTTTTGCCATCGGTTATTATCCATTTTTAAACAATTTCACAGAATTTGGGCTAGTGAGATTTTGCGAGTCAAGCGCCTGTGTGTGTGTTACTGAATCAGTTGAATCAGTTGATTTGTCATTGTAATCAAGAACGTCTTCAAATAGACATCCCTCTTCTTCCCTATCATCTCTACTGTCGATCGACTCTCCTTCGTTATCGGTACTGCCTTGAGTACATTGAAACAATAACTTGTTCTAAAGAAATGATTTGCTGGTGCTGAGCTGGCATTTTGACTAGCAGATGAAAGGCCGGTGCCAGAAACGCGGTCGGAAAAACGCAGCAATGGGTTCTTTGTCTCAGCCGCGGATAGCGAACATGAACTTTGCTTGAACTTAAGAACTAGGGCATGCCAGGCTACCAGGAAACCTCTACTAACTTCTGGCGGGAGTTACTTCTCTTAGACCGTTACAGTTTGAATAGTAGAATTTTCGAAATAAGAATGCACGAACATGTGCGCGCCGTAGACAACGGAGCTCTTAGACAGTGCATGCCACCATGCGTGCCGTAGGCAGCAGAGCTATGAGCAGCACATGGAGCCGTGCACGTCTGTAGGCTAAAAGTTAAGGTTGTAAGAACCTGTCACCACTTTCAGGTTTAAAAAGAAAGCTTTTTTTATGGTGCACTTCTCTTTTATGAATGGTTCTTACCAGGATCACAGTAAACACACTGTGACACATTTAGCTTTTATTTTGGGGAAAAAATCCATATCTGGCTGTGTGACATCTTGCAAATAAACAATATAGAGAAGGCATCCATCATGTGATGACACATAGTTTAGTGCTCATACAGTGTTTCTTCAACTGACATAAGTCTCCCAGTGTTATAAATTGTCTTCATAAGTACCTGCCAAACACTAGAAAGCACAGTCATGACACATATTGTGTATAACTCTCTGTCTCTAGGTGCATGTGTGAGAATGCTTGCTCTCTCTCTCTCTCTCTCTCTCTCTCTCTCTCTCTCTCTCTGTAGTCTGTCTGCCTCTCTCCCTCTCTTTCTCTCATGTCTCCATTTGTACAAAGTTTTCAAGATTAGGGAAACCAATTTATCAAATGCGGTATGATTTGTTTGTTTTTTCATATGCGTCTTCCATTTGTTCATATTATATTTGTTTTCATGATTGATGTGTGTAATATTGTGTTCAGAAACACTTTGTAAGGGGCGAAGGCTACATATTAAATGAATTTTCCAAATTTGACTCCAAATTTCCGTTTCTCTAACCACAACTCACAACATGATTATTTTCTCTTCTGGGCCACTTCAGTTCTTTATCACAAAAGGTCTTCATGGTTGGTTCACTTTTTTGTATAAGGTAAAAAAGTAGTATCTTGGTTCAAACTTTTTGTGACAGCTGACATACCTCAGAGACAACACTCCACGATACTCCTTGTTCATTTTCATGTCTGGATATTTACCCTTAGTATGACCAAGGCCCCTACTCAAAAAGGGGACAAAAATCACTGAAATTGTAGATCTGGGGAATGGGGAAGCTTCCCTTCCCTCCCCCACCCATGAAAATTGGAAACTTGCATTCCAGATAATGTTATTCATCTGATGTTGCCCATATCTGAGCATCGAGTGATGCATTGTTGGCTTTTTTTGTCTAAACATGGTTTGTATCACATACTACACACAGCTAGTGCAGCTTTTCTCAGACTCTTTCACTGTTTCAGCTTTTTGCTGATGTACAAAATCAAATGTGTAATTATTTCAGCATGATTTAATTGTTTCACCATCAATCATTGTCATAAGATGCATATGAAGTTTACATGAGGCTTGGTGAGATCAGTATCATAGAATATATATATATATAGTATATATTATAAATCAGAGTTAAAACGCCACTCAGAATACTAAAAATGCTCAACCAAAAAGGGAGCGACATACCAGTTTAAAATAAGATTTTAAAATGAGAAAATGAAAAATTAAAACCAACAAGGTTGTTTCGAGCCAAATGCTCCTCGACAAATTTGATTGTTTTTTTATTGAATATTTTAAATAATTTGTGGTTATTGGGAAGGATGAAAATGTTCAAGAATTTAAAGAATTCTTTCCCAACCATTTGTTATTGAGCGTCTAATAGCTTAAATCATATGTTGGGGGGTTACTATATGATGTTTTCCATTTTCCTGTTCTTTCTGCTCTTTTTGTTCGTGTCTGGATCGTTTGTAGTTTATAGTTGTGCCACTTTTATGTAACGCCTCTGGTACTCAGCTGTACCCATTGTTGATATACTGTTTGTTACATGACAAATTAGACAGTCTTTAGTGTTTTGCTTTTGGGTATTTTGTTTTAAAGTATGGAGATGGGTGATTGCTTTTGATGTTTCACATAAACAGCAGTTCATTTGGTTTCTTGTATGGTTGATATGTATGTTTGGTTGAGTTCTAAGTTAATGTCTAAATGAGTTCACTATCTTTTTGTTTGCTTCTATGGTGTTTTTAAGATTTGGTTGTGGAAAATTTTACACAATTCTTTTTTCTTATTTTCATATTTTCCTAGGGTTTCATTCATGCCTGCAAAAATATTCAATTAAAATAACATAAATTGTCATGTCATGTATTGCGAATCTCAAAAATGCCATTGATTCGGCAAATAAAATGAAAATAAACAGAGATTCTTTCCCTACAAAAATGAGGGTGACAAAAGGAAATCTTGTAACTGTACCAAAAAAGAACAGTGCCCTCTAAGCAACAAATGCCTTTACAGCAACATTGTGTACCAAGCCACTGTAACATCAGAGAACGCAGAAGAAACATATGTAGGTATCACTGGTAACCAATTCAAAACTAGATACGCAAACCATAAACAATCATTCAACAAAGAAAAATATAACGTGAAAAAAAGTGATCTGTGGATCCATTGAGGTTTTCAAACTCCATCAAAACACAAATTCATGAAAAAGAAATAGCCCTGCAAACACACCCAGGTTGTATTTTCAAATTGTGTGTGCAACAGGCTATTTCAGTCTTAAGGTAAAAGACACTGTTTTTTGCCAGTTTAGGGAAGGAAATGAAGCAACTTGAGACAGCATGAAAATTATTTCCCTTTCAGGTTTTGATGGCTCATATTGCAGATTGGATTGTGAGCAGTTCCATTTTCTGCTCTAAGCTCAGGGTTGTTGCTTTTCTTTTTTCTTTTTTTTCAGTTGTTGTGAAAAAAGATTTAGGGTCAGTACATTAAAAATGAGTGGATGTGTTTACCATAACAACTTTTTTTGTTGTTGCAAACAATGGAAGTAAATGTCATTGAAGTTGATGAAGATATCAAATTTACTATGATATTACCTTTATTTATGCTTTTGCATTTAACTCGCCATACATCACATGAATCGGGGATGGTTGTGTGTATCTATTTTCAGGAATACGATGCTGGAATCCTGCATTTGACGTGACACCAGCAGAATTGATTACTGGAGGTATCATCACGGAGTTTGGAGTTTTCAAACCAGACAAACTGTCAAAGGCTCTGGAACAGTACTTGTGATTCTGACCGAGTCTGAGACAGAGAGAGCGAGAGCTGGAGAGAGAGAGAGTGTGTGTGTTTACTCACTTGTTCTTATGAAACATCTTGTTTTCATTTATTGGCGATGTTCTTGGTTGCGTTGATTTGGGAAATATTTCAGAATTACATATGAATGTTTGATTTTGTGGTCTGCAGATATTTATGGTGGTGCTTTCATTTGTGCAAGCTGGGTGATTTTTTTTCTTTTTCTTTTTCTTTTTTTTTTGCATGTAAGTTTTTAAAGACAGTATATCATTGTTGACCCATGGAAATCCTGTTGTCTGTCTTCTGTGTGTTTGGATAAGGAAATAAAAGAAAGAAAACAATTTTTTTTCAACTGAACACAAGAAAATGAGATCTTTAACTTTTTTGCAACGCGCTGTACGATAGTTATGGCAACTCAGTTGACCTGTTCATGACGAGCCGTTCCATGGTTACGGCAATGCTTCTGTTCTCCTTGGACGAGCTGTATCACCATTCCGTCGCAACTATATAAATCCCCTGCGCTCTCATCTACATTCTAGCCATTGGAAAGGGTAAGTTTGCATGCACTAGCGATGACATTTGTGACCCCAGAGTAGTCTGAACAATGGGATACTAACTAAACAAACATAAAAAAGATTGTGTTCTCCTACATTTTAGTATTGTTGTTTCTGGAATGGTAGCGTTGCTATTTTACCTAAAATATATTTAAGTGTATGCTCATTGCAATGTTCGCGTTTTAATCTTTCAGTTGATATATAACAATAGGTTGTTACGTTATGTTAGGGGACCTCAAAATAGAATTGAAAATTGTGGAAATCGCGCATCTGCAATGGTTGTAAGCACGTGCTGAGCACTTGGCAGCAGGGAAGTGATGTTGCGCTGCCACGCCCATTGTGAAAGAATGAATATGTCCATGAAATTGGCAACATGCAGAGGATGGTGGTGGTAAGGGAGGGAGGGTTTGGGAACAAGTGCCAATCTTCCCATAGCTTGATTAAGAAAAAAAAGGAAATATCCTAAAACTAGGGGAAAATTGTTGAAAAACAATGACCTACAAACGTATCATCAGCAAACAATTTACACAGTGCATGGATTATGCCTCCCACCAATGCTCAGCAGTTTCAGGGGTTTGTATTTCATAAACTGAGCGAGAACAAATCTTCAAAGTGGCATGCTGTTGGTACCTCATTTTATCATGGTTTTTTTTTTTGAAAATAAAGAGAGTATAAATTTTGAAAAATTTTAATCAGTAGCAGTCTGTAAATCACGTTTGCATGATTATCAAAGATAAACAGTTTTTTGTTTTTTTTTTACTTCATTTAGAAGTGGAAGACATCTTTAAAGTGACTTTTATCCCGGGGCTTATTATGTGAATAGAACCTTGCCTTTCCCCCCTAACATGACAATTCTCCAAAAGGCTCAGTGAAGCAATTTACAAACTTTCCACATTTGATCCTTGCATGAATTTTGTTGTTGTTTTGCTTTGTTTTGTTTTTGATATTGTATTTCAAAAACTTAGTTAAATATCCTAAAATTAGCCTCAATGGGAAGGCCGGGGGTGCTTTAAGCATTATTTGTATGAATAGAATCTGGAAGTTCTGTATTAGTAACTTCCTCTTTTCTTTGATTGCCTTTTTCCTTTTCTCTTTATTATTCCTTTTTTTGTGCCTTTTTCCTTTTCTTTTTATTATTCCTTTTTTGTGCCTTTTTCCTTTTCTTTTTATTATTCTTTTTTTGTGCCTTTTTCCTTTTCTTTTTATTATTCCTTTTTTTGTGCCTTTTTCCTTTTCTTTTTATTATTCCTTTTTTTGTGCCTTTTTCCTTTTCTTTTTATTATTCTTTTTTTGTGCCTTTTTCCTTTTCTTTTTATTATTCCTTTTTTTGTGCCTTTTTCCTTTTCTTTTTATTATTCCTTTTTTTGTGCCTTTTTCCTTTTCTTTTTATTATTCTTTTTTTTGTGCCTTTTTCCTTTTCTTTTTATTATTCCTTTTTTTGTGCCTTTTTCCTTTTCTTTTTATTATTTTTTTTGTGTGCCTTTTTCCTTTTCTTTTTATTATTTCTTTTTGTGTGCCTTTTTCCTTTTCTTTTTATTATTCCTTTTTTTGTGCCTTTTTCCTTTTCTTTTTATTATTCCTTTTTTTGTGCCTTTTTCCTTTTCTTTTTATTATTTCTTTTTTTCATAGTAATTTTGTCTTTCTTTAACACGTGTACTGTTTCTTGGCTTGTGGTCCATTCTCCTGTCTTTTTTTTATAAAGACTTTTACACATTTTTCATGGTCATTATTTATTCCCCCTTTTTTTTTTTTTACTCATAATCTGGTAACCACGTTGTGACACTGCACACACCGTGCAAAATGGACACTAGCCTTCTATTTTGCAGTGTCAGTTTACCCCCAGTTTTTTTTCTAATGTATTTTGAGAGCATTTAAGTGTATTTCATTATTTTCTTTTACTGTTATTTGTGATCTTGGGGTAGTGACAAACAGAAGGGACTGGCTGGGGCTCCCACCACAACCTTACTGATCATTCTTGAGGATGTTAGTATTAACTTGCGATGTTATTGAATGTTGACACAAATCCAAAGGGATGATATGATCACTTCTGAAATCAGCTCAGAGTAGTGCCTTTGGTTAATGATTGCTTGTGCTTCCCAATCTTACATTGATGAGCTGCAATAGTATAACACCAACACACACGCACGCATGCATGCACGCATGCACACACAGACACACACGCACGCACGCACGCACACACACACACTCACACACATGCACATGCACACAAATACGCAATGTGCACGTCCAACTTTACATTCCATCTCCAATGCAGTGCTTCAAGTGCCAGAAGTTTGGACACATCAACGATCGTTGTTCCGGGGAAGAGGTTGTGGTGTTTGCTGCAAAGCAACCCATCATGGGCCGTGTAAAGATTGGCTCAATGTGCAAACTGTGATGGTGATTAGAGTTTATAGTATATACTCTATTTAAGTTGATATGTTTACCATGTTGAACTCCAGTTCCCATTCTTCTTCCCTTTTTTTAAAAAATTGCTATGGTCCAGTTAAGGTCACTTTGGCTTGAGCAATAGAATGAAAGAACAGAAACAGTCATCATGGTAGACCTGAAATGTGGTAGCTGTCCTAGAGTCTTAGTAATGGTTCCGTAACTAAACACTGTCAGCAAAGTGGCCATCCTGCCTGTAATTTAACATGGTTAGTATGTTTATCCAAACAGGGAGCATAACACAAACTCCCTGTTGCTGGGCTGTCAGAACTGAAAATGTTTGCCTCTTCACTGAAATCAACTTTGCTTTGAAGTAATTCAGACAATGCATCACAAACTGCAGACTGTCAAAACATTTTGATTTTTTATTTGTTAATGATATTGAAAAAAAGTCGAGACCAGAAGCACTGTCTTCTTCATCTCAAACATATTTCAGACAGAGATACTTATTGGGTTATTTTTATGAAGTTTCCAGTGAGAATTGCTGTGAGCTTGCAGAGCGAATGTTTTACAATCGTAGAATACAGAATTTATAAATGAATTACTGTGGGAATTTAGCATAGGTCAACAAATGGGTATATTATGCAGCAGATTTCTTGCTTGGAAAATTGGTATTTTATTTCATGAACATTTTAAGGAAACGTACAATATGTCAAGGGAGCGAAACCTCTAACAAGGACCTTAAGTGCTTTAGACAAGAATGCCCTGCGCAGTGGAGAAGTAGGTGATCAACCGATTAGCAGGAGGGCCCTCGCCTAGCGCATATAGTCGAACTGTGTCAAGGAGGTTGAAGTGGTCAGGTGATAGATGGTACCTAAGGTAGTGAGGACCCTTCCTGATAGCAAAAGGGAGGAAAGTTTATCCACTAGGACCTCGAAGCATAGAGTGGGCACTAAAAACCCAGTCAGCTGTAGTTGCTTTGTAAACAGATCTTGAAGAACAGGAGTCTTGGGCTTGTTCAGTATGTGTTGCTGTTGGGCACTGTATTGATGCATTGTCAGGCTAGTTGAATGCATGTGAGCATTGTTGTCATAGTTTCTGTTGGATGATTACTGTGTGAAAGTGGCTTCCAGAGTTGATGAGAATTTTCGATGTCCACTTGCAAAGTGGTTGTTTGCTAAGCTGTTTGGTAGGGATGTGTGTAAATACTGATGTGTAGGAGAATGTAGCTAGAGAGGAATTCAGTGTAGGTGTGAACAAGGTGGTAGAGAAGCAACATTGACAAAAGGCATGGCCCAAAGGGATATCCTTTGTGTCCATCCCTATATGAACTGAATGGAGAATAACATCAAGAGAGAGAAGAACATCATGAGAGAGAGAGAAGAACATCATGAGAGAGAGAGAAGAACACCATGAGAGAGAGAGAGAAGAACATCATGAGAGAGAGAGAGAAAACACCATGAGAGAGAGAAGAACACCATGAGAGAGAGAGAAGAACACATGAGAGAGAGAAGAACATCATGAGAGAGAGAGAAGAACATCATGAGAGAGAGAGAGAAGAACATCATGAGAGAGAGAGAGAAGAACAGAGGGGAGAGAGAGAGAAGAACATCATGAGAGAGAGAGAAGAACAAAGGGGAGAGAGAGAGAAGAACATCATGAGAGAGAGAGAAGAACATCATGAGAGAGAGAGAGAAGAACATCATGAGAGAGAGAGAAGAACAAAGGGGAGAGAGAGAGAAGAACAAAGGGGAGAGAGAGAGAAGAACACCATGAGAGAGAGAGAAGAACAGAGGGGAGAGAGAGAGAAGAACACCATGAGAGAGAGAGAAACACATGAGAGAGAGAAGAACAGAGGGAACAGAGAGAGAGAGAACATCATGAGAGAGAGAGAAGAACATCATGAGAGAGAGAGAAGAACAGAGGGGAGAGAGAGAGAAGAACATCATGAGAGAGAGAGAAGAACAGACGGAGAGAGAGAGAAGAACATGAGAGAGAGAGAGAAACACCATGAGAGAGAGAGAAGAACAGAGGGAGAGAGAGAGAAGAACATCATGAGAGAGAGAGAGAACACCATGAGAGAGAGAGAAGAACATCATGAGAGAGAGAGAAGAACACCATGAGAGAGAGAGAAGAACATCATGAGAGAGAGAGAGAACACCATGAGAGAGAGAGAAGAACATCATGAGAGAGAGAGAAGAACATCATGAGAGAGAGAGAAGAACAACGGGAGAGAGAGAAGAACATCATGAGAGAGAGAGAGAGAACACCATGAGAGAGAGAGAAGAACAGAGGGGAGAGAGAGAGAAGAACATCATGGAGAGAGAGAGAAGAACAGAGGGAGAGAGAGAGAAGAACATCATGAGAGAGAGGGAAGAACATCATGAGAGAGAGAGAAGAACATCATGAGAGAGAGAGAGAGAGAGAAGAACAGAGGGGAGAGAGAGAGGAGAGTGAGCGGGACAGAGTAGGGTTGAAAGAAATGTGGTCTGGGTGACAGAAGTGACAGCAAGGTCTTAGGAGTAAAAAAAGCTGAGAAAGAAAGACTGAGTTCGAAACCCAGAGATGGGTGAAAGAGACAAAGAAGATGATTTCTACATCAAGGTGCCAGAGATGACCATGGTTACCCAGTCCTGGAACCTGGTGCCAGTCAACCAAGAGCGTCGCCATCACCCAGTGCTGAAGAAAACTTAAAGTGACTTGTTCAAGTGTGGTATGGTGTGCAAGTGTGTGTGTGTGTGTGTGGAAACCTAGCCAGGTAAGAAGCCATTTTATTGTAACCCAGGATTAGGAAGTTGTGATCTTTAATGCTTTGATTATTTCATTTTATGTAATCGGATTTTTCATGTGTAATTATTAGTAGCATAGAAACTGTATTTCATGTTCTCAGTCGTGTTAGGAGAAAAGCAAATGCGTGACGAGGTGAATGGTTGGTGGGTGTATGAGTGCACATATGGGTGTATGAGTGCACATATGGGTGTATGAGTGCACATATGGGTGTATGAGTGCACATATGGGTGTATGAGTGCACATATGGGTGTATGAGTGCAGAGATAACCTCGGTGTGCAAAGCCTGACTAGTACATCACCTGTATTCACTTAAGCAATTTTCCCCGGTCCTGAACACAATGTCAGGTGTAAATGCTATACCTTTACTTATAACAAAAGGGTGGCAATAGCTGAGTTTATATGAAAAACACAGATCACTGTTGAAAATGATGAATATTTGAATATGCATCTTTATTTCCAAAAAATGATTAGTCCAACTGAAAGGGTCAGAACTGAATTGTGATGTACTCATTTGTTATAAACAATCGTACAAATGCTGTACACAAAGGGATACAAAACGGAATGTTGAAAATGACTGAAAAAAATATTTTCTTTTATATATCTTAACATTTCTGATATAAAAATGAAATTTCAGGACATTCTATAAGACATGAAAAGATAGTGTTACAGTTAAAACATTTAAAGAGAGCATACAGTGAACACATTTAAAGACAGTACAACAATTAACACACCTTATGAATATTGTGTTTTGATACTGCATGATCATTCAATGGATTTATCAAACTTTGAAAAATATTTGCATGCATTTAGTTTGCAGATAACCAAACCATTAACTTTAAATGCATCTGATGACAGTATACTTTGCCAAATACTATGCATACAGTATAGCTGAAGGAAAAAATCCCTATACTGCAAGTTATCTTCAGTAACCTGAGATATAGAGCCCAAGAGTATATCGCACTCTACATAAGACATTTACAGGTCTCAACAGTTTGAGCTATGCTGATTTTATACATAGCATCATCATGATTATACCTGCTCAAGGTATTTGCATCATATATCTGTAAACAGCCATTTTGAGACTTTTACAGTATCTCTGTTTACAAGCTTACATATTTTAATTAAGCAACCCTCTGCCAAATCAGAAACATAATCAGCTCACCCCATATTCATTCTCTCTCTCTCTCTCTCTCTCTCTCTCTCTCTCTCTCTCTCTCTCTCTCTTCGGCTCTCCTGCCGTCAAGAGGGGATCACTTACTTAGATAACACCCACTCCTTCCTCGCCAGATCTGGGGCGCTAAAGAAAGCCATGTACCAAGACAGACTACATCCCAGTTCATATGGCTGCAACGTCCTTGCCTTCAACATCTGTCCCACTAATAAACACAAGACCCAAGCCTCCAGCTACATCAGGCCCACCACACAAAGAGCAAGAAGGGACCGTCTTACAACACAAGACGCCCCAGTGACCACTACACTCTAACAGTCCCCCTAGTTATGACTATAAAACTGATTTCCCAGCGAACACTCCCCAAAATCCCAACTCTCGCGGTGTGTATAATATACTAGGTCGGCATCAACGCCCTACAAAGCAGCCCCTTCTACAATCCCCCACCCACATGTATTCCTTTTCTTCCCCAGTGAATAGAAATGACAAACAGCAATGTAAAGAGTACAGAAACGTGACCTGCACATCGCACATAGCACATCACCCTCTTCCATGTCCAAACCACACACTAGCAGCAACCAACACACCCCACCTCCAAACACATCTCAGCTGCAACCTCACAACACATCCTGGCTACAATTTCCCAGCACAGCACAACTACCACCCTCTAATACCCCATACACTCCACCAACTCCAGACAGTGCTCACCTTACACTTCCCAACACAACACTCCTGCCACCACCCAACACATTACACTTCCAACCCCCCACCATCACACACATCCCACTGCAGTCAGCACAACCCCCCCCCAGCCCACTACATCCATTTGCTGTTCAGTTGCAGAACACGATGACTGCTCAGTTCCTGTCACAGCAACACCAATCAGCTCCTCTCCCCATGTCCTCACTTAATTAAATTAATATGCCACATGAATGCATCCTTATATTCATATATCATTGCTTCATCACTATCTCTGCATATGTTTATATCCACTTCATATCACATAGGTATGTACTGCGATGAGCTATTTCATAATCCATGTGCTATGTGTGTCTGCGCATATCTTGCGCATATCTAATTGTTGTGAGTGCATATCTAATAGTTTTCTACATGCGTGTGTGTGGGTCCGCACACATGTGTGTGTATGTGTATATTTATGTGTGTTTGTTTGATTGTTTCTTTGTCTGGCCTGCTGCAGTCTGTCGGGTGCCTGTCAGCTGTATTGCATCATACTATACGAGTTATTACTCTTGTCTGAAGAAGTGCCTTCAGTGGTGGTGTGGATAAACAAAAAACCAACAACAACAACAGCAAAAAACGTATACAACAGAAGACTTCGTAAAAGCGCAAGACTGTGTGCCTTATAGGAAAGATATTGAACAACGCCTCTGCAGCAGCAGACTTCTGCAAAAACTATTTACTGCGAGCAAGGCAATATTGTGCATTGCCAACTCGTAGTTACAAGTGCAGCTACGTGACTTGTGTATTTGTGTGTGAGTGGCTTTTTTTTTTTTCACTTGTTTTCATTTTGAGTTGTTGGTTCTTAAATCTTTGCTTTTTGTCTTAAGTTTCATTTTCCTGTTTTTCCCTCTTCTTCTGTCCCCTTAAGTGTAATTTTGCTTTAGAAGTGCTTCCTTTGTGAGGAAGTGTATATTTTCATTTCAGAAACGTGTATCCATAAGTATACCATCTGGTCGAGGAGATTACGGACATATACTGTGAAGATTTTCTTTTCTTCTCATACACTTCTGGTTGCCTCATGTATGAACCTGACTATCTAGAAAGTGTTTTGTACTTGAAATGCACATGTTATTCTGTTTAGTAAGTATGTCTTATGTGAGTATGTGTGTGTGTGTGTGTATATGTGTGTGTGTGTGTGTGTGTGTGTGTGTGTGTGTGTGTGTGTGTGTGGTGTGTGTGCGTGCGTATGTTTCCTACTACCTCCTGCCCTCTTGTCATTATGTCGTTATGCTTGTATTCTTATGCAACTCCTCTCTCTCTCTCTCTCTCTCTCTCTCTCTCTCTCTCTCTCTCACAGTTTTGCTGGAATGACTTGATTTATTATCTATTTGACATTCTCCCCCCCCCCCCCCCCTCCCTCTTACCCGTGGTGACTGGGCTGTCATTATGCATTTTTTCCCCTCCATTTGTGCTTTATTTTCATTTTTTTCCCCTGGTGCTCCAAAATCGATTGTCTTGCATCTCCTTGGAATGCTTTGATTGTCAGATTGTTCAATGCTCTTTCCCACACCCACTCTCGCCTCTTTGTCCCTCTCTCTCTCTCTCGCTCTCTCTATCACCCTTCCCTGCACTCCTTTCGCTCCTGCGTCTCCCCCCCCCCCCCCCCCCCCCTCTCTCATTTTACTTCTTTTTGTTTTTCTGTATTGTATTGTAGTTCTGGTCACTTTTTGCATGCTTCTTTTGTTACCTCATCTTATTTTGCATTGTTGACCCTACTCAGGGCGTGGACTGGATGTAAAAAAGCACATCAGTGCTTATCTATTATCCTCGTAAATAAAGAACTTTGTCTTGTCATGTTTTTGTCTCTCTCTGGGCTGCTTTAGATTAAATCCTAAAAAAAAAATGCAGATTATCTCGGTGCAAAAAATTCCCTGTCACTGTTTATTTTTAGTTTCTCAACTTGTAATCAAATCAGTTGCGAAATTTATCGCGGAAGCACTGAAAATTAGAAAATGAAAGATAGTCAAAATTAGTATAATGCATTATAAGATTAATGAATAATACCATTATTCATTGCATGCGTGAGAAATGGAAAGAATGAAGGAAGTAAGGAAATTGAGTGAACGATATTGAACGATATTGACTGGATGACACGGGAAACGAATGAATGAAGCGCCAGCTGGCAGCTCTTCAGTCGGCACTACCCAGGTAGGCAGCCCGTTGTGTAAACGAGTGTGGATTGTAAAGCGCTTAGAGCTTGGTCTCTAGCCGAGAATAGGCGCTATATAAGTATTCATTATTATTATTATTATGTAGAAAAGATCAGTAAGATACAATATCATCATTTGATTGAGTGGATGGTCGAGTCAGTCTTACAATTTCTGTTTGTTCGTTGTTGTTTTTCTTTCTGACATTACTGTATTACTCGGACATTCAGAGATGTTATGCTTTTGTGTGTTTTTTGTTAGCCTTTGATTTGAGACACTCTGGGAATAAGCGGGTGCTGTTTGTTTGCAATGAAAGGAAGAGGTGAATGCTGTTCTCCTGTTACTCCCTCACCCCATTGTCAAAAGACCTCTTTGGTAATGACAGTAAAACGTCAAGTCTCTCTCTCTCTCTCTCTCTCTCTCTCTCTCTCTCTCTCTCCTTATCTATCAAGAGAAAACCAACTTCTGGCCAACTCTGAAGTGAACACATCACGCTCACCCTCTCCTACAAGCAACATAAAACCGGCACACAGCTTACGTCCTCAAAAAACAAGCAAACCACCACGCCATTCCTGCACCAACAAATCTAATCCAGCAGTACAAAACCTCAAAGCAAAAAATCAACACTGTGGTCAAAACTATTGTCAGAGGTTCAAAAATCTTGCACTCTCACACCAGAAGTATTCGCCGATTAGAAACAGAAAACAACCACCTGAAATCTGAACTCGACACCTAACACAAACTCGGCCTATACCGCACCCAACCCAACACCAAACCACACCATCTTGTTGCCATACTGCTTCTGCTCTGTCTGCCTTCCCACCTCCAACAAGTTCTCCATGCTGCTCCACGTTAATGAAAATGGGGGCATGAGGTTCAGAAGGACTCGGATACTGACACACACTCTGATCAAGCCACAGTGCAGACAGGCTAGCACTACAAACGTCCCCCACAGTCCAGACAAACCCAGCAATATCTTAGATAAAGACACTACTACTCAGGCCACTGAAACAATGGGCTGGAAAACAGTCCACAACAGAAACCATCACAGGAACAACAACAAAAAAAACTCCGTCAAAGCTAGAGGTTAATGATGCAACTCAAAACAGAGTCAGACTAGCAGCAACAACACATTATCAACTCGCCAGCATTTTGCACAACACGGCTGACACCGATATCTCAAATGTCACTATAGGTGACTCGGCCAACCAAACATTACCCCAAGCCTCCTATTCTACAAGGGTAAAAGCCAAATCATCAGTGTTCCAGGTCTCACTGTCGACGACCTTATCCATTGGCTTAAACACATTCCACACAACAAATCATACTTCACATTGGAATAAACACGTGCAAACATAGATCAATCACACGGAAAACACATGGACACAACTGATCAAAAACTTCAAACATGTTTTCCCTCAGGCTAGACTATTGGCTTCCTCCATCATCCCCCCAATGGGACAGCACCCTCTCAAAAAGACCGTCCACCTCTCCAACTTGACCCTCACTAAAGTGTGTGCCAAAAAAACATTATGTATGCTGACCACACCTCCATTTTCATCACCAAAAGCGGAGCTCCACAAAGCACATGTACACCGATCCCCTCCACCCCAGCCCCAAAGGCACAGACAAGTTGGCTTACAGCCTCGAATATGCCGACCCAAAATACTGCAGACAACCGCTGCTGAGGACGCCCATCGTAAGACCATATGGCGAGAGCTGGATGCAGTCCTCACACACCCCGGCCTCCCAGCTACGATATGAACACCAAAGAGACACTGGTCTCACTTGGTGTTCATTACCACAGCAGCCCTCAGACCTCCATCCTGCCCCCCGGTTCAACAACCACGTACAATGCCTGGAACAACAGATGGGTCTATTCCCATCCTCCACCTCTGGCGACCCGACATCCACCTTCTTATCTTCCACCTCTGGCGACCCGACATCCACCTTCTTATCTTCCACCTCCGGCGACCCGACATCCACCTCCTTATCTTCCACCTCTGGCGACTCGACATCCACCTTCTTATCTTCCACCTCTGGCGACCCGACATCCACCTTCTTATCTTCCACCTCTGGCGACTCGACATCCACCTTCTTATCTTCCACCTCTGGCGACCCGACATCCACCTTCTTATCTTCCACCTCTGGCGACCCGACATCCACCTTCTTATCTTCCACCTCTGGCGACCCGACATCCACCTTCTTATCTTCCACCTCTGGCGACCCGACATCCACCTTTTTATCTTCCACCTCTGGCGACCCGACATCCACCTTTTTATCTTCCACCTCTGGCGACCCGACATCCACCTTTTTATCTTCCACCTCTGGCGACCCGACATCCACCTTTTTATCTTCCACCTCTGGCGACCCGACTTCCAGCTTCCCATGTACTGCCTCCTCCCTACAAAGCAACATCATTCCCTGACAGTATGTTCAGCGCTTTTAGGTTTTCGTCTGTTGTTAGAGGTACGGCTGGATGGAGTAGTTTTGCTGCACGTCTATGGAGAGAGTTACCGGATCCAAGTTTTTGTTTGCAAAATGATAATAGGGAAGTCGGGCGTGTATATTCATTTGGTGCTCTTATAGTCTTTGGAGCTTGAGTAAAGATATCTGATAATGATAAAAAGTGTGTACTATCACTGTCCTCCCCTACCCACCATTCACCCCCCACTCCTCCTACCTCTCTCTCTGTAGTTTTGTTTGTTTGCTTGCGTGTTTGTTTATTTGCATGTTTCCTTCTGTTTGACTACCCACCATGTCATTATTAATTTTGTGGATAGTCTGCTTATCATTGTAGAATTAGATTATAGTGTTGCTATGTTGAATTGTCAGCATGAATGTATGTGTTGAATAGTAATCTATGCATGACAAGGACATATTGTAAGACTAGGCTTTAGCCTAAAATCTTCATCCTTGCGTTTTAAAGATCAATCAATCTCTCTCTCTCTCTCTCTCTCTCTCTCTCTCTCTCTCTCTCTCTCTCTCTCTCTCTCTCTCTCTCGTCTTTTTGTTCCTGTCTGTCTGTCTGTCTGTCTGTCTGTCTCTCTCTCTCTCTCTCTCTCTCTCTCTCTCTCTCTCTCTCTCTCTCTCTCTCTCTCTCTCTCTCTCTCTCTCTCAGGTTTCACGTTCTGTTTTTGCCTCTCCTTTGGCAGAGTTTAGAGTTTCATATTCTGCTTTTGCTTCCATTTGTAAAGTACACATTTTCATTGCAGTTGTGATTGATGGTTTATTCTTTAACGTTTTTTGTGTATCATCTTAAATAAAGATATGTATTGGAGAAAAAAGATGTTATTCATTCGATGTCAACATTGTCAGTGTTGTTTGTTTCTTTTCCCCTCATTTATCTTCACCTAGTGATTTTCCTAAACACAAAAAGGCCCTACATGGTCAGTTAGGCTATAAAAATGGAATAATTCTGAAATAAACATGATGGGTAAAACTGACCTAAACTGTTCCACAGAGTTTTCATTCGTCGCTGATAATACTGGTTCTGCTTTTCTACAAACAAGTCAGCCATGTTTTCTATGCATTGTAATGTGGTGTCCATGGATAAGTATGTGCATTTATCGTGCCAGGCCCTGTACTGCAAAAGTTGGAAAATAAGTCATTCATTTCTTGCAGAGAAGAGCCATAACACTGGGAATCTGTCAGCAGATTATACGGCTGTACAGAGTAGTTTCTGAAGATGTTCTGTCTTCAGGACTGTTTGTATAGGTCTGAGCAGAATACTGTGGTGTGAATGCTTTTCGTCCAGGATAGTGAGTATTACTGTAATTGCCTAGCTATCAGCTGATAACCAGTGAATTCCATACGATCACAAGTTACAAAAGTTAAGGACAGAACAGAGTTGGAAAAGAAAAGTAGTGTGGTGTATCACATTCAGTGTGAGGAGTGCAGTGAGGACTATATTGGAGAAACTGGTCGGCTAAATGAACACACTACCAAAACGTCTTATGCATATTATGAACATCTGACAACATAACCCACCATACCAACAAGTTTCACATAATTGCAGCTGAATCACAGTTCACAAAAAGGAAAGCGAAAGAAGCAATAGAAATCGGGGGGAGAAAACCAAGTTTGAACAGAGACTGTGGCTATGACCTGCCCCCCATTTACAAGTGTGTGCTGAACACCAATCACTCCACCAGAGATGACAACTCAGAGGACACCAACATCCACCACAACTACCAGCCAGTCTGGGCTGATGAAGACCAGCAGTATCTGGCCGAAAATTTCCGCTCAGGTAAATTTCATTAGACTCTGAGTCAGAACACACACAAACGCACATTAGCTGCTAGTTTTTTTTTTCCTTAACTAAAGCTACTACACTGGCAGTGGCCTATTCATGGATTTTTTTTCCTATTTATTTCATGGTTAGCCATAAGCTTATCTTCTGATTTGCAGTTAACTAGATAAACTGAGAACCAATGCTTGTGGAAATAAAATTTGATCACTGTTCACGAAAAGCATTTTAGGAATGAGTGACATGCAAAATGAGTGTCATTACTGATGATAGCTGAATATCATTTTTGCTTTAATCAGTGACTCTTCAGCACTGTGTGATCAAGTTAACCTGTCAAAGTCAAGAAGCCAAGCCTGTGACATGAACCTCCAATGGAAGGCTTTTCAGCTGTATTTTCAGAAGAGCAGCCATGCAGCAGCTCAAGTTCATGGTCCAGCAGGGGTGTATTGAGCATCACCAGTTTTTACAATGCAAAAAAAAAAAAAAAAAAAAAAAAATCACAGCAGTTCACAGTCATTAATAGTTTTTTTAAAAAGCAGGCATTGTCTCAACAGAGATGATGCACAAGTCAGAGCAAGCGCAAGCGCGCAGGCAGAAGCACCAGTAATCCGCAGGCAACATGGCTGACATCGATGAAGAGTTCTTGAAACCTGTTATGTCTGACACTGAACAAGAATTATTCAGTGGTTTCAGTGCTGCTGAGAACGACAATGAAAAAGGTTTTGAATAGCTGATTTTGTTTTTCTTTCATTGTATATATGGTCCTTTCCTGTTTGCTTGGGGCTTCACAATACTCATACTTCATAATACACGCATGCTTTGCTTAACCCTTTTCGATATTGGTTTTTTGCAGCTATCTTCTGGAAGCTAATCGATCGGTCAGGGCTCATGTGTTGTCTTTCTTCTGATTTTAGGGAAAGAAATTCTGGCAGGTTACATAATGGTGTGGTTCACAGCCTGGAAACTACAGTCTGTCTATGTATCTAGGACACTGTGGTCTGGATGATTCGTGTTCAGCACAGTGTTTCTGTTGTGCGTTCAGGACACTGTGTATGGGCGTTTTGTGTTCAAGATGGTGCACTACATCTGAGCTGGACACTATGGTGTGGATGTTTTGTCTTCAGGGCAGGGTGTATTGCACTGGACACTGTGATGTGGACGTTTTGTCTGGAGAACAATATGTTGTCTGTGGAGGACACTGTGATGTGGACGTATAGTTTATAGCTGAGTATTATGTCTATGGAGGGCGCTGTGATCTGAATGTTTTGTTTTTTAGCAGAGTATTGTATGTCTGTGAAGGACATTGTGATGTGAATGGTTTGTTTTTAGCAGAGTATTATGATTATGTCTGTGAAGCACACTGATGTGGATGTTTTGTTTTTAGCTAAGTATCATATGTCTGTGCAGCCCTCTGTGATGTGAATGGTTTGTTTTTAGCAGAGTATTATATGTCTGTGAAGCACACTGATATGAATGTTTTGTTTTTAGCTAAGTATCATATGTCTGTGCAGCACTCTGTGATGTGAATGGTTTGGTTTTAGCAAAGTATTATATGTCTGTGAAGGACATTGTGTTGCGTCTGTGTGTCTTTTCTGGGATTCTCAATCATTAAACCATAGCCCTGACTGAAACGCTGGGTTCTGAAAACAGCGGGGAATTAAGCTGGAAATACCCCCCCCCCCCCCCCACACACACACACACACCCCGACACATACACGTACAGAGCATGCATGCATGTCAGTGCGAGCACACCCATGCTAACACACACGCACCCACACACACACACACACACACACACACACACACACACACAACACACACACACACACACACACACACACACACAACACACACACACACACACACACACACACACACACACACACACACACACACACTGGAAGCATGGGATAATTCAAAAACAGTAAAAACTGTAAATGTTGCAGGGTATTAAACGTACAATTTCAAATAATCCCATACAAACTTAAAACGAAATCATCCAATGTCAAACAGTTCTAGATTTGAACTTTTTAGTAAATGCTCTCACCTTTCCGAAGGGAAGAAAAGCTTTTACTAACACGCCATGTTGTTTGTTTTCGACCTCACCCTGATTCATTGTGATTGTTTTCAGTAAATGTGCATGCTTAAGCACATTTTATGATCTAGTTGCAAAGTGAGACGACTGCAGGCGGAAATCTAAACAAATCTTAAATGAATGTTAGCGAACCGCCAAGAGCAACGTGGACAAACGAGTCACGAGACAAAACTCGACGCGTTTCGACCTCTGAAGTCTTCACCAGGCAAGACACAAACAAATAGGACAATGAAACAGAACGAGTTTGTCACTTAGCTTTGATCTCTTCAGCGCAAGGTAGAAGCTGAATGAAAACCATTTTATGATGTTGTATTCTCACCATGGTAGCCATCTATCATTAAAACTGTAAGCCTACTGTGATAAAGTGCATGACAGACTCAGAACGGAAGAATTCAGGCAATATTAACCAACGGCATCGTGTCCATCTTGACGAAGGCGAAAGGGGTAGAGGGATGTCCCACTGAGGAAGGGGGGGTGACAGGAGGGAGGGTGTTGAAAGAGAAGACAAACTACCAGGAAAAGGAGAACTGATGAGTAGAGTGTTGGCGTGTGTTGTGGGAATGGAAAGGGTCATGCAGGCAAACATCTCTCAGTCTGTGTATGTCGGTTTATAAAATCGGAGTTATATTCTTTATTCTTCAGTGCTCAGCAGGAGCTTCAGTGTCATTGTAAGTCAGTGACTCAGTTTAGGTTTCTGTGATACATTTTTAGCGGAATGCTTCCAACATTGCCAGAGAGGGGCGTGGAAAGGGGTGTAGTGGGGTGTGATAGAATGGATTGTGTGGTGAGTGTGCTGAATAGAGAATGTACCGAAAGTGGGTAGCGAGGTTTGAGATGAGGACAGAAAGCCTTGGACATGAGTGAGACCAAGTGCTAGTGAAGAGGTGTGCTGTGGTCCTCAAGTTGTCCTTGTAGCTGTCTGCTCTGCCTGCTTCGTTACACTGCTTTCAAGGTTAACTGAATTTCAGAGCTACGACAGTGACTCAGTTGACACTTACGTCATTGCATCCTGAGGGGGGTCTTGTAGGATCGCAAATGTGAATTTCAAACACCGCTTGTTTGAGGTTGACTTTCTTCCTCTTCAGCAACTCATAATCTTCTAGGTCCATGTCCGTCACTCACACTCGTTCCTCATCAATCAGTTCTGTCGACAGAAGAACCCTTCAAACGGAACTCAAAAGCCTCAAAATACAATGTGACATTTCAACCCTCAGCAAAGCCTCCGAGCCACCACACCTATCGCGCGACGTCGTTGAAAAGGGTGGGGGGTGATGAAGGTAATAGTAGTCGGGCAAGTACGGCACGGCGAGGGACAAGTCTGGGTTGTGTATAAACAAGGACAACCGCCGAAAGAACGGAACGTTTAATGGCACCGCCAGTGGGGGCTGGTTGTGGAGTAACGCACCAGGCGGTCTGGAAG
>CM065726.1:6780077-6785077 GCA_033310375.1 Conus canariensis
ACAATCTGTGTGAGAATCACAAGAGATTCCGTGAACACTTCGCTACCTCTTCCATACATGGATATTACATACCGTGTACTGTTAACACCTAGCCTTACTCCCCCCCCCCCCCCCTTCTCCCTCCTCATCTGTGCCCTCGGTGCCTTGCCTCTTTGCGAATGTCTATGTGTGAGTCATATTCACCATCCAGGCTAGCTACGTGCTACTGGCTATTATTTATCCATTTGTTCAGCGACAGATCTGTTCGTCATGTGAAGTGTGTTTGTTTGCCAACAGAATCCAGAGGACACGCGCAGATACTGCTGAGGAGGATCTCGACACGTCCTAGGCAATGTCCAGAACACCATCCACCTCTGAACAACTGACGCCAGACCTGCACAACCTCTGCTACTAGGGAGTGTTCAAGGCGAAGCTTCACAAGACATCTCTCTCAGTGTTGGCAGCATTCTGATAGTTCTGCAGGCTTCTGTGTAAAGAGGCAAAGCAAGGAATATCGTTGTGTCAGACTGGCCGAGCTGTTGAGTGCTGACGGTGTGACCTGTCTCAACCAGTAGAAAGTCTCGACCATCCTCCAGTCCCTCAGCATGGAGTCCCAAGCCATTGACCCCAATCACGAGGCGATGTTGGAGTCCATGAGACGCCAGGCACGTTCTTCACAGGTGCTGAAGCGTCACGACGACCTGCGCAAGCAGTGTGAGAAGGAAATGTCCTCCTACGACAAAGCCAAACGCCTGACCGCCGCCCAGTGCCGACGGTCCCAAATCCAACACCTGAACCGTATGAAAACATTACTTCAACGGCCCCGCTCGTACTCCTCCTCCTCCTCACCCACAGACAGGCATCACTCCCACGCCTCATTTTATGACGCCGAAGCCACAGAGAGCCGCCCCTCAGAAGCCCTGCTGGATGACGTCAACGACAGACGTCACACACAGCTGTCATTGTATGACGCAAGCAAAGACGGTGGCCGGATTTCTGCGGCCAAGGGCAGTGGGAGGAAGGCGTCCAGATCGGTTCCCTCCTCAGCTGTCAGTTTCAAGTCCACCCATTCCTCCTCCACGTGGTTCACGGGTAGGGAACGGTTCTTGTTCCGTGTCTTGTGGAGGAACGGCAAGGCGGTGTACATCCGGGATGAGCATGAAGCACGGAAGTCTCGTGAACTGCTCAACGGACTGGACAGTGACGACTGTCTTGTGTCGCTTTAACGGCTCACGCTGCTCGTCTGTGACTGATGCTGCCAGCTGCATTCAGCTGCATTTGGGGGAGGAGAGTTTGCACTCGTAGTTGCCCCACACTGTAAAAGCACAGCAGAGATTCGAACCTGCGACCCAAGTCTGGCACGTTCTGAACTGAGCTATTCTGCTCCCATAGAGGACAGCTTGCTGCTGGACTGATAGTTTTAAACAAAAGAAAAACTAATCTGGAAGACCGGTACAAATGCAGGTGTCCAGTTTGGAATGCACTCACCGTTCAGCTTGAAAAGAAAGTAGTTAGGATCTGGATATTTAAGTTTGTAAAATGAGTAAAACCTACAGTGTATTATTTTGAGATGGAAAATGTAGCTGCCTCATGGATATTTCATCTTCGGACAGAGGTGCAGAAAAGAACAAACAAACAAAACACCAACCAGTAGGTTCAGAGTTCAAAGCGAGTGTTGAAATTTTTAGCCACAGCATCCCTATCGACTATATCACTCAATTACAGGCGACAAGACATGGATCACCTGTGGCATCCAAACGCAAACACACAAAGAAAAGCATGCAAGCATTAGCCACCACATTTTCCCCGTCAACACATGTTGTCGGCACTCCGTATGTTGATGGCGCATCGATTGGGGCGAACTTGATTTTTTTTTTTTTTAAATCAATCAAGAAAGCTGAAACCGCACTGAATTCTGTGTGTATTCGAACTGATTTAAATGTTTGTGATTTGTTCTTGTTGGCAGCCTCTGACATGTGCTGGTCTACATCAGTTATTTTGCACACCAAGGTCGCCGTTGAAACCCCACTGTAAAACATTTTTTTTCCTGCTTGTTAGGTGAAGCTCAGACCCCAACTCTGGCAAGAATCTCACACTCAGCTGCCACGGTAAACATCGCAAAATTGTCAAAAAGACATCTCAGTATGCTAGGCCTCGGTCTTGAAATAGACACACAGAAACATCTCCGGAGAGTTACCTGAAAAGTAGACAGCAAACGACGGCAATAGCAATGACCCCTTTATGCTTATGTTTATTTATCCGCTCATGATCCGGAACGAGCAGTCAATCAGCTTGGATTAGAAGGGGGAAGGGAAGGAAGGAGAAGGAGGGATGGAAGGATGGAAGGGAGGGGGTGAGGGCGGCGGGATGTGTGCTGATGACAGAAGGACAGTTGTACTGAGATTTGGCTTTCAAACCTGGAAGAGATTTTTCTCAGTTTTGTTTTTTTCAACTGTCGAGGGTCTGCAGTGGTCGACATTTTGCTTGAAAAGTCTACTCAATGATGTAGAAAGTGTTTTATTTCAAACTTTTGTGCAGCCAAGCTACGAGCAGCGTCTGAATGTGGGCACCAGAAAAAAAGCTCTATCAGCATCAAAACATCAGCTTTCCATTAAGCCAAGGTCAGTGCGATCTACCTGACGGAGCTATGCATTCAAGTTCTCCCTCGCCCATCCCACAATCCACGTGTGACTTTTATTTTTGTTTTTAAGCAAAATCTGGCTGACAACGTTTTTTTTTGTTGTTTTTTTTCCCCAAAAAATCTAGTTCTAGTGGAAATCAAAGCTTGCCGTCATATTTTACCCAGGTTTTAACAACAAAACAAACAAAAAAAAGAAAAAGAAAAAAAATGGCCCAGCTATGGAAAGTGAAAGTCTGGAGAGAAAAAAAGTACTTTGAAGGACTCTGACAATTTGGTGTTCGTCTGGACTTTTAATTTGGGACTGGTGAAGTAAATGACAACTTTTGAATTAGCCCTCGAATTTTCTTTTATATCTTAATCTTATTACTTTATAACATAAAGCAACGGTTTCTCACATGATTACATTGGTTGCAGTTCTTGATGGCGTTCTAAGAATCTCTCTCTCTCTCTCCTCTCTCTCTCACTCTCTCTCTCTCTCTCTCTCTCTCTCTCTCTCTCGCTTGCTTGCTCGCTCGCTCGCTCGCTTTCTTTTTATATTATTATAATGATTTGTTGTCACTTAGTGTGTGTTCTTTGTGCCTTCAAGAAATGTCATTAATTTTGATAGTGTAAGTATGGACTGGATGGGAACAAAGGTATGCTGGCAGGCCAGCGTGATTGGCCATTACGCTCAAAATAAAGAATTTAGTTTTTTTTTTGTTGTTGTTATGTTTTGTTTTGTCTTGTCTTAATCCCCCCCCCCCCCCCCCCCCGCCCCCCTGATGACTAGCCTTCACCAATCCCCTCTCTTCCTCCACCATGTACCACCGGTCTGTCTGTCTGTCGCTCTCTTTCAAAACTCCAAACTAGTCAGTTTAGGAGAGGCAGGACATCAACACACACACACACACACACACACACACACACACACACACGCACACACACACACACGCACACACACACACGCACACGCGCGCGCGCGCGCACACACACACACACACACACACACACACACACACACACACACACACACACACACACACACAGGTGTTAGTGATCTAGTGGAAAGGTAACAGTTGTTCGTGATTTAGTGGAAAGATAACAGTTGTCCGTGATTAGTGGAAAGATAAAAAAAAAATTGTCTGTGATCGAATGGAAAGATAACTTTTGCCTGTGATCTAGTGGAAAGGTAAAAGTTGCACGTGATCTGATGGAAAGGTAGGCCTAACAGATTTCTGTGAACTAAAGGTAGCTAATAATTGTGCGTGATCTAACAGAAATGTCACTATTGTCAGTAATCTAACGGGAAAGTGACCGTACTTTATGATGTATCGGTGAAGTAACAGGTGTCCGTGATCTTACAGAAAGATGACAGCTACCCATAGCCTGATAATAAGATGAAATTTGTCCCATCAACTAAATGAAAGATGACCACTGTTCCTGACCGACCAAACGCTACCGGTCAACCCACCGCTCATTGGCCGGTCCTCTGTGTCATGTTACATCCAGGATCGACAACTCCAGTGTTCAGAACGAGACTTCATGCAGCCAAGTAAACAACAGAGGAATAATTCACGAACAAGATTTGGTTGTTTTATTATTAAATTCCATTTGTTGATGGCGGATGTGTCTTTCTTACTTTCTTTCTTTCCTTTTTGTATGGCTTTAATTTTCTGTTTTCCAATAGCCAATAGCGATCCAGTGCCTCTGTTAACTTCCTCTAGTTGATGGCGAGTCTCTGTTATGCGGCGACTTAAGTTTTCTGAATTCAGAAATCTGATTTTAGTGCGTTTAACTTTCTCAAGTCTGATGATTGATGGCGAGTGTCTTTATCTGCCTATGTTGAAGTGTCTCTTACACTGTGGCTTCAACTTTCTAAATTCTGATCAGTAATAACAAGCGCCTGTTTTAAGTTTAAATTCCTAAACTCATTTAGCTGATTACACGCTTCACATTTCTGTCTCATTCTAATTTTCTGAAATTGGAAACCCCTTTCTGCTTGGATCGGTGAGTTTCATAAGCCATTCGTGATGTAATTAGCCAGGGGGGGGGGGGGTGAAAGTAGTGTGCTGAACCTCTCACTCAAGCAGGGGGGGGGGCGGGGGGGGGGGGGTGGGGGAGTAGTTTGGAATTTCAGGGCTACATCCTTCGTATACCACCTCACCCCTTCTCCCCCATCCTCCATATGCAAAAGACAAAAGTCAGTTGTCGCCATAGGGTGTAGGCCTAGTCCATTACTTTTTGAAGGTCGTAACTCACCTACACTTAGATGACATTGAACATGAAGTGATGGAATCAGATGAGTTCCAGCCTAAGAGTCGAGTTGTAAGCACTGAGATTCACCAGCCTGTCTTTTTTTAATCTTCCAGGCAACGAACAATAAATGTTCGTGAATATGTTG
>CM065726.1:6787577-6802577 GCA_033310375.1 Conus canariensis
CGACATTTCACGGCAAACGTGCCTCCTCCCTATAAACTGGATGTGCATGGCGATGTTTCTGTGAACTGGAAAACATTGGACCGTCAATGGACTCATTGTGCTGCGGCTACTAGTGTTCCTGGCCTAATGCAATGTTCATTCTAGTCCAAGTCTTGGCAGGACTCAAATGTATGTCGGAGTCCTGTTGGTTTTAACAAGTTGGATAAACATGTCTGCTGGGGTCCGGTAAACCCCTTTTAGTCTCGATTAGTTCTGTAGTTAGTCTGGCACCAGTTGAGCCCGACTTTGAGGCCTTTGGACGGTTCCAAATTTTTTCACGACCACTCCGACTATTTTCTTAGGTCACAGTCTCGATTAATCTCGATTAGTCATGTTATTGCTATCTACACCTATGTTGTCCAATCAATTCCTATCTATTATTAACTAATCGATGGAAAAAGTTTGCACTCGTCTGCACTAGTTTCATAGATAATGAGGCCGGATGTTTGTTTTGGAATGCCCGAACCAGTGCAGACGAAGTGTGACCAAGGGCGCCAAGCGGTAGAATAGTGCGAACCAATCAGGACCCGTCATGACTTTCAATCGAATTGTGGCGGGAAAAAAGCCGACCCGATAAAACAAGTTAGGACTGGTTCTGACCGATTCAAACTGCGCGCGCGTTATCGAGACTTCCTGCGAGGGGTGTAAAAACAGGTGGGGACGTATTGCGTTTATTATCATTCTTCTATATTGACAGGGGGGGGGGGGGGGGGGGAGTCCCAGCTGCAAGCGGCATCAGTCAACACTGGTTTTAGTAGTCGTGGGACACTTCCTGTACAGGACTACATGGAAACCGATCAAGACCATCATTTTTCAGAGTCGAGCGAGATAAACCCGAGTCGGGCCATGATATGGCATAGTGTGAACCTTGCATATGCAGGAGACAAAGCTTAAGAAGTCTTTGAAGGTCCTACCTTTGAAGAAAGAGAAGACAACCAGCATATCGAAACTATGCTAAGTAAGCTTAGCGCTTAGAGAATTTTGTGTTGAAAAAACACACGAAGTCTATGAAAGCTACAAATGTCATAACCGTCAGCAAAAAGAAGAGGAAAATGTTGAAACATATGTTGCTGTCCTGAGAAAAATGGCAAAATCCTTTAAATTTGGTGACCAAGAATAATGAATGGTCAGAGACAGGCTGCTGTTTGGTATAAAATGTGTTGTAAGAGCGAAAAAAAATTACTATAAGAAGAAGGAGAAGCTGGATTTAGAAAAAGCGAAAACAAAACTACTATAAGAGATTAATCTGGACTTAGAAAAAACATGCAAACTTTTCGGGCACAAGAAGCATCAAAACCACAACTTCAGTCCAAGGCAAAGGCTACATGCCAATGTGACCACATGCCATGTGAACATGCCGATGCCAATGTGACCACATGCCAACGTGACCACATGCCGATAAGATCACATGCTGATGTGACCACATGTCATTGTGGCTCACAATGACATGTGCTCACATTGGCATGTGGTCACATCGGCAAGTCTACCATTCTTTGGTAAAATACTGAAAACCATGATCACAACGACACATGGTCACAACGACACTTGGTCACAAGGAGACGTGGTCACAACAACAAGTCGTCACAACAACACTTGGTCACAACGACGCTTGGTCACATCGACATGACCCCAAGACCGAATCATTCAGACAGTGGAGCAGTGGACCGACTGCGGGGATAAGAACACAAGAAAATGACAGTCCTGAAAAAAAAAAAAAAAAAAAAAAAAACTATACGAGTAAAAGACAGCAAGACCAGGCCAAGACGATTTCAGGCATTCACCTGTATGTGGTCGCTGTGAGACGGATTGCCATATCAAAGATGTCTGCCCAGCAAAATCTGCCAAATGCTGAAAATACAAACGAACAGGCCATTATGCTGAGTGTTGCAGAACCAAAACTATGGTCCAAAATTTAGATCTAGAAGAAGAGGAAGAAATCGACTAGGCCTAGGCCTAGCCTACCTGGTAGGCTAATGATAGTTGGAGAAGTCGCAAGTGATCCAAGGACAGCAGAGGTGTAGATCAGAAATGGTCGAAAATGCTTTTCAAGCCAGACACTGGAGCTGATGTAACTGCCATTCCAGAGAAAACAGTTCCTTCAAACGTTAAACTCAAACAAGCCAAGGGAAAGCTCTTTGGACCTGGTCAAACTGGAATTAATATAGTGGGTAAATTTCCTACTGCTCTGCAATATGGAGAAAAGACAGCCACACAGGACATCTATGTCAGCAGAGGATTAAAACTACTGTTGGGTCATCCAGCAATTTCAGATCTAAAATTGCTTACCAAAATTGACAGCACGGAACCCAAGCAGTAGACCTATCAAAAAGAGTTCCCACAGCTATTCGCAGGTCTTGGCAAAGCTCAGTACCAGTACAACGTACGCCTAAAAGGAGTCAGCCATTTGTTGTCGCTGCACCACGCAGACTTGCTTTGATTTTCAAAGTAAGGTGAAAGAAGAGCTGTAAAATTTGGTGGATGCAAGAGTCATCCGACCTTTCAGCAAACCAACAGACTGGTGCGCACAGTTGTTGTTCCAATGTCCAACGGAAAGAATCAGCTCTGTACTAGGCCTAACTACACTCGACTGAATGAAGCCGTAAAGAGGGAAAATTTCCCAAACCCAGCAAGAGACCAGTTACTGGCAAATCTAGCGGGAACTACAGTATTTTCAAAACTATGCTGGAGCCAAGGACAAACCAATTGGAGACAAATCTGCAGCTACCAGGATCTCTGTTTATTGTATGTTTGTTTGATTTTTGTTTGTTTGAGTAGGGAAGTGCACTGACATGTTCTGATGAAAATAGGTCGGCATTGAAAGCACCTATGATCAGTTCTAGTCCCACGGCCCTCCCTACAGGCACAGACGTACTAGGCCTAGATATGATGTTCGTTTTTTTAAAAAAGAAATATCTAACACATGATCTTTTCGTTATGAAAAGTTTTGACGTCATCTGGATAACTGTGTGCAGACCATAAATGTGCTGAAGAGCATTTTTCAGCTGGAACCCCCCCCCCCCCCCCCCCCCCCCCCCCCCCCAGAGAAATACCCTACCAACGATTACACATACCTCTCGCGATTTAAAGTGACTGTAATGATAGGTGGGCAGATCATTTCTGCTGATGCAATGTGTTTTTCTATTTTGAGTAGATCTACACGATATGAAAACTGTCCTGGTCCTGTGTGCATCAAAAAGGACATAAGCAACTTAACCTGTGTGGATTACACTGCTTGCTGCATAACATGGCAATACAGAGCCGTAACATCATCCGATTTAGCCGTTAGTATATTGGTACTTCATGTGCATTTTACTTCCCTGGTTATAGCCGAGTTTTTAAAACTAGTTGCACTAAACAAGTCTTCCAGTGCTCTGACCTTAATCCTCACTTTTACCTGCCATCGCGTTGAATGGGAGATCCACATACACTAACCCACAACAAAACATCAACAATAAGAACGACAACAACAACAAGAAGTAGAACAGTCACACCAACTGGGAGAAAGCTGGAGAGAGACGGAGAAAAGAACAAGACACCCAGTTCATTCAACTAGGAGTTCACAGAGATGATTGTTGGGTCTCTCACAGTTGTTCTGGCAGTGATGGCTCTTGCCTGAAGTCCGGACCAAGAATGGAGATAGAGATTATGTCAACGATCTGGTATTGGTGGTGATTGATAGAAAAGTTTCCAGCTCCAGAGAGGACAATGGGAAGAAGGAAACAGATGGAGTAGATCAATGGATAATCTATCTGTCAGACTCGCTTTCTAATGAATTAGGGGACATACGGGACCAAGAGACAATGAACATTCAGTCGGTGAGACTCCCCTGCGGTCAGGAGTGAGTGAAAAGACACGTGTGACCGAGGGACAATGGACAATCCATAAATCAGACTTCCCCAGTGGTTAATAATGAGGGAGAAGACACATGTAGTTGAAGGACAAGAGACATGTCAATGGTCAGACTCCCAGCAGGTCATAATGAAGAAGGGAAAACAAGTCAGGCTGAGGGACCATGGACAAATCAACCATCAGACTCTCCAGCACTTCATCATGTAGATGGAGAAAGTGAGGTTGAACGACAATAGACGATCTAACCGTCAGGTTCCCATTCGGTTAATAATGACAAGAGGACAAGGGTAGGTGGAGGACAACAGACAATCCAACCGTCAGGTTCCCCATCGGTTAATAATGAACAAGAGGACAAGTTAGACACCAGAGGTCTACAAAAGATACATAGATGACGGACAGGGAGCCACATTCATGCCAGAACATGACCTCTGCAATTTCCTCGACTTTGCTCAGACCTTCCATCCATCCATCAAACTGATTTACACCATTTTACAGTCAGTCAGCTTCCCGGACATCACCATCTCCCTCAAAGATGGACTACTCAAACCTCAATTTTCTATAAACCCACTGATGCACACTCATACCTGGACTACACATCTTTCCACCATGCATCCACTAAAGACAGCATTCCATATTCTGAATTCATTCACATATGCAGACGCTGCTCCAACGAAAAAGATTTCAGTCTAAAAGTAGCCAAACTGCCTGGAATTTTTACCAACTGTGGATATCTCAGAGTCATCATTAATGATGCTGTTAGCCGCACCACGGTCATACTCAGAACATCTGCTCTGGAAACCCAGCCTCCAAAAGAGACGGGGACCCACCGCCTGTCTCCTCTTCCATCCTTACACTCTCCCCATCTGCAGGATCCTGAAGTCTAACTGGCACATAGTAGAAGATCACAAGCCTGTCTTTGAGACAAAACCGATGATCCTTTCAAAAGTGCCAAAAACCTCAAAGACCTACTGGTGCGCTCTAAACTGAACAAAATCTCCACACATAAGCCACCAGGTACTTTCCCCTACTCAAAATCCAGTCGTAAAATCTGCCCTCTCACCAAACCAGATACCATCCTACATGGCCCCAAAGGCTCATTCACAATTAAACGCACATTCTCTTGCCAAAGTTCAACCAATCAAATTGGAGAAACACACAAGTTCCCAGAACACGGCTTGAGAACCAAAAACTGTTCGCAAACACTTTGCGAACCTCACGAAACACGGTTTCCGAACATGTGTTTGTGCGGTTCAGATGCAAACTTGTTCGAAGTCTTCTCAAATATAGTTTGCAAATTCATTGTTCGCCCCCCCCCTCTCTCTCTCTCTCTTCTCTCTCTCTCTCTCTCTCTCTCTCTCTCTCTCTCTTTCGACTATTGGCTTCCTCCATCATCTCCCCAATGGGACAGCACCCTCTCAAAAAGACCGTCCACCTCTCCAACTTGACCCTCACTAAAGTGTGTGCCAAAGAAAACATCGTGTATGCCGACCACACTTCCATTTTCATCACCAAAAGCGGAGCTCCACGCAAGGACATGTACACCGATCCCCTCCACCCCAGCCCCAAAGGCACAGACAGGTTGGCGTACAGCCTTAAGTACGCAGACCCAAAATACTGCAGACAACCACTGCTGAGGACGCCCATTGCAAGACCATGTGGCGAGAGCTGGATGCAGTCCTCACACATCCCGTCCTCCCAGCTACGATATGAACACCAAAGAGACACTGGTCTCACTTGGTGTTCATTACCACAAAAGCCCTCAGACCTCCATCTTCACCCCGGTTCAACAGCCACCTACTATGCCTGGAACAACAGGTGGGTCTATTCCCATCCTCCACCCCTGTCTCATCCCTGACAACCCGGCGTCCAGCTACACATCATGTACCTCCGGCGACCCGACATCAACCTTCTTATCTTCCACCTCCGGCGACCCGACATCCACCTTATCTTCCACCTCCGGCGACCCGACATCAACCTTCTTATCTTCCACCTCCGGCGACCCGACATTAACCTTCTTATCTTCCACCTCCGGCGACCCGACATCCACCTCCTTATCTTCCACCTCTGGCGACCCAACATCCACCTCCTTATCTTCCACCTCCGGCGACCCAACATCCACCTCCTTATCTTCCACCTCTGGCGACCCAACATCCACCTCCTTATCTTCCACCTCTGGCGACCCGACATCCACCTCTTATCTTCCACCTCTGGTGACCCGACATCCACCTCCTTATCTTCCACCTCTGGCAACCCGACATCCACCTCCTTATCTTCCACCTCTGGCGACCCGACATCCACCTCCTTATCTTCCACCTCTGGCGACCCAACATCCACCTCCTTATCTTCCACCTCTGGCGACCCGACATCCACCTCCTTATCTTCCACCTCTGGCGACCCAACATCCACCTCCTTATCTTCCACCTCTGGCGACCCGACATCCACCTCCTTATCTTCCACCTCTGGCGACCCGACATCCACCTTCTTATCTTCCACCTCCGGCGACCCGACATCCACCTACTTATCTTCCACCTCTGGCGACCCGACATCCACCTCCTTATCTTCCACCTCTGGCGACCCGACATCTACCTTCTTATCTTCCACCTCTGGCGACCCGACATCCACCTTCTTATCTTCCACCTCTGGCGACCCGACATCCACCTCCTTATCTTCCACCTCTGGCGACCCGACATCCACCTTTATCTTCCACCTCGGCGACCCAACATCCACCTTCCCTTATCTTCCACCTCTGGCGACCCGACATCCACCTTCTTATCTTCCACCTCTGGCGACCCGACATCCACCTCTTATCTTCCACCTCTGGCGACCCGACATCCACCTCCTTATCTTCCACCTCTGGCGACCCGACATCCACCTCCTTATCTTCCACCTCTGGCGACCCAACATCCACCTCCTTATCTTCCACCTCTGGCGACCCAACATCCACCTCCTTATCTTCCACCTCTGGCGACCCGACATCCACCTCCTTATCTTCCACCTCTGGCGACCCGACATCCACCTCCTTATCTTCCACCTCTGGCGACCCGACTTTCAACTTCCCATAGTCTGCCTCCGCCCTACAAAACATGTCCCCGCAATGTGTGTGTTTTCGAGACTCAAGTGTGAGACATATGTACAGAGTGTGTGTGTGTGTGTGTGTGTGTGTTTGGTGTGTTGGTGTGTGTGTGAATGCGAGGTGGTGCGCGGTGTGTGTGCGTGCGTGGCGTGCGTGGTGTGTGTGTGTGTGCGTGTGTGTGTGTGTGTGTGTGTGTGTGGTGATGTGTGTGTGTGTGTGTGTGTGTGTGTGTGTGTGTGTGTGCGTGAGTATGTGTGTGTGGCTTGTGTGTGGTGTGTGTGTGTGTGTGTGTGTGTGTGTTTTGTGTGTGCGTGACTACAAGCGTGCGTACGCGCGTTCGTGAGAGCGCAGATTTATATGCAGGTTCCACAATGTTTATAAAAGTTCTACAAGTTTAAATACCCATACCCCCACCACTCCCCCCCTCCCCCCCCCCCCCCCCCCCCCTATCCCCTCACCTTCCTTTCTTATTGTTATTATCACTTTTTTCCCCCCGAACAAGTATATCAGAAGGTCTGCTCATGGACACTGAGGATGTGTGAACACACACTTATTTCTGTTTTTGTTTCTGCTCAGAACATCGATTGTGTTCATTGTTCTATACTTCCTATCTACCAGCGTGTGAAGATTGTCATTTTAGACTGACATTACAAACTTTGAAGTGAGGTAGGCGGCTCGTGCATGTCGTTCTGTGGACTGAGAAGAAACCTCCTGACATTGGGACCAGGGCTACTTTCTCACCGCCACAGATTGTTCGTGAATCATATATATATTAAAAAAAAAAAAAAAACGTTTTTTTTTCTTTTCTTTCTGGTTTTGTTGTTGTTTTTTGTTTGTTTGTTTGTTTTTGCTTTGTTTCGTTTTTCTTAATTTACACTCTTTAAATCTGCTCTAAAGTGCATTGTGCTCATAGCACTCATAGCATCCTCTTCATTTGCACCGTGTAAACATTTTGTGGGGTGAGTGAGTGAGTGTGAGTGTGTGTGTGTGTGTGTGTGTGTGTGTGTGTGTGTGTGTGTGTGTGTGTGTGGTGTGTTATCGTCATTCATTGCTTTAAGCTTAATACTTTGTTTATCTTTCATTCTGTTTGTTCGACATCGTGCTTCAACCATTGCTCTCTTTTTTTTGTTATTTGTTGTTTTACTGGCTTATTCAATTTTCTAAAGATACATAATGTTATCTGTATTTAAGCATAACAGTTAACCTTTAAATTCTTTCTGTGCGTTTGTCATCATTATGCGTTATCCACAAACGTTACTTTTCTCACCTGTATTCTTTTTTTTTTTTTTTTTTTTTTATTGATCTACATTCTCTGTGTCTGTCTTGTGAAAACTGTCTTCCTCGTCGACTTGTGTCACTGTTCCCTTACTGCCCATGCCTTCCCATAATCCCGCTATCCCAGGACTTAAAGTTGGGCATTTCAATATCTATCATTTATTTAATAAGGTCCACGAAATCTCGTCACTCTTAAAACAGTCACCCCATCCAGTACAAGTATTTGGTGTAAGTGAAACAAGGTTAGACTCGCATCACATATAATCTTATTAGCATTCTTGACTACAACATAGAACGACCCGACAGTGATCATCTCCAACATACTGACCTTGCCGCATACATTCATCAATCAATTGCCAACATTACCCGATGCAGAACTGATCTTGAAACTAATACTGTTGAATGTATCTGGATTGAAATAAAAAAAAAACCCTCCAAATCACCACCATTAATAATCGGACATTTATATACACACCCATCTTCCACATACGAATGGTATGACAACTTTGTACAAAATGATGGATCGGATCTGTCACAAAAATTCAAATATACTACTGTTAGGGGACTTTAATATTGATATGTTAAAACAACAACCAGCTTGGACAAGTACATTACCACTTAATGCACTCCATCAGTTAGTACAAACCCCAACGAGAATAACTAAAACAGCTGCGACTCTTATTGATCATGTATACACAAACAACAAATCTGCAATATTAAGATGTTTCAGTGGTACATTCTGGTATTAGTTTATCACTGTCCAGTCTTCTGCAAGTGGTCCTTCAGGCTCCCAAAACCACCACCCAAAGGTCACACGACCATCCAATACCACTCTTTCAAAAAGTTTAATGAAACAGCATACCTCTATAACTTAAACATTTCCCCATTTCACTTAACTTATAATTACTCAGACGTCAATGATGCACTGTCCTTCTGGTACCAAACATTCCTCACCATCATAAATAAACACGCGCCATTACATCAAAAAAGAGTTAGGCATCCGCAGATGAACCTGTGGTTAACACCAGAATTGCTGCAAGAAATGGTTCTACGTGACCAACTCAAGGCAGCAAATTTGTTTGACGAATACAAAGAGCAGAGAAACTTTGTTTCAAACGAAGTTGAAAAAGCCAAACGAGACTACTTCGGTCAAATGATAACGGATGCAAAAACCACAGCGCCAATGTGGAGAGCAATAAACACTATTGTACGCAACAAGCGTACAGATTCACAAAATTCAAGTACAAACATCACCCCAGACGAATTTAATACCAACTTTCGTCATTATCAGATACCCTTACTCAAGCTTCACAGACCATAAGAGCACCAAATGAATATACATGCCCGACTTCCCTAATATCATTTTGCAAACAAAAACTTGGATCCAGTAACTCAATCAAAATTCTCGTTCTTGCTGTACATGAAGTAGGAATGCACATAGCGCAATTAAAGAATAAAAAATCCATGGGTCCTGATAACATACCCGCATTTCTTCTCAAACTCGCCCTACCTTACATTGTTGAGTCTCTTACATACATATATAATTTATCCATCAAAACTAATGTTTTCCCTCAGGCGTTCAAAAACGCCAAAGTGATCCCCCTTCCAAAATCAAATGATTTGTCGGATCCAAATAATTTCAGACCTATATCCTTACTATCTATTTATCCAAACCCCTTGAAAGACACATACACACACACACGTATCTCAGTTCATGGAGAAAAACAAACTGTTTCACCCACTCCAATCTGAATTCCGATCTAATCATTCCTGCCACATAGCATTATCACGAATGTGTGACTCATGGCTTTCAAATATGAACCAATCACAAATGACAGAGGTTGTCTTTCTTGACTTCAAAAAAGCGTTTGATCTTGTTGATCATTGCATTCTACTAAAGAAACTATCTGTCTACTTGAACCATACCCCGACAATCTCATTATTACAACCATACTTGAACGATAGGACTCAGTATGTGGTGCTTAATGGCAAAACCTCCGCTTCAGACTTTGTCAGACATGGAGTCCCACAGGGCTCAGTACTAGGCCCCTCCTATTCCGTATCTTCATCAATGATTTACCATTTTCCCCATCAGATGAAAAGGTCACAACAGATTTATTTGCTGATGACTCGTCACTCCAAACGAATGGTAGTGATCTACAGACAATAGAAACTTCTCTCCAGGAAAGTGTAAACGGCGTGCCAGACTGGTGTCATTCAAACTCAATGGTCATACACTCAGCCAAAACCAAATCTATGATTATAGCTACCCGCCAAAAACACCAATTGACTCCTCTTACCTAAAACTCCAGTTGAATGGCACTTCAATCGAGCAGGTAGATTAGCATCGTGTTTTAGGGTAAACGATCGATAAAGAATTGAAATGGTAATCTCATCTCAATAACGTATGCAAGGTAGTCTCAAAACACCTTTTTCTGTTATCTCAATTAAAGCGCTACGTCAACAGTAATGTGCTTAAACTTTTCTTCAATGCACACATAATGTCACGTATCAATATACGCTTCAACAGTGTGGGACGGGAGTAGTGAGCCCACAAAAAAAGGATGAATTCTCTCCAGTAGCAAAACCACTCCATCCAGCTGTACCTCTAACAACAGACAAAAAACTAAAAGCGCTGAACATACTTCCTCTGAGTAAGCAATTGGAATTCAACAAGGCATCATTTATGTTTACAATCTTGACAGATAATATGCCATGTTATATCAATGCCCTTTTTACAAGATCAAACAGCTTTTCTGGCTCTACGAAATTCCTTCTTCCCTACCCACGCATTGATCTATACAAAACAATTCTTAAATAAATATTAGCGAACCGCCTAGAGAACGTGGACAAACGAGTCACAAGACGAAACACAACGCGTTTCGACCTCTTAGGTCTTCATCAGGTAACGAATAAAACAACGAAAATTCACTGATGAAGACCTAAGAGGTCGAAACGCGTTGTGTTTCGTCTTGTGACTCGTTTGTCCACGTTCTCTAGGCGGTTCGCTAATATTTATTTAAGATTTGTTTAGATTTCCGCCTGCAGTCCTCTCGCTTTGCAACTAGATATACAAAACAAGCCTAGCTTACTCTGGACCATATGTCTGGAACTCACTTCTACCGAATCTACAAAATACAAATAATTTAAAACTTTTCAAGAAACATTTGCATAAACATTTTATCTCTCAGTAATTTAATTATTCGATTAAAATGACTAGCGCCCATTCGCAAAGTCTTCTATGAACCATACTTTGAATACATCGTCTAAACATAAAACCTAGGCTTCTCCGTTAAAATCGCTCATCCCCACTCCCACTCTGTCTACCATCCCTTTTCCCCTCCCCCTACCTACCATTCTCTCTTCCCCACCCTCCTCTGACCTCTCTCTCTCTCTCTCTGTAGTTTGTTTGTAAGTTTCCTTCTGTTTCACCATCCCCCCTCTCATTAGTACTTTTATGAATAGTTTGCTTATCGTTGCAGGATTAGTTTACGATGTTGCAATGTTGAATTGTCAGTATGAATGATATGTGTTGAAATAATGTATGCATGACAAGGACAGATTGTAAGACTAGGCTTTGGCCTAAAATCTTCATCCTTGCGTATCAAAGATCAATCAATCAATCAATCATCTCATACTCTCTCTCTCTCTCTCTCTCTCTCTTCTTGCGTTTTGTTTTTAGAGCTTCAGTTAGGCAATGGGACGTAAACTGTAAAGGTATCATACACAAGGTATACGGTAGTTAGCTCCCATACCATAACAACCACAATCCTATGCAGTTTTAGTGCACGCGTACTATAATTTACTTTTATTTCAAAGCGACAGCAAAACCTGTATTCCTTGTCAACTGCATTATCCCCGACCTACGATCGTTTGCTGGGGCGATAAGTCCACGGGGACGGGCACACATCATGCCCTTCGTCCGTTTTAGGCGTATGACCGTAGCCCAGTCGTGTGACCCATAGAAGAAGGCTGGCGTAATCAGTATGCCCTTACGTCCGTTATCTCTGCCTTAAAAAGACGACGACACTCTGAAATGCTGTTGTTTGATCACGACCTATAGGGGCCTATATGGTTTTGACCAACCAATTGTGCCGATTCATGTTGCCATGGCGCTGCAATCAATGCGTAATTTCATCGCAGTGACGGTGCAAAAAATCGTTCCGCTTGGACGCTTTGGGGTACGTTCGATTCGGTGGACCTTCCATTTCCTGTTACACCCAGTCCGTGTTTGGTTTGTGTCGTCTGCTCCTGTTGTGGCTCTTGACTGGCAATCGGAGGCTTTCAGCAATCCACCACCGATGGAGATTCAAGGAAGAGTTATCGTGTATTCGATTTTGGGTTGCCCGCACTGTATGAGGGCGAAAAATACGCTGATGGAGTTGGGTTTACCGTATCAAGATGTGCGACTGGACTTGTATCCCAAAGAGGTGCGCGAGGAAGTGAGGAGTCGAACCGGGAAGTCCACCGTGCCTCAGATTTTCTTCAATGCACATCATGTTGGGGGAAATGACGACCTCCAAAAGATGGTACTTCAGCTGCTATGTTTTCTGTTTATGTGACTGTCCAGTGTTGATTTATGTTTTCATTGACGCTGAGGTGATGCGGGTGATGCGCCCATACCCATCCCCTTCCCCTCCTTTTGATAGGTAGAGACATGTATGGACTATAGCTTCCATCTCCCCACCAACACCCCAAAACCCCTCACCCGGAGGAGAGAGAGAGAGAGAGAGAGAAGAACAAGACAAGACAAGACAAAATTCTTTAGGAGGATAATATATAAGCACTCATGCGCTTTTTACATCAGTCCTGGCCCTGAGTAGGGTCAACAATGCAAAATAATTACATCCAGTCCTGGCCCTGAGTAGGGTCAACAATGCAAAATAAGATGAGGCAACAAAAGAAGCATGCACAAAGTGACTAGAACTACAATACAATATGGAATTAATTTTTTTTTAAAATAATAAATGAAAATAAAGAGAGAGAGAGAGAGAAAAGGAGTGCTGGGAAGGGCTACAGAGAGAGAGAGAGGGAGAAAGAGGCAAGAGTGGGTGCGGGAAAGAGCATCTTTAGAACAATCTGACAATAAAAAAAATTCCAGAGATACAAGACAATTTTGAAGCACCAGGGGAAAAAAATGAAAATAACACACAAATGGAGGGGGAAAAATGCATAATGATAGCCCAGTCACCACGGGTGGGGGGAGGGGGGGGGGGAGGAATATCATATAGATGATAAATCAAGTCATTCCAGCAGAACCGTTTGAGAGAGAGAGAGTAGCATAAGAATATACGTATATATCGACATAATGACAAGAGGGCAGGAGGTAATAGGAAACACACACACCACACACACACACACACACACATACTCTCATAAGAGATACTTACTAAACAGAATAACATGTGCATTTCAAGTACAAAACACTTTCTAAATAGTCAGGTTCATACATAAGGCAAAGAGAGAGAGAGAGAGATAGAGAAAGCATGAGTGTAGACAGCTGACTGAATGACAGTGACTGATAAACCTTGATTTACAGTTGGTGTTGTTTCACTTTGCATTTGACAGGTGCGGGGGGATCAAGCACAGTTGGAAAAACTGATAGAAGAGGTGAAGAGAACACCACCACCAAAAGATGCCCCTGTGCCCCCAGACCCCAGCACACTTGTTCAGTCAGATGGTAAGGGTGTTTGGGGCTTCAAGGGGAAACTGGGGGGCTGGTCAAGATTCTGGTTTGTGCTGGGCACTTATGCCGCATAATGCATTCACGTGTCACTCAGTGCACTCAAACACACACACACAAACACTGACTGAAACCAGTGTTTATTGTCAGATTAACCATGGGTTGCACTGACATTTTAACAAGAACATTCATAATGAAATTTAAAGCATTTTTGTGAAAATTGAAACCACTGAAAATTTCTAAATGTACAGTTCTGAACATTCATTTCCCACAGTCATAGGCACACGTATGCACACACACACACACACACACACACACACACACACACACACAACACACACAACACACACACACAACACACATACACACACACACACACACACACACACACACACACACAAACACACACACACACACACAAAAACGCACACACACACACTTACCTGAGAATTATGTTTTGCTCTACTGCGGCTGCATGTCAGCTAATAAGATGTGATGTGCTGTGTGTTGGTTGCAGATTCTGTAAACTTTGTTTGCGAGCCAGATGAGTATAGTCAGCTGGTAGAAGAGCTGAAGAAGAGTGGCATAATAAAAGACCACAGGCAGGGCTTGAAGACCTACAAGAAGACTTTCTGTGGGAAAGACTTTGTGGACTGGGTTGTGAAAACCAAGCAACTTGGTAAGTGTACATTGATGTGGATGTGATGTGGATGGGATGCTTATCACACACACGACTCCTGTCAGTCAACGGATACTGGACCAGGTGATGGTAAAATTGAAGTAAGGAATCCATTACAACAACAAAAGGAATTGATGTGGATGAAATATGTGATGAAGATGAGCTAAGTTTAGAATATAACTTCACATACCCACTCTTTTCATGGCCACATATATACATTTTAAAGGTACATGTATACCAAGCTTTGGAGTGTAATGTTAATGTCCTGATCTAATTGATAGTCCTGGTGTTGCAGTTTTTACTTTATGTCTGAAACATGTACACACAACAATTCTCCTCGGATAACTTCAGTATCATTCTTGGGACTTCAAAGCCACTATTGCTGAGAAAATCCTACTGATT
>CM065726.1:6807577-6840077 GCA_033310375.1 Conus canariensis
AACTTTGTCACATTGTAATATTGATACCTCCAATGCCTCCTTACGAGCACCTAAACGCTTCTTTTGATTACAAATACACTATGTCAAAGAAAAGTGATATTGTAAATATTTTAACAACTGAAGTTCGTGAACATTTAGAAAACAGCTATCCAAATCATTTAAAAGTGTTTACAGATAGGTCGGTAATGGAATCCTCTGACAGTGGTTCTGGCTTTATAATACCAACTTTAAATGTCAGGAAATCATATTATTTAGGAAGGGGGTTTTCAATCTATACCTGAGAATTATATGCAATACTGAAGGCTTTGACTGACATATATGATACACCAATTGCTTTCTGTAAAATTTTACTGTGTGTTGATTCCAAATCTGTTTTTCAATCACAAAAGCACTGCAAAGCTAGAAAAGATTTGCTTTTTGAAATAAAGCATATACTGCATTGTTTCATAACTCTAGGCATAAGAACTGATTTTTGTTGGATCCCATCTCACTGTGGTATAACGTGGAATGAAATAGCAGACAGTCTTGCAAAAGAAGGAGCAAATAGAAATGCTGAAAATTTGTTAAAAAACCCTTAGATTTGTCCTCTTGTGAATTCATCCAAATTATGGAAAAGCATATACATAAGCAAATTTTAGTCAAGAAAGGGCTACTTTGCAATCATGCCCAAGACACATTGTTAGAATAATTAATGAATTAAGGCTGGATACTTGGAACACTAAATATTCTCATGGTATTACTTGTGTCTGCAGAGAAAACATTTCTGTGCATCATCTTTTGTTTGAATGCCCAGTGTTGACCTCACTCTATCAGGAGAAAGGTATTGAGATGAATAACTTTGATAATGTCAGTACTGTCTCATTGGTTTATATGTTGCTGAAATTGCCATGGTTATTTTGCAGTCACAGATTGCAATTTTTTTTTAAAGATCAACAATTTTGTGTACCACTAGGGTATTTCACTCATGTAAATACACACATATCAGATGTGGATTTGAAAGTACTAACATGGATAGTAAGTTGAGTGTGGAGGGTTTTTTCTTTTTTTTTTCCTTTAAAAAAAAAAAAAAAGTATCTAATATCATCTGGCAATGAAAAGACTTTAAATAAACCACTGAACTGAACTGAGGAACTCTGCTCTATCTGCTAGGAACTTAAGATGACATAGCGGGGCATCTTGTTACTGCATTAGTCACAAAAATAGGTGTACAAGGCTAGCAAACTGGCTGTAGCTTACAAAAGGTTAGCAAACTGGCTGTAGCTTACAAAAGGCTAGCAGACTGGCTGTAGCTTACAAAAGGTTAGCAAACTGGCTGTAGCTTACAAAAGGTTATCATTGCTAGTGTATATAACCATAGGGACTATAACACAGACTGCCTGGGTTTTGTTGTTGTTTGTTTGTTTATTCTCGTTTAATCCAGCAAACCACTTTTGAGTCAGAAAAACAATACTAGAGCTGCAGTACACATTTCATAAGATAATCTCTCTTCAGTGTATAATCCAGTTTCTGGGTGGCAAGTTTTTAGGTTTCCCTGAAATAGTTTCTCACTAAAAATGTCTGTCTTTTTAGCTGCCATGCTTTTATTTTTCGGACACATCATGCACTTAATTGTCAGATTGATTTTTGAAAAAAAATATCAGATGAATTTATGAAGCTGGGGTGTTGCTAATGTCCCCTTCCCTCCCACCCCCTGCCTCCTGTCAAACATGCCCATTCAGAGTACACAGTTGTACGAGACATCGTTATAGAATCAGCAACACCTGGCTCCCATTATCATTCATTTGCATATTAAGTGGACTGTCCTCCATCGCTTTCACTCACTGTTTTTGCCAGTGACACTTGTTGTGTAAGAAAGAAAAAAAAATTCAAGTTCATGACAAAATGGCGGCTGTGCGTGTTAGAACCAACTGAAGGATAACCTTTGAAGGGTGGCTCAGTTGTTTACTGGAGATGGAACCAGGGCAGATCTACAGTTCCAGGGTGAAGGCATTTTCCATAATGCATCAGAAAGAAGAAAAAACTTTTGCATCAAAATCGGTCCAAATCTAAATGACCATGTGCATAATCCGACTTTTTTTCTTTTGTTCTTTTTCTTTCTTTTTTTCTGTTTTTTTGCCACAATCTAGTGCAAAGTGACTAGATCTGACCTTGGATGGTATTAGGGGAGAATTGTCATGATTTATTTATTTAGAATGAAGATGACCATTCAGTGTAGTGAACAGTACCAGTTCTGATGACTTGATTCCAACATCCATGAATATAATGTCGAAGTGTTGACAGGTAATAGGCTCTGCTGACATTGAATTATGATAACATGAACTAGGCCTGCTTTCACAAAGCCTTTTTCACTGGTTACTTACAGCAAACGAAGTTGGGGAGGATTTGCGCAGGATGATATTGAAATTATACACCGCTTTCTTGTCACCAGATGGAAAGGTTAGTATTATATTTTGAAAACTTCTTACATAAAAACAGCATGTATCTCACATAAACACACACAGACACACGCCACACACACACACACACACACACACACACACACACACACACACATACACACACACTCTCACACACACACCACACACACAGACTGGCATCAAGGCATGCACACACACACACTTATGTTCGCACCCAGACATGCGCACACAAAGACACACCCATGCTCTCACGCATATGCACGTACACAAGAAAGACCAGGAGTGAAAAGTCCAGAAGTTCAGTGATGGTCATTGATAGAAAAACTTTGTAATTTCTGGTTTCTTAAATAGTAAAATAGTACATAAAGTCTTTGGAACCAGGTAACAATAAAAGAGAAAATCATCATGAACTTGGTAAAGGTGTTGTTGAGTCACCACTGAGAACTTCCAGTCTCTCCCTGTTCATTACAGTTCTCTGTGGCCGTTGTGAAGGCCAGGCATGAATCATGCGGTTTTATAAGAGACATTAAGCTGAATGGAAAATGCATTAATGTGAAGGAAACAGAGAAATATGAAAAGAAACATGATTAAGAAGTTTGTGAAAGAACATTTGAGAATGGTTGCATTCTCATTTGGATTGTGTTATGTTGTAAAACCCCACCCATTCCCACCCATCTTCCATCGTGCAAATTTCCCATCCTTGCAGAGTTAAAGGTGATGATTACATGTTTGACTCATTGTGATCTAACTTAGCCACCTTCTCATTGTCAGTTTTCTTCCTTTTTTTCTCTTTCTTGGTGCAGCTGGCATGTGTAATTAATATTGTCTTGTTTGAAAGTAATAATGAGGATGATTGTAACGATGATCATTGTGTTTTGCAGAGAGTCGATTACAAAGGAATTGGACACAGTGAAGAGTTTAAGTGCTACACCCAGCTTGCTCGGGAACTGCAGCGAGTCAGCATCGAGGAATGCAGCCGGGAGGAGAAGCTGGCATTTTTCATTAACATCTACAATGCTTTGGTGATTCATGCCAACATTGTTCGTGGTCCTCCAGTGAATCTCTGGCAGCGCTACAAGGTATCAGTGCATCTGAAACTAATCAGTAAAATGATGTGCAGAAGAATTCACCGGTTGTCTGTCTAAGCTGGTTATTTCAGTCAAAGGCCTTGCTTATTGAAAACACCTGTATATCACCATATTCTAAATCCCAGTGCGTTTACTTAAGCGCATGTGATGTGTTCAAATGCATTCTTGAAGATCATGTGATAGGTGTGCTAAGTCTTTTTTGATGAGTGTTATTTTGATATCTATTTGTTTCAAAAGGTAAATATGTACAGTCTAAAGGAAATACTGAATCAGGTGGGCAATCCCGAACAGTGAATATAAAAAACAGGAAAGTAAACTTTACTCCCTTGATAAAACAGTGGCATGAACATATTCTAAAGTAATAGCCTATTCAGCTTGCAGAGAGAGAGAGAAAGAAAAGCACTCAGGGGTAGTGGGGAAGGGGTCACAGCGAGAGTGGCAGAGAGGGATAAAAAGGGAGGGACACAAAGAGAGATTGAGACAGAGGGGCTTAGCATGAGAGGTGTGTGTGTGTGTGTGTGTGTGTGTGTGTGTGTGTGTGTGTGTATGTGTGTGTATGTGTGTGTGTGTGTGTATGTGCGTGTTTGTGTGTGTGTGTGCCCGTGTGTGCACAAAATACATCAGGATAAGTGCAATTATTAGGTTATTTTGTGTGTTGCAAGAGGTGCTGATGAGACTTGCAGGTGTAAAGAGCTCCTGGACCGTTGCTTTATCCTCGCTTCTAAGTGTAACGGAATTCCCAGTGTGTGTGTTTGTGTGAGCGTGTGTCTGTGTCATTTTGTGTGTATGTGTGTGTGTGTGTGCGTGTGTGTGCGCATGCGCATATGTAGTATGTGCATATGTATGCATGAGCGCAAATATGCTTACATATGCATATATGCGTTTGTATGCATGGATATGTGTGTATTACATCATGTATGCATATGCACATGTTCTGTTTGCTAGAGTGAGGCAAGTCCAGCTATGCAGTGGTGCTTTTGAATTAGTCTGTGTGCAGTGTGTGTGGGGATACCCATTCACTGCTGCTGGTCTGTGTGCAATGAGTGTGGGTATACCCATTCACTGCTGCTGGTCTGTGTGCAGTGTGTGTGGGTATACCCATTCACTGCTGCTGGTCTGTGTGCAGTGTGTGTGGGTATACCCATTCACTGCTGCTGGTCTGTGTGCAGTGTGTGTGGGTACACCCATTCACTGCTGCTGGTCTGTGTGCAGTGAGTGTGGGTATACCCATTCACTGCTGCTGGTCTGTGTGCAGTGTGTGTGGGTATACCCATTCGCTGCTGCTGTCATGTTTTGTTGTCTGGAGATGAACTGCATTTCGTACATTGTTTAACATTCATTTCTGAATAAACCATTGAAACTCTGTGTGTGTATGTGTGTGTGTGTGTGTGTGTGTGTGTGTGTGTGTGTGTGTGTGTGTGTGTGTGGCTAATCTCTCTTTTCTGACCCACTACCTGTCTCTGTAATCCTTAAATGGAGCAATAAAGTTTTACAAATGATTTTTGCAAAAAAACTGTTTCAGTTTTTCAACACAGTGAAATACATCATAGGTGGCTATGAGTACTCTCTACAAGACATTGAGAACGGTGTCCTCCGAGCTAACCGAAAAGGTGTGGGCATGTTCACCAGGCCGTTCTCCAAGTCAGACCCTCGCCTACCCATTGCCCTGGAAGCGCATGAGCCTCTTATCCACTTTGGTCTGGTGTGTGGTGCAAAAAGTTGTCCCCCAATCAAAACCTACACTGCTTATGTAAGTCACGTTATTAATAGAAGTGACAGACATAGAAATCATTATAATATGACAAATGAGATGTGCCATGGTGTGTATTGTGTTCTGACACTGTTGTAGAGTGTTTTGTTGCTCTTTTTAATATTCCAAAGGTTTCCATTTGCAAAAACTGTGTCAAGTTTAACACACACAAAAATGGTGACTTGTTTTTACCTGCTCCCCCTTTTTTTTTTAGTGTAAGAGTTTAGTTCAACTGCCAACCTGTGAGTGTCTTACATTTGGCTTCTCAGAAATGAAATTTTGATCTGTACATTTTTGTGTATTTAGGGAAATGCATTCTTGTACCAGCTCAGAACAAAGAAAAGCTGAAACATCAGCTTCACTGAAATTTTGAAATCAGCTGTATCCAAACTGGGTGATAGATTTTCAGCACAGCTGGGGTAAGCAGCAAGAAAAGCCCAAATCTCAGTTACATTTTTTCATTACATTTTTTCACTTTCACATGAGCTGATAAACATTCCTTTGAAGTTCAGTTCTCTTATAGTTCTCTTAAATCACTTTTCAGTTACATTTTTTCACTTTCACATGAGTTGGCAAACATTCCGTTGAAGTTCAGTTCTCTTAAACATTCTCTTAAATCGCCTTTCCAAACAAAATTAATGCCTTAGCCCCTACTTGGCATATGAGCCCCCCTCAGGTATTATGATGTCCATTCAAAAAATCAACATGAAAGGGAGCTAAATTCTGACTCTTTATATACCCTCGGTATTCCCCTAGTCTCACTGGCTGATCTCCTTGAGATCATACATCAATTCTGTTTGATCACCATGAGATCATAAAGCACTTCCATTTGTGAACACTTATTGTTAGTCTCCTTTCTTTCATTGGCAAGGACTTGGGCCCTCTTGTTTGCTCAGACTTCAGATCATCTGGAAACACCATGGACATCCATGGGTTTGTTTTTCTCTCTAACATCCAAACTCCATTTCTGATGTCAAGTCATGGCCTTATTTCACTTGCTAGCACTCAGAAAGTCTTAGACATACTTTCTGAAAAAGCTTCTTTTGCCACCTTTTCAGACACCTCATCAGTCCATTGCCGGAAATTCAAGACTTGTTCATGTCCTTTCATTTGTTGGTTTTTGAAAATGTTTCAAGCTTTTCTTGTATTTGATATCCAAGTTCAGTGTATGACCTAGCCCTGTTTAGGTGCAATGGGTATTCATGTTGGATTAGATTAACTGGAAATATTTTAGCAGTGTTTGAAATGAATCAAAGGCCAGATTCATCAATGGAGAATTAGAATGAAAGCTTGCATTCTGGAAGTGAATGGTCGTATTTTGTCTCTTTTTCAGTGACATAATTGATTATATCATGTTGTTTGTCCGATTTTTCATGTCTTACATTACATGTGTGTGTGTGTCTTATGTCACAGTTTTCTGTCCCTTCTCTTCTTCAGTATGTAGTGTTTCACCATCTTCCTTCTTCTGCTACTATGGAGCACATTTGTGGATGTTCATTATTTCTGTCTCTCACCCTTCTGTCTGTCCCTCTACCCACCCAATGTAACAGATTCATTGTGCATTAATCTATCAGACAATGATATAAGACCAGGAAAATGTGAAAGGAGCTGTGAAGAACTGTCTACTGGATTTCAGGAGGTGATGTCGCAGTTGTCATTAGCAGCGGAAGCTTTCCTGGATGGTCCAGATGGCTGTGAGGTGGACGTAGCCAAAAAGACGGTCAAGTTGTCCATGATCCTCAAGTGGTACCAGCAAGACTTTGGCAAGAACGATGAGGAAGTTAGTACACCTGTATTACACATGCATACTGGTTTTATTGCTTTGAAAGGAAACTGTTTTACTTTCATTTTTAAGCATGAGTTATTAAGTTTTTTTGCAAACATCTGTTTCATGAATTGATCTGCCATTTTCTCAGTGCCAAGGAAGTATATCTCAAACACGGATTGAAGAGAAACATGTGGCCATGCCAAATACACTGTGGTTTGGGAGGTGTCCACGTGGACTTGTAGGTGTTCAAATACATGGCAATGTGTTGAGTCTGACTTGTGTACTGGGTGTTCAAACACAAGACAATATTATTTGATGTTGTTTGTCAGGTGGTGTAGTGGGTGTTCAAATACAAAGACAGTTTGCTATGTTTGTCATGTTTTTTTTCAGGTAGATTATTGGGTGCTCAAATACATAATAATATGAATATTTGTCAGGTTTCCAAGTAGTTGACTGGGTATTCAGACACATGACAGTATGCTATATCTGGTGTGGTTTTTCAGGTGTTGTACTGGGTGTTCAGACACATGACAGTATTCTATATCTGGTGTGGTTTTTCAGGTGTTGCACTGGGTGTTCAAACACATGACAACATGCTATATCTGGTGTGGTTTTTCAGGTGTTGTAATGGGTGTTCAAACACATGACAACATGCTATATCTGGTGTGGTTTTCCAGGTGTTGCACTGGGTGTTCAGACACATGACAACATGCTATATCTGGTGTGGTTTTCCAGGTGTTGTACTGGGTGTTCAGACACATGACAACATGCTATATCTGGTGTGGTTTTTCAGGTGTTGTACTGGGTGTTCAGACACATGACAGTATGCTATATCTGGTGTGGTTTTCCAGGTGTTGCACTGGGTGTTCAAACACATGACAACATGCTATATCTGGTGTGGTTTTCCAGGTGTTGTAATGGGTGTTCAAACACATGACAACATGCTATATCTGGTGTGGTTTTCCAGGTGTTGCACTGGGTGTTCAGACACATGACAACATGCTATATCTGGTGTGGTTTTCCAGGTGTTGTACTGGGTGTTCAGACACATGACAGTATGCTATATCTGGTGTGGTTTTTCAGGTGTTGCACTGGGTGTTCAAACACATGACAACATGCTATATCTGGTGTGGTTTTTCAGGTGTTGTAATGGGTGTTCAAACACATGACAACATGCTATATCTGGTGTGGTTTTCCAGGTGTTGTAATGGGTGTTCAACACATGACAACATGCTATATCTGGTGTGGTTTTCCAGGTGTTGCTACTGGGTGTTCAGAACACATGACAACATGCTATATCTGGTGTGGTTTTTCAGGTGTTGCACTGGGTGTTCAGACACATGACAGATGCTATATCTGGTGTGGTTTTCAGGTGTTGCACTGGTGTGTTCAAACATGACAACATGCTATATCTGGTGTGGTTTTCCAGGTGTTGTATGGGTGTTCAAACACATGACAAATGCTATATCTGGTGTGGTTTTCCAGGTGTTGTGGTGTTCAGACACATGACAACATGCTATATCTGGTGTGGTTTTCCAGGTGTTGTACTGGGTGTTCAGACACATGACAGTATGCTATATCTGGTGTGGTTTTCCAGGTGTTGTACTGGGTGTTCAAACACATGACAACATGCTATATCTGGTGTGGTTTTTCAGGTGTTGTAATGGGTGTTCAAACACATGACAACATGCTATATCTGGTGTGGTTTTCCAGGTGTTGTAATGGGTGTTCAAACACATGACAACATGCTATATCTGGTGTGGTTTTCCAGGTGTTGCACTGGGTGTTCAAACACATGACAACATGCTATATCTGGTGTGGTTTTCCAGGTGTTGTACTGGGTGTTCAGACACATGACAACATGCTATATCTGGTGTGGGTTTTCAGGTGTTGCACTGGGTGTTCAGATACATGACAATCTGCTATATCTGGTGTGGTTTTTCAGGTATTGCACTGGGGGTTCAGACACATGACAATATGCTATATCTGGTGTGGTTTTTCAGGTGTTGCACTGGGGGTTCAAACATATGACAATATGCTATATCTGGTGTGGTTTTTCAGGTGTTGCACTGGGTGTTCAAACATATGACAATATACTATATCTGGTGTGGTTTTTCAGGTATTGCACTGGGTGTTCAAACATATGACAATATGCTATGTAGGTGTGACTATTAGGTGGTGCATGGGAGGTCAGACATTTGACAGTTGCTGTCTCTCTTTGTTTTTGTTTTTGCAGGTGTTGTGCTGGGTATTCAAATAGATGACAATGTGCAATTTTTTATGTGAGTTTCAGGTCGTGCATGGGTGTTGAGACACTTTACAGTTGCTGTGTTTGGTGTGTTTTTTTTCAGGCAGTATACTGGGTATTCAAATGCTTGACAATTGTTCTGTTTGTTTCCAGGAGGTATACTTGGTGTTCAGACACATGACAGTTGTTATGTCTAGTGTAATTTTACTTGTGGCATACTGGGTATTCAAACACATGACAGTATGTTGTATTTGGTCTGCCTTTCTGATGTAAGTTGATGCTTACTGTCTGGGAATAGCCTTTTTTTTTCAGTTGTAAAAGTTGATGGCCGTTCGGGGCTTTACAGTTGCAGATCAAATGTTAGTAAAGAAAAAGAAAAAACTGACCCCCAAAACAAATGGGAGCACTTTTTTTTGCAGATGGGAAGTTGCAGTTCAAACACTGTTGGTGTGCCCATTTGCTCATAACTAGCTGTGGAAGAGGTCAACTTCAGCTGAGGTTAAGAGAAAGCACTGAAGGGAGAGAAAGCTATGGCAAGCAGATCAGAATGTGTTAGACTGGTGGAGAAGCTGGACAGCAAAGTCCACCTCTGAAAACATGAAATGATTAAAGAGAGAAAAAAGAAAAGAAATCATTACCTCCAGACCTCCAGGAAATAATATGATGACATGATATAGCATCCATTGTGACAAGGACAGAGGGGGAAACAGCTTTTATCTGTGCATAATCTGCAAATGTGCATTCTGTGATTGTCCTTCAGTCATGATGAATATGCTGATTTCAGAGTGCCAACATGCATTATCTATCTATCTATCTATATATATATATATATATATATATATATATATATATACACACACACACACACATCTGCACAGCATCATGTATGTAAGAATATAGTGTGTTCTGGAAAGTTCATGAAAATTTTATTTTGTTCCTGATTTTCACATCGTCTGTATCTGATGGGGTATGCATGTCTGGCTGGAATACTGGGTGTTAAAACACATAGCAATGCGTTATGTTTGGCATGATTTTCAGAAAGTGTGCTGTGTGCTCAAACACAATATGTTATGCTTGGCGTGACTTGCAGGTGGTGTACTGGTTGTTCAAACACATGACAGTATATTATGTTTGGTATAATTTGCAGGTGGTGTTCGGACTCATAACAATGTGCCGTTTTATACATGGCTTTCAGGTGGTGGTGTGAGTGGTGAATATGATAGGATGCTCTTTTTTTGTGTGTGGCTTTCAGGTGTTGCACTGGGTGTTTAAACACACTGCAATAGGCTATGTTTGGCATGGTTTTCAGTGTTATACAGTGTGTTCATACACATCATAATAGGCTATGTTTGACATGGTTTTCAGTGGTATACAGTGTGTTCATACACATCATAATAGGCTATGTTTGACATGGTTTTCAGTGGTATACAGTGTGTTCATACACATCATAATAGGCTATGTTTGACATGGTTTTCAGGTGGTGTACTGGGTGTTCAAACACATCACAATATGGTGTGTTTGACATGGTTTTCAGTGGTATACAGTGTGTTCATACACATCATAATAGGCTATGTTTGGCATGGTTTTCAGTGGTATACAGTGTGTTCATACACATCATAATAGGCTATGTGTGACATGGTTTTCAAGTGGTGTACTGGGTGTTCAAACACATCACAATATGGTGTGTTTGACATGGTTTCCAGATAGTGTACTGGGTGTTTAAACACATAACAAGATGCTTTGTTTGACATGGTTTTCAGGTGGTGTACTGGCAGTACAAACACGTCACATTATGGTGTGTTTGAAATAGTTTTCAGGTGGTGTACTGGGAGTACAAGCATGTCATAATATGCTATGTTTGACATGGTTTTCAGGTGGCGTTCTGGGTGTTCAAACACATGCAGGCTGGGGACAAGAAGAGACAGCTGGAACAGCTTGTGGAGTCTGGGAAATACAAAGTCAGCTACATGAAGTATGACTGGTCCGTTAACTCCAAGTAAACCTCCCTGGGTAGCTGTCAGCCCTCCTGAATGTCCCTGAAACTCCCAGTGTTTGGTGGAAAAATCCATAGTTTTAGAATGTTACCCAACTAAATGTCTTGTTTAGAGGGTCATTTTGGTAAGGGTAGCAGAATGAAGCCAAAGCAATGTTCTGCGAGTGTTAGCATCACTTTGAAATGAAAGAGACATTTTCTTTGTAGGCCTTTCATTCATTGCAAGAAGTTGTAGGGAATTTTAAAAGGCGTTCCTTTAAAATCCAAGCTGCCTGCTACCTCCCATAGCTCACCAGTTTTGACTCCAGAGGACTGGTGGTTGTGACCCAGACCTGAGTGAAATATGACTGGCGGATCAACTCTTAATAACAAACATTAGTCCTGCTAGTGCTAATTGGTGCATCTTTACTTCCAAACTCGTTGGCTGAATTGATCTGAGTGCAACTGAGGAGAAAATGGGTCAGGTTGGAAAAAAAAGATTAAACATACTGCATTTATAAAATATAAATATAATTGATGTGCTGAATAACAATATCACAAGATGATGTAAATGTTTGTGATGGCGTGTTTGATTATGAAAAGAATATGAATTATAGATGGGCATGTGTATTCACACAACAATAACAACAATGAAAAAAAGAAGAAAACTTACTAATTCTTGGGTTTTTATATGTGAACCCAGAATGACAAGTTTGAAAACAAACTGTACCGTACTTATTAACAATGTACAGCAAGTTTGAAGAACAGTGTATTGAATATTTTTTTTCAGGTAGATGCACATAGAAGTACCAGTGAAGCTGAAAGTTACCAGCCACAGTGGTAGGGCAGGCTCATCAGTGGATCACAATCACACTGAGCCCAGTTGTCAGTATGTAGATCCTCATTGCTTGGTCAGTTTTCAGTTTCAGTTATTCATATTCATCTCAGTAACCTGAAGAACTGAAATTTCATAATTTTTTCAAGCATGGGATGAGAGCGCATCTGCATGTGATGATCTTTCAGAGTTTAAAGTACTGAAGAAATTGTGCAAATTGTGATCACCCTTTGCCCATTTAGAGGCATTGAGATCATCATACTGTGGTCGATTGATATTGGGGATAAGAACTTCAAGGTCCAATTCTTCAAATTCATCGTTACTACCAGACTCACACAGAGTCATCAGTTCTTCATGTTTTGGCCAAAGTAACTTGGCCATTTTTGAGTCAAACAAAAGCCAAAAAGGAAAATCTTCACTGCTGATTTTACAGTATGTAGCCAAGTGTGACTGGCCCATTTATCTTACAAGGGGAGCATTCCACCAGCGATTCATTCTAGAGATAAGACAGTTAGGTTCTTTCTGTCAGCAAACCTTGCCTTCATCAGTTAGTCTAGGGGAAGCAATACAGCACTTATGCAGGAGTAGCACTATAAGGATGTAAAAAGTTTTACACAGTTTTTGCCTTTTGGTGAGATGGTAGTTTGATATTACACAATATCATGAAAGGCCTTTTTTGTGCTTTATTCACCTTTATTGCAGGAACTTGGTATTCATATTTTACTTTGGAATCGTTGCAAATTCTCAGTAACAAGTGTTATTTGTGCTATAGTCATCTTTATTGCAGGAACTTGGTATTCATTTTTTACATTGGAATCGTTGCAAATTCTCAGTAACAAGTGTTATTCGTGCCTGAAGTACATGGACTGATCTGCGTCAAACATGTTTTTCTTGTGTTCTCCACACCTTTGCCGGTCACTTGCCCTCGAGATATTTGGCAGTCATGTAATATAATTGGCAACTAACTGGCAACTGTCTATGGGGTAGATTGGAGAACTGTGTTTGTTGTTTCCTTTAGATTCTTACTCCACCTCTTGTGCCCATTTCAGTGGTTAAGCATGACAACTTCAGGGAGAATTTTTTACGATGCACATCATTTTTAATCTGCCCACATCAAGTTGCAATATAAAGATGAAGAATATTGATTTGGTCCCTTTTTGTTTATTAAAGATGGGTATTGAAGATGGTTGAAATACAGAATGTACACAAGTATGGTGTTTGTTTGTCTGTGACCATTATGTAGTGCAATCTGAGCCTTGTTATCAAAGTGGAATCATGTTCAGTCACTTGAGGTTTATTTCAAATTGCAGTAGCAATTCTTGAATGTGCGGGCAGGAGCTGGCAACACATACTAAGAAAATGATTTTAACCTTTCAGTTTGTGTTCCTCCCTGTACTGCCTGTCCGCCATGAGTAGCTGTCTTATTTTTGTGCCTATACATTAATATGTGCCATTTTGAACTTCTAGAAAGTGTGACTATGAATGGCCACAACAGCTTACTTCCTCTCCAATACGATTGTGAACAGTTTAATGTGCCAGGTACTGCTAAATTGATAACAACAGCTCAGGAACAGACATTTTTACCCTAAAATTGCATTTAGTATACATTTCCACTAACATGAGTATATTTACTACAAAAAGCATGTACATCAGTATGATTTTTGGAGGTGGAGGGGTGTCTGCATGTGTGAACATGTTCCATCCTCCAAAGTGTTATAAAAGCTAACAGGGATTGCATTCCTGATCCTGTGGTAACTGTAATGAACACTCCGACTACTCCTAGTTAAGGTTGCTACAGGCTTGGTTAGGAAGACTGGTACCACACAGTCGAGTTTCATCCATGTAATGGATGCATCTCAGAGAGTGCTGCTCCAGTTTCCTGACCAACACTGCAGGTGCCTGTATCCCTCGGGCCTGGTTGACGCCGGGATATATTATGAAACTTCTTGCTCTGTTCTCATGGTGACCTCAGTTACAATGTCCTCTCTACAACTATGGCCTTGCTTTGATTCCGTCGGGGTCACTGGCAGTAGTAAATTCATGGGGGCTGTCATTGGATGGATGTGGTGGTGCCCTTTGGAAGGAGAGCTTGCTCACACTGGTTCAGTGACTAAGCAATCATTGTAGTCAGTAGGGAGATGGTAGGTGATGTCCTGCGCATATTGGATCAGAACAGGCACCACTGAACACCACCGAAGTGACTGGGCAGCAGTGCAGTGTCTCCTCCGATGGGTTGCCTCATGATGACTGGACATTGGCTTCTCCCTGTGGGTTGCCAGCGCTAGGGCTGCGGCGGGACAGGCAGGGCTGTGGCTGTGGGTGGAGGGTGGGGGAATGAGTGGCGTGGGTGCAGTGCCACTGAGGTGGCACAGAAGATGGGACAGAAAAAAAAAAAAACTATAGTGAAAGCAATGTTGTTCAAGCACATTTTCTGGTTCTTGAGCATATGTTGGCTCATTCATGCTCTCTTGCTTGTTTTTTTTTTTTCTCCTCATATTTTTAAGACCTTTACTTCCCTAAAGAACCTAGTGTTTAGATGTTTTCCAGCACATTTTTTTTGTTTTATTTTTTTGTTAGTAAGTCTGTCATTTTCATTGTATTTTCATCAAGCAAGTGTAAAACATATGCCAAAATTACATGGGTAAACAGGTCTGTAAAGCTTCCAGGAACTTGTGTACTGAATTGAAACTTCTGTGGCTGTGAGGGAGATGATTAAGAAGTGGGGAATCTGCATCAAGATTATTGATAGATTCTGGGTTTACCATAGTGGTCATTTTCAAACATCAGTAACATACAGTACACACTTTCACAACAAACAACATCCTCTACTAGACTTTTATGCAAAAAAGAAAAGAATAAAGTTGATTCCTGTGTTTGTTTAAATAACTAAGTTTCAAAAGTTCATTTTCAGTTCATTTTATGTTGCAAGAATGTTATGTAAACGAATTATACGGCAGTATACGGATTAAAGAAAATAAGCCTTACAGTGTTGTTCTGTTCAGATCTGAGTGTCAAACTTTGAGAGTGAACTTTACATTTTGCTCTGTGTTAGATTGCAGATAATCTCAAGAAAAATGCATTTGTGTGATATGTTAAATCTAGTAACTGTGTGTGAACATTTTTATTATTTTCATTATCATTATTTTTTCTATATTTCTGCATTAGTTTATTTATTATTGATATACTAAGCAAGGTGATAGCAATGTTGTTTGATATTAAGATATCCTTTGGAGAATGTTTTTTTCTGTTGACTTTGGGTTTATTTCTTTTAAAAGAAGAATGTTATGCTTCACATGAGAGGATTGTGATCATTGCTAAGATAATCTGTGATAATGTTCTCGTATTTGTAGCATTGTTGTGTTCCAGATGTCTGTTAAAAGAAGTGTCTTGAATCATAAGACAACACACTTCAGATTAATGTGACCGAAGACCGCATGAAAAATATGTTGATGATGTTTTGTCATAAGGAGCAATGGAAAGTATGACAATTAAAGCACTTTGTGTGTCAGTGGTTCATTTCTATTGGGTGAAAGTGGCAAGTCTCAGCCATTGTCATTCATTTCTATGGGGTGAAAGTAGCATGTCTTTGCCATTGTCATTCATTTCTATTGGGTGAAAGTGGCAAGTCTCAGCCATTGTCATTCATTTCTATGGGGTGAAAGTAGCATGTCTCAGCCATTGTCATTCATTTCTATGGGGTGAAAGTAGCATGTCTTTGCCATTGTCATTCATTTCTATGGGGTGAAAGTGGCATGTCTTTGGCATTGTCATTCATTTCTATGGGGTGAAAGTAGCATGTCTTTGGCATTGTCATTCATTTCTATGGGGTGAAAGTAGCATGTCTTTGCCATTGTCATTCATTTCTATGGGGTGAAAGTAGCATGTCTTTGCCATTTTCATTCATTTCTATGGGGTGAAAGTAGCATGTCTTTGCCATTGTCATTCATTTCTATGGGGTGAAAGTAGCGTGTCTTTGCCATTGTCATTCATTTCTATGGGGTGAAAGTAGCATGTCTTTGCCATTGTCATTCATTTCTATGGGGTGAAAGTAGCATGTCTTAGCCATTGTCATTCATTTCTATGGGGTGAAAGTAGCATGTCTCAGCCATTGTCATTCATTTCTATGGGGTGAAAGTAGCATGTCTTAGCCATTGTCATTCATTTCTATGGGGTGAAAGTGGCATGTCTTTGCCATTGTCATTCATTTCTATGGGGTGAAAGTGGCATGTCTTTGGCATTGTCATTCATTTCTATGGGGTGAAAGTAGCATGTCTTTGGCATTGTCATTCATTTCTATGGGGTGAAAGTAGCATGTCTCAACCATAGTCGTTCATTTCTATGGGGTGAAAGTAGCATGTCTTTGCCATTGTCGTTCATTTCTATGTGGTGAAAGTAGCATGTCTTAGCTGTTGTCATTCATTTCTATTGGGTGAAAGTAGTATGTCTTAGCCATTGTCATTCATTTCTATGGGGTGAAAGTAGCATGTCTTAGGCATTGTCATTCATTTCTATGGGTGAAAGTAGCATGTCTTAGCTGTTGTCATTCATTTCTATGGGTGAAAGTGGCAAGTCTCAGCCGTTGTCATTCATTTCTATGGGGTGAAAGTAGCATGTCTTAGCCATTGTCATTCATTTCTATGGGGTGAAAGTAGCATGTCTTTGGCATTGTCATTCATTTCTATGGGGTGAAAGTAGCATGTCTCAGCCATTGTCATTCATTTCTATGGGGTGAAAGTAGCATGTCTTAGCCATTGTCATTCATTTCTATGGGGTGAAAGTATCATGTCTTTGGCATTGTCATTCATTTCTATGGGGTAAAAGTAGCATGTCTTTGCCATTGTCATTCATTTCTGTGGGATGAAAGTAGCATGTCTTAGCCATAGTCAGCCATGCTAAGGATAAAGGTAAAACTCTCAGATATATGTCTGTCCATAGCTGAGAATTGAACCAAAATTATTCAGAGTGCATAAGCTCACTGGTAGGACCATATTACCAGTTTTGAGGTCCTGGACTGATCCATTTCATTTTCATGTATGCTGCTTAGCTCTGGTGTGTGGGACTTGTTATCTACATTACATACAAGACACCAGCAGAAACGATATACTCAAACAGTCTCAGGTGCTAAAGACCTTGGCCCAGTTGAAAGAAGACCAGCACCACAAACTGCCTGAAGTGGACAGAGCCACAGAAGGACATAATTTCAACTGAAATAAAATACAGGATTCTGTCATGCCCTTTCCTGTCATATTTGGGCATCTGTATTTGGACCAGTAAGCCACCTATCATCAGTGAATCATTCACAACTTCTCTCACCTTCAGACTGAAAGAACAACCAGCATCCATGTTGAAAACTTTTTGTAGGTCTCTGAAATGTTAGATATGGTGGTTGAACATTAAAAACATTGCTTATATTCCTTTTCCAATTTTTTCCCTTTAATTTGAAATGTAGCTGAAGAAAAAAAGAAAAACACTCATTTGAGGCTGATGTGTATTCGTCTTACAGGAAATGGTATTAGTAAGTCTACTGTTGATCAACTGTTTAGTTCTTCCTGGAAACAGGCTGGTGACAAAACATAAGGCAGATGTGATTTCCTATGATATGCATATTAAGTTTGTATCACTTTAAAGATTAATGGAGCACCAAAACTTTTATTTTAATAACTTTAGGAATGAGGAGCAGGGGAGGGAATTGTAGTGGAATTCATCTTGTGAAGCTGGATTTGTCCCCAGAATGAACATTGTCTGATCATCTTACTACAAAATCCATTTTACTGCATAGAGAATAATGTGTATATAAGATCTTATAAGTTGCAACAAATATTTGTGAAGAGGTGTACGTGAACATCTCACCTGCCTGCTCCATGTGTAATGTTTTCATAAAAGGGTTTTAAATGCAAATCAGTGATGTTTCATTAGGTAGATGTCAATGCTATTGAGACTATGCACACCAATGATACCATTTCAAATGCAAACTACTGTCTTAATCTGCATGCTGTATGAATGTGATATGCAAATATGGTGCCTTTTTATAATCAAAATTTCTTCATTTTTCAATTGTACTTTTTTCTTTTTTTTTAGCCTTTATCGTCAGGTGAAATGTATGCTGCATTCAATATATGTGTTTTTCATCAACTTCTCATATACACAAATGTTCTGGGCAGGGAATTGTGGATGCAAGTACACAAGATTATATTTCTTATTTTAATATGATTTTCTCTAAATAGTGTAGTAGTTACAGTATGTGTATGTGCGTTGTATATGTGCACGTGAACTGTTTAAATCAATATAGCATTTTCTTTGAACTGAAATCTCACAGCATTGATTCTTTTGTCTATGTGCAGAAATTATACATGAACCTAAAGGAATTCCTTTTTATGAGGCAGTCAGAATAAATGAAAGTGCCTTTTTTTTATGTGTTTAGGTGAAGGAAAAAAGAAAAAAAAAATCAGATCATTGCTTTCAGTCATGTTAGACACTGATGTGTGATTATTTGATAAACAGAATTTTGATCTGCCTCACACACACACACACACACACACACACACACACCACATGCACAACACACACATTACATACACACACAGAACACACACACATACACATACATAGAATAGGTGTTAATTGTGGTACTTTTCATGTATATGAAAAAGAAAGGAAATCTTATTAGCGCTGTTAGTTGTGTTGGACACAGTATGATATGCATTGGATAAACAGGATTTTACTTTTGAACCGGTTTTATGAGTGTATCCAAGTTATCTGCATTTCACTCAAACCCTGGTGTGTTATGGGTTTGAGGTAAGCCCAGGCCATGTATACTGGTGCCTCTAAACCCATTCTTCAAAATCTCACAATTTGGAGATTATTACTTCATTCCCTTTTTTTCTTTTCTTGTTTTGTCTCACCATACCAGAGCTCATATTTTTCAACAAATTTACAGATTTCAGCAAAATGAGAAATTGTGAGAAAGAAAAATGGGTGTGGGGAGGAGGATGTGGGATGGTGGTGATGGTTGTGGTGGGGATGGGATGGGTGGATGGTGGTGGATGGATGAGGGTGGGATGTGGTGGATGGCTGTGGTGGGTGGAGGGAGTGGATGGTGGTGATGGTTGTGGTGGGGTGGAGGGAGTGGGATGGTGGTGATGGCTGTGGTGGGGTGGAGGGGAGTGGGATGGTTGGTGATGGTGTGGTGGGGTGGAGGGTGTGGGATGGTGGGTGATGGTGGGGGTGGTTGGGGTGGAGGGGAGTGGGATGGTGGTGATGGCTGTGGTGGGGTGGAGGGGAGTGGGATGGTGGTGATGGTTGTGGTGGGGTGGAGGGGAGTGGGATGGTGGTGATGGTTGTGGTGGGTGGAGGGAGTGGGATGGTGGTGATGGTTGGTGGGTGGAGTGGAGGGGATGGTGTGGGGTGATGTGGTGTGGTTGGTGTGGGAGTGGGGAGTGGGATGGGGTGGTGAGGTGTGTGGTGGGGTGGAGGGGTGTGGATGGGGTGATGAGTGGATGGTGGTGGAGGGAGTGAGGGGATGGTGGTGGGAGGATGGTGGGTGGTGTGGGTGGAGGGGATGGTGGTGGATGGTGTGGTGGGGTGGGGGTGGTGGTGGGTGTGTGTGGGTGGGGTGAGGGAGTGGGATGTGGTGGTGTGTGTGGTGGTGGGGTGGTGAGGGGGGTGGGGGATGGGATGTGGTGATGGCTGTGGTGGGTGGAGGGGTGGATGTGGTGATGGCTGTGGTGGGTGGAGGGAGTGGGTGGTGGTGATGGTGTGTGGGGGTGGGGGAGGGATGGTGGTGATGGCTGTGGTGGGGTGGGAGGGATGGGGATGGTGGGTGGTGAGGGATGGTGTGGGGTGGTGGGGGGAGTGGGATGGTGGTGATGGCTGTGGTGGGGTGGAGGGGAGTGGGGTGGTGGGTTGGTGTGGTGGGGTGGAGGGGAGTTGGGATGGGTGGTGATGGTGTGGTGGGGTGGGGGATGGATGGTGTGATGGCTGTGGTGGGGTGAGGGGAGTGGGATGGGGTGATGGTGTGGTGGGTGGAGGGGATGGATGTGGTGAGCTGTGTGGGTGGGGAGTGTGGGTGAGTTGGGGTGGGGATGGATGGTGGTGATGGCTGTGGTGGGGTGGAGGGGAGTGGGATGGTGGTGATGGCTGTGGTGGGGTGGAGGGGAGTGGGATGGTGGTGATGGCTGGTGGTGGGGTGGAGGGGAGTGGGATGGTGGGATGGTTGTGGGTGGTGGGGAGGGGAGTGGGATGGTGGTGATGGCTGTGGTGGGGTGGAGGGGTGGTGGAGGGATGGTGGTGGTGGTGGAGGGTGGATGGGGGATGGTGGTGGGTGGAGAGGTGGGATGGTAGTGGGGGTGGGTGAGGGGAGTGGGATGGTGGTGATGGCTGTGGTGGGGTGGAGGGAGTGGTGGTGGGATGGGTTGGTGTGTGGGGGTGGAGGGATGGTGTGGTGGAGGTGAGTGGGATGGTGGTGGGTGTGGGTAGGGGAGTGGAGTGGTGAGTGGGTGAGTGTGGTGATGGTGGGTGATGGTGTGGGGGTGGAGGATGGGATGGTGGTGATGGCTGTGGTGGGGTGGAGGGGTAGTGGGATGGTGTGTGGGATGTGGTGGGGGTGTAGGGGAGTGGGATGGTGGTGATGGGTGTGGTGGGGTGGGGGAGTGGGATGGTGGTGGGTGTGGGGGGGTGAGGGGTAGGGGTGGTGGGTGGTGTGGTGGGGGGAGGGGGGGGTGGGTGTGTGGGGGGGGGGGGGGGGTGGTGGTGATGGTGGGGTGGGGGTGTGGGAGTGGTGGATGGTGGGGGGGTGGAGGGGGGGTGGGGGGGAGGGGGGTGGGGGGGGGTGGTGGGGGTGGGGTGGGGGTGGTGGGGTGGGGGGTGGGGGAGGGGGGGGGTGGGGGGTGTGGTGGGGGGGTGGGGGGTGGGGGGGGGGTGGTGGTGGGGTGGGAGGGGGGGAGTGGTGATGGTTGTGGGTGGTGGGGGTGGTGTGGTGGGAGGGAGTGGGTGGGTGGTGGGTGGGATGGGTGGGGTGTGGTGGGGGGGGGTGGTGGGATGGTGGGTGGGGGAGTGGTGGTGGGTGTGGGGGGGGGTGGGGTGGAGGGTGGGGGGTGGGGGGTGGGTGGTGGGGGGGTGGGGTGTGGGGGGGTGGTGGGGTGGTGGTGGGTGGGGGGGTGGGTGGTGTGTGGGGTGGGGAGGGGTGGTGGGTGTGTGTGGGAGTGGTGGGGGGTGGGGTGGTGGTGTGGTGGGGTGGGGAGGGGTGGTGGGATGGTGGTGGTGGTGGGGGGGGGGGTGGTGTGGGTGTGTGGTGGGTGGGGGGTGGGTGGTGGGTGGGTGTGTAGGGGGGGTAGTGGGGGGGGGTGGTGGGGTGGGATGGTGGTGTGTGGGAGGGGGGGTGGGGTTGGTGGGTGGGGGGAGGGGGTGGGGTGGGGGATGGTGGGGGTGTGGTGGGGGGGGGGGGGTGGGGAGGTGGGGGTGAGGTGGGTGGAGTGGGTGTGTGGGTGAGGGGTGGGTGGGTGTGGGTGGGGGGGGTGGTGGGTTGGTGTGGTGGGGGGTGGGGTGGTGTGGGTGGGTGGGGTGGTGGGTGGGGTGGGGTGGGGGGGGTGGGGTGATGGTGGTGGTGTGGATTGGTGTGGGTGGGGGTGGGGGGTTGGGATGGGGATGGGGTGGGGGGGAGGTGGGGGTGTGGGGTGGTGGGGTGGGTGTGTGGGTGTGGTGTGGGGGGGGGGGGGTGGTGGTGTGGGTGTGGGAGGGGGTGGGGAGGTGGGTGGGGTGGGGGGGTGGTGGGGTTGGTGGGGGGGGGGGGTGGGGTGGTGGGGGTGTGGTGGGGGTGGGGGGGGGTGGTGGTGTGGGGTGTGGGGGTGAGGGTTTGGGGAGGTGGTGGGGGTGGGGTGGTGGGAGGGGTGGTGGGGTGTGGTGGGGTGGGTGGAGGGGGTGGGGTGGTGGTGTGGTGTGGGGGGTGGGGGGATGGGGGTGTGGTGGGGGGTGTGGGTGGGTTGTGGAGGGGGGGTGGGAGTGGGGGTGGTTGTGTGGGGGTGTGGAGTGGGTGGGGGTGTGGGGGGGGGGGGTGAGTGGGTTGGTGGGTGGGTGGGTGGTGGTGGGGGGGGGTGGGTGTGTGGGGGGGTGGGGTGGGGGTGTGGGTGTGGGTTTGGGGGGGGGGGTGGTGGGGATGGTGGTGTGGTGTGGGGGGTGGGGGAGGGGTGTGGTGAGGTTGTGTGGGGTGGGGGTGGGGGGGTGGGTGGGGGGGGGTGGTTGGGGGTGGGTGGGTGGGGGGTGGGGGTGGGAAGGGGTGGAGGTGGGGGGGGTGGTGGGGGTGGGTGGGGGGTGGATGGGGTGTGGGGGGGGGGGTGGGGGGGGTGGGGTGGGGTGGGTGTGGTGGGTGGGGGGGTGGTGGGTGGGTGTGGGGGTGAGGTGGGTGGTGGGGGGGGGTGTGTGGTGGTGGGGGTGGTGGGGGGGGGGGGTGTGGGATGGTGGTGATGGCTGTGGTGGGGTGGAGGGGAGTGGGATGGTGGTGATGGCTGTGGTGGGGTGGAGGGGAGTGGGATGGTGGTGATGGCTGTGGTGGGGTGGAGGGGAGTGGGATGGTGGTGATGGCTGTGGTGGGGTGGAGGGGAGTGGGATGGTGGTGATGGCTGTGGTGGGGTGGAGGGGAGTGGGATGGTGGTGATGGCTGTGGTGGGGTGGAGGGGAGTGGGATGGTGGTGATGGCTGTGGTGGGGTGGAGGGAGTGGGATGGTGGTGATGGCTGTGGTGGGGTGGAGGGGAGTGGGATGGTGGTGATGGCTGTGGTGGGGTGGAGGGGAGTGGGATGGTGGTGATGGCTGTGGTGGGGTGGAGGGGAGTGGGATGGTGGTGATGGTGGTGGTGAGGTGGAGGGGAGTGGGATGGTGGTGATGGCTGTGGTGGGGTGGAGGGGAGTGGGATGGTGGTGATGGGCTGTGGTGGGGTGTGAGGGGAGTGGGATGGTGGTGATGGCTGTGGTGGGGTGGAGGGGAGTGGGATGGTGGTGATGGCTGTGGTGGGGTGGAGGGGAGTGGGATGGTGTGTGGCTTGGTGGGGTGGAGGGGAGTGGGATGGTGGTGATGGCTGTGGTGGGGTGGAGGGGAGTGGGATGGTGGTGATGGTTGTGGTGGGGTGGAGGGGAGTGGGATGGTGGTGATGGTTGTGGTGGGGTGGAAGGGAAGAAACAAGAGTGATAGAAGCCCTACCAGAGTTTTCGGTCCTCTGACAGTTGACACTGATGTCACAAGATCTTGTGTACACTTCTTTCGGTCCTCTGACAGTTGACACTGATGTCACAAGATCTTGTGTACACTTCTTCTGAAAGTAGTCAGCATTTTGTCTGCCCCAGGTAAAGGCTGTCGGTGTCATGCTCTGACACGGTGTCTCGGCAACAGTGACGGAGACTGACAAAAGCTGTACACACAAGTGGTCCTGATTATGGTGTGACCGAAATGTCAACATTTCTCAGCACAGTGCTCAGATGTGTCATACTGCACAATTTTTAGGGAATAGGTGCATGGAATGTCTTTAGAACCCCCTAAAATTTCACTTGTTTATGTTCTTACTTGTTGAGAGACCTGTCTTTCATGCCATTTGGCACTGTCATTATTTCCACCATGCTTATTGTAGCTATCCCAATACACAGCCTCAAACAAGCTTGTCATGTGTCTGTCTCAATACTGGCTATCCATGGGCAGAAATCAATATCCAGTCATCATGTGCATATGAAAACCAGAGGAGACACTGCACTGATGAGTAGAGTCACTTCGGTGGTTTTCAGGCTTGCCTGTTTGGATCCATCATGTGCACGACATCATCTGCTAAGCACGCAACCGGCACGGTAGTACCTACAAAGTACCCATCTGAAACTGGTAATCTGAAGGTGCCACCATGTCCACTTAATGGCAGTTTTGACATATACTCGCTACATATGCCTGGATATATGGAGTGGATAGTAAGATGAACTGAAAGCAGGACATGAAGGGCCACAGAATTTGAGACTTGTATGTGTGTAATTAGTCTTTATATTGTTGTTGATGTTGTTTTGTTTGCTTGTATTTTTTTTAAGGTATTTCTTTGCAGTTTCAGGCCTGTTTCCATCGTCTTTCTTTCCCTCATTGGTATTGTTCAACACCTCTACATCCCCTTCCCCCTTCACCTCAGGTGCTTCTATGCCTGAACCTCCTCCTCTTCCCCCACCTTCCCTTAGAAAATAACTTGAAATAAAGATTGAATTTGAGTGAAAGACTGTATTCTGTCACACAGGTCTTCTTTGTTCATTTGCTTTGGGGATGTCTTTGTTGTGGATCTGTTTAGAAATCATGTCTGCTCTAGGTGTAGGTGTTCATTGTTCGCATTCCATGATGGTATGTTCTCAGATTTTACAAGTTGTTGGTAACTTTTTTTCGTTGATCTTTTCATGTTAGTTTGAAAAAATATAATAATAAACATTTGGCTATTTCCAGTGTTCACAGATTTTTTGCATGTATGTCTTGTTTGTTTGTTTTGTTGTTTTAAGATAATGCAAGTGCATGTGATTATTGTATATGTGCATGTGCAAAGATTAGTGACTGTATACCAGCATGTGTGAGTCAGTGAATGTATGTGTACATGCACACATGTATGTGTATGCATGAGTATGCAAATTTAAGTTGTTATTTTGGGAAAAATCATGTTCCCACAAACAAGGAACTCCATTTAATATCCACTGTTCATGCCTATTTGAAATATTTTCTTGTCGATCTTGTCTGCTATACTATTGAACTTGTGTATGGTGAATTGAAGTATGGGGAAGCGGAAATGTGAGCATCTCCCGTAAAATGATATATAAGTTGCATTTCTTAGATATGGAGATATACACATCAATGCAAAGAGGAGAGACAGACCTTTCCAGTGGTATGGAAGGGTTTCTGCTAGTTAAGAAAATGGAAACATTATGGTGCTCCTAAGTGTCCCCATAGTGTGGAAGTAATTTTGAGAAAAAGGACTTTGATATTTCAGTGCTCACACATAATTTGAAAGAAAGTATCTGTAAAATTATTCATTTATCACATTCTTAGTTCCATTCATTCAAGCTTAAACAGTCAAACATGTCAAACCTGATCTGTCTTATCTATCATTTTGTGGGAGGTGTTCACAAGTTTGTGGGCAGCTTGGGAAAGACAAAGATGGAGAGTGGTACTGTTAGAAAAATTTAATAAAACAACCATAATTTTCAGAAATACAAATATGACAGTTAGTAAAACTTAAAACTTCCATCAGAGCTTTTGGTCAAATCAGAAATCATCTCAACTTGTGCCAATGAGAATTATAGACAAGTGGCAAACTCTCAACATTCTTGCAACACACACACACACACCAATTTTCATTTTTCACAGGTACGTCATACAAGATAGGACCAGCCCATTTGTTTGATCCATAATAACTGCTGCCCTCACAATATTCATTTTAAAACAAGGAGAAAAACCAAAAATCCAGAACCAATCCCCCCCCCCCCCCCCCCCCTCCTTTAACAAGTACAGAGCTAATAATGGGTTCAGTATAAATAAGGCCGTGAAAAAGGATCATGGACTGGGTGAAAAAAACAGTTCTTTCAAAGTTTATTCACACTAGTTATGGTGCCCTGATAATTATCATTTCAGTTTCCTGCTAGACATGTTCTGTGGTGTTTCAAACGGACTCATCTTCAGACAGGCATGCCTCTCTCTCTCTCTCTCTCTCTCTGCATATAGATAGAAGTCTGTCTCTGTATATGTATATATATCATAGGGACACACACACACACACACACACACACACACACACACATAAACACATACACACACACATCATGGATTGTCTCGTAACCAACTGATTTTAACTTACTGACTACAAAACAGTAAGTTATCTAAATATCCTTAATCCTTGTATCTGAAGTTCCTGCAAGGCCTTGATTATTTAATCACATGTACTAGTTACTGAAATTTCTGTGGATAACAAAAACAAAACAAAATTGTTAACCTACCTACCTGAAAAACAAATTCTTCTCTTTATTAACATTAGTCTGATGTTTTCACTGAACAGAAATACCATAGATATATGAAGAAGATTTTTCTCCCTGGTTTCATATTCTTTTCTTCCCTTTACTTTACTACATTAGTTCTGACTGTTTTCACTTGAAAGAAAAATACACATAGATATAATGAAAGAAGGGAATGTTCTTTTTCTGACCTTTTTCTTCTTTTCTTTCTTTTTTTCCGAATAGAAATACATTTAGTATCTATTCATTAAATATTTGTTTTCAGAATGCATATAATTTAGTATCTTCTAACAAAATTACTGAAATTTGTTCTTTACTACCTTTTTTTTTTTTCAAGGATGTTGGTGTTTTGTTAATGGCGGACTGAAGTCTCACAACACAACAATCACGTTCATAGTAAATGCTTGCTGGATTCCCTTATCCCTTTCAATATGTACGTTTTCATTTCCATGGTCATGTTTTCAAAGGCTGACTTCATTATAGTGAACCATGCACAAATTTCCATGCAGTGATACCTGCAATCAAAAAGACTCTTTCCTTTTTTACCGGTCACCATGCTTCCTGGATACCCCATCCCAAGCACGCAAAGAAACCTTTATATCTCTGGAATCATTAGAACTATTCCAATGAGGTTTTAGATGTATTGCAAAAACATAATTTACTCTGTGTCAGCTGATTTTTGTGTCTGTGTATTAAAAGAGAAAGAAATAATCAATTGTGTCATGTAAGCTATCCACTTCCAATAAAATACAGGTTCTGGTGCAGCACACTGAGCATGGGTCCAGGCTGATGCCCATCCTCTATTAAAGTGTAAACTCCTGAAGATTCTTTGGCCAATATGGGTCCACCAGGCCCACAACATCTAAACAGAGATAAACACAATAAAAACGCACAGTAAGGTCTCTGGAAAATGTATGAGTGCTGGGGGACCCACTATGTTTGGACTGTGTAGTCAAGAGTGACATCTTGTGGAGGTTAAGGCTTGTTTTTCCACGTTTTAAAATTTTTTTAAATTCTAGATGACCATCCACTCAGTACTCCAGAAGCTAGATCCACCTCCCAACAAAGATTTCTGCAGTTTTCTACTGACAAATTCCAGTGTATATATGTATAAGCTACAGCTAGTTTACTACAGAAACACAACCACAACCTGGATGACAACTAACCCTGAGTTTATGATGTGAAGATTTTACAACAAAAGAACATACAAGGACAAGAACCAAAGAAAATTTAATGAAATGTTGTGTGTGTGATTGTCCTTTTTCTTTTTCTTTTCATCTTCACATTGTTGATTACTCAATGTTTTCAAAAAGATCAGCTATCAATATGTTAAGTTATCTGTGTTATTTAAAACCAAAGCATTCCTCATCCTTCGTTCCTCCAATCTCCCTGACAGAAGCAGGAGACGTACCCATATTTTGTGTTCACGTCAAAGATGAGAAAGTTAAAAGTGTTAACACATGCTATGAATTAAACATAGAAAAATAAAGTATCATGCTATAATGCAGAAAGATATGCTGTAGATTATGCTTGTTCCATGCCAGAATTCACTCGTCAAAATACAGAGCTGGCTCACCACTGTGAACCATATCCAGCCCTTTGTTTGCAGTAGCATTACACCATCAGACGTGGCACATGAAAGAAGTGGCTGCGGTCGTTTGCGATCCCATTCCTGGTCTTGGGGTGACACCACATGACAGTGCGTACATTAGAAGAAGCTGCTGTCACATCAGTGTCAGTTGCAGATCCAGAATAGCTGGCTGCCTGTCCTCCTGGGGCCGTAGATCACCCAGTATGTCCTCATCCCTGAGAACAACAACACTTATAACATTAACAGAAATGTGCCTTAATAGATAGGTTTTAAAACGCTTAGAATGGGAACAAAATATATAGGACATTCCAATCCACAGGTACATTATCAGGCTGTTTCTTCATACCAGTAAGTTCCACTAATGGCCAAATGAATGACAACATGATACAGGAATTGGGACAGTGCTCAATCAGTTATTTGAGTTTTGCAATGGGGCCAGTTTATTCCCCTCAACTGGAATGAAAGAGGTGGGCTTCTGATCAAGACAACAAAGCTTTTTCCCCTATGCAGGAAGCATTTGGTGCATGTAACAGAACCCCTAGCAACAAAGAAATTAACCCTACTTTGCAAGCAAATCTGCCTTGATAGGTAAACAAAAAAAGTATGCTAACAGGGGAAAAAATTGTCATGGCCACACATTCTTCCAGGGGAGAGCACCCCAACTGTTTTTTGTTGCGTTTTTTTTTTTGATAAGTACATTATCACATTTAGATCAAACAACACAAAGCTATGAAAAAACTGTTAAAACCTGAAGATTATGGTATGAAACTTTAGTGAAGCATTGTTTCCCAAAGGAGTCTCTTCCACTTTAAGCAGCATACCCACCTTTCAGAAAAAAAAAAACAAACAAACATAAAAAACAAAAACCTGGGAGAACAGGACAAACGAAAACTTTGTTTCTGATTTATTTTTCATGCATGAAATTTCAGTGTCACAAATATTCCTGAATATCAACAATTCTGTGGGAGCAATTTCTTTTTCTTTCTTTCTTTTTTTTTTTTTTTTTTTTTTTTGTCATTCTGACTTTTTTGTCTTTCTTTTTTCTTCCTGTAACCAAAAATTGTTTTTAATATCTTTATTTTCATCCACTGTTTTCTGCTTTGTGCCTCAGAGACTTTTTCATTTCAGCATGGTGACTGGGTAGTAATGCTGTAAACAATGTCCAGTGTTGACACACACAGTCTGTACTGTGGTGTCTGCTTCTCTTTAAGCCTTGTCTAATATATTATTGCGATCGACAGTACTGATGAATGGTCTGCTCTTGGTTCATTCCATGCTGTTCTTCTCAATCAAAAAAAAAAGGGTTTCTTGACAAAATTAATATCTTTTCAGAATCCATTCCCTATCTTTGTTTATAATCAAAATGAGTTTCATAACCGTCCCTCTAGCTTATTCACACTAATGCAGTTGTGATTCTGAAGGATCAGCATGTGCAAACAATTAATGTTCTCTGAAAACTCAAAACAAGAAACACAGAAATACATCTTCATTCATTTTGACTCTGCTTTTCAAAGAACTGCAGCAGTACTTTGTAACAGTGCTAAGGTATGATACTGAAGATAATATTTTATAAACAGTTAGCAACCAACAAATCCAAAGTGGAAACAACAACAGCAGCATGTATGAAGTGAATAGCTACCTCTTAAAGAGTAAGTAACAGTTTAGACAGAATGGTGCAGGTAGAACAATAAGCCAACAAAACAAGTCATGACTGAAGTGGTGACTGACTTTTCACCGTGGATGAAAAACAATAACAAAAACACAACACACACACACACACACACACACACACACACACACACACACACACACACACAAACACACACAGCTAAACACAAAACATTTTTGCTATGGTAGACAACATTTTTCTTTCATATGTATGCAAAGCTTTCTACATCAGTTTCAGAAGAACAGAAAGCTATTTACTTTCAATGATTTCCTCTGATTTTTCTTTTTCTTTTTTGTTTTTTGTTCTTATCTCATCTTCTCCCCCCCTCTACAGTTCCTGCCCCCTCCCTTCCCCTCCCAACCCAGTTCCCCCTCCCTCTTTCTCCCCTCAGCTAGCACTGCTCCTACACTGCTCATTCTTCTACCAACCTACAATAGGCATATTCAGGGTCATTCTGGTGCAGCACCAGCACCACCAGTCCATCAGGAGCAATCGATGTTAGGTCATCATGAGGCAACCCTATGAGAGGAGACCCTGCGCTGCCTACAACTCAGTGAGTAACCCGTTATGCCTGTTCTGAGGCAACCCCCAACCTTTATTGTTACATAACTGATCTGAGTTGTTCTGCTACCTGAGGAGAGTTTCAGCATGACAGATGAAGATGCTGGAAGCTGCTTTCAGCAGTTTCACTGCCAGTCGTGCCTTCACTGATGACACTCGCTCATCCGACTTCGCCTTTAGCCTGTACAGTCACACACAAAGACATGAAGATCAACAACAAAGTCAACATCAACTTTGCCTTTAGCCTGTACAGTCACACACAAAGACATGAAGATCAACAACAAAGTCAACATCGACTTCGTCTTTAGCCTGTACAGTCACACAAAAAGACATGAAGATCAATAACAAAGTCAACATCGACTTCATCTTTAGCCTGTACAGTCACACAAAAAGACATGAAGATCAATAACAAAGTCAACATCGACTTAGTCTTTAGCCTGTACAGTCACACAAAAAGACATGAAGATCAACAACAAAGTCAACATCAACTTCGTCTTTAGCCTGTACAGTCACACAAAAAGACATGAAGATCAATAACAAAGTCAACATTGACTTCACCTTTAGCCTGTACGGACACACAAAAAGACATGAAGATCAACAACAAAGTCAACATCGACTTCATCTTTAGCCTGTACAGCCACACAAACAGAAAATGAAGATCAACAACAAAGTCAACATGACAACTTAGGGGGAGCAGCTGCATGACCATCCCACTCATTAAAAAAAAAAAAAAGGATAAACTGGCATTCTGGCTTCATTAGTGAAGCATGCGTTTTAATCCTTTCAACCTTTTGAGTTTACAGTCTGGGCAGTCTCTCCTCCTTTGAGCAGAATAAGTTTAAGCTACACTGCAGGCAGCTGTTCCACAGAAAACCCTACATGTATACAAGTTCAAAATGAATAAATGAATGCAGTATAGGCAAAAGGTAGGGAAAAAAATGGGATGAGGGCCGACACATTTGACTTAACTATTCATCACATAAACATTTAAATGGCGAGAAAAACTGACTGGGGCCGCTTTGGTTTTTATTCACCATCATAAATGATTACTAAACATGTTGCATTGTCTCAAAAGATTCTTAGGGCGAGTTCATTCATTTTTGTAGACAGTACATAAAGTAAATTAGAATACAAGTTTGACAGTTCTGTTCATTTCTTTCTTTTCTCATTCTTTGAAACATGCTCCTTATCAGGTATATCCAAACTGCTTCCATTATCCCATTACAGATTCTCGCTTAAGACCTGCAATGTGCTTGGTATATAGCACTTTCATTTTTTTTTTATTCATTTTTATTTTATTTGCTTGTTTGTTTGTTTGTATTTGCTTCAAAGATGTTAGATATCTGTGTAAAAGCTATGAAAAATGTGTACCGTATAAGTGATCGGTCAGGTGTGGAATCAAGGTCTTCCAGGGAACGATTCTCCTCCCAGTCACCGTCAGTTCCCTCCACTGATGCTGCAAATGATAAAAATCCTGTGAGACACATGAAATATCCGAGGCAAAACAGAGAAACCATGATTAATATCCAAGGCAAAACAGAGAAACAATGATTAACATCCAAGGCAAAACAGATGAACAATGATTAATATCTGAGGCAAAACAGATGAACAATGATTAGTATCCAAGGCAAAACAGATGAACAATATTAATATCTGAGGCAAACAGATGAACAATGATTAATATCCAAGGCAAAACAATGAACAATGATTAATATTTGAGGCAAAACAGATGAACAATGATTACTATCCGGGCAAAACAGATGAACAATGATTAATATTTGAGGCAAAACTGATGAACAATGATTAATATCCAATGCAAAACAGATGAACAATGATTGATATGAGGCAAAACAGATGAACAATGATTAATATACAAAGCATCAGCCACCATGGCGAAGTGGTTAGTGTTGCGGACTCCTGGTTGGGAGGTTGTACGTTCGATTCCCATCAGAGTCATGTGGGATTTTTCGGCCCCGACCGGCTCCTGTCCAAAGTTGAGTTTGCCACAGGCTCAGTTGGGAAAACTGGGACCACACAGTCAAGCTTCATCCACTTAATGGATGCGTCTCTGAGAGTGTTGCTCCAATTTCCTGACCAACATTGCAGGTGTTTGTATCTCTCAGGCCTGGTTGACGCTGGGATATATTATGAAAGGAAGCGTAGCCTGTCATGCAGTCTCAGGCCGGAATGGAAATCTGTAGCATCATCTTCATCATCCTCATTCTCATCGATCAGCATTAAAAAAGTCTCCAATTCTGTGGCCCTTCATGCCCTGCTCTTATGGTGATTTCAGTTTTGATGTCCTCTCCATGTCTGTGGCCTTGGTTTGGTTCTGTCAGGGTCACCGGTACCAGCGAGTCCATAGGGGCTGTCATTGGACGGATATGGTGGCACCCTCCAGAGGGAGAGCTCACTCATGCTGGCTCCATGACTAAGCAATTATTGTCATCAGTAGGGGGCTTAGTAGGTGGTGTCTTGCATATGTTGGATCCGAACAGGCACTACTGAACACCACCGAAGTGACTCGGCAGCAGTGCAGTGTCTCCTCGGTGGGATGACTCTTGATGACTTGACACTGACTGCTCCCTGTGGACTGCCG
>CM065726.1:6845077-6857577 GCA_033310375.1 Conus canariensis
TATTCAAACAGACAGCTAAAGGTAGGCCTGGCCCTATGCCTCCTCACTGTTGTATTCAAACAGACAGCTAAAGGTAGGCCTGGCCCTATGCCTCCTCACTGTTGTATTCAAACAGACAGCTAAAGGTAGGCCTGGCCCTTAGTTCCTTATGGCATTGCTGTGATCAGCTCAGTCCATGGAGAATAAAAGATCTTACATAGTCTGCTGACAGTACCTGCAATGACTGGTTTGATTTACCAGTTCTAAACAGTTTTTCCCATCTTCTTTTCAGAACCCACAGTATCTCAAGGCTACATGCTCAAATCTAGCAATTATTTCAAGAGTACCCAGGTGTTATCATCCAGCTTCTCTGAAGACCTCACCTGTCAGAGGAAACTGAAAAAAGTTCCAGCTGAGTCTGGTTGAGGATGAACAAAAGCGCACTTCATAAAACTTTTAGACATTTCTAAACTTAGATGTCTCATGGCTATAGATAACATCCATCAAAAACAAGGCATACCCCAAGATGCCCCACAACCCAGGAGTGGATATTTAAACCCCAGCGGTGCCAACATGATTTCTGACTGCAGAAGTGCATGAAGGAGTCATGACCTGGATGCGGCCTAACAATGTGGGAGTTCAGGACCAAAACACCAGTGTTTGTGTGAAGACATTCTGCTGCCAAGCTCTCACTAGACTTTCTCCCTACTGAAACCTACTTGAAAGATTGAAGGCACATTACAAGATTCACAATCTTTGTAAACTCTACCTCAAGGACTTGCCATCAACAATTCATACAGGCCAGTCCCCAGTTCTCTTGCATCTAGTTTCACCCAGCTGATCCTGTAAATGTCCTGGGTATATGTGCATCCTAAGTTTTTCCTTTGTTGTAAAATCAACTAACATGAAGTATTCCGTCTACCTTTAGTGCCTCGTTCCATCAACAGGTGGAACAGCCTAACCATCAGCCACATCATCCCAGGTGGAACGTTTCAAATCCATATTTTATACCTACCAATGCAAGCCTTTCCCAACATACCTCTGTCTTCCAATTCTTCCACAATCACTATTCTGCCCTGTCTTAACTTCATCATCTACCATTTTATTTACTCCCTCCTTCCCCCCGCCCTTTCCCCCTCTCCTTTCTTACCCACCTCTAAACTGATACTAGATCCATGCCAATCATTTCACCTGAATCTCTGAAATATCAAAAGCTGTCAGTAATCGTCGATACTCAATGAAATAAGAATTTAGAATTAATAAAAGAACATTGCGCATTCCAACAGTTTAGGGACCCTCTATTTAAAACTGGTCAATATAATCAACTCTTTGTTGTTCTAATTCTAATTTTGATCCTGTTCGTGAAAAACAGTGTCGTCAAATTGACTGACATAGATTAAGCTCTGGAGTGTGATGGGCCCCGATCATGGCTATGTTTGTGTTTGGTCAAATATCATCTGGCATTATCAGCAGCCTTCAATATTCAGCCTCATTTTCTTGTGTTGTTCTATATTCTCTCTTATTTGATTGTTAATTTTTTACTACCTATTTTCTTGAGAAAAAAAAATGATGAATCGCTTTTGACTATGAAGAGGATGTGCCAGAGAATGGTATAAGTGAGGAGTCAGTTGCTAAAAGCAACAGTGGCAAAAGCAATTATGGGCACGTCAAATGAGTTTGATCTATTTTGAATCCTAGCATATGTTCAATTCATTTGCTGTTCATTCCATGAATATGTCCATGCCACAAGAGGAGGGGGTGGGTGGGGATGAATCCACAAGGAATTCTGACTAAAATCAAGTCAGCGACTAACTTTCCATTTTTAAAAGCGATTCTAACTTAAATAGCTCTGATGATTTCATTCAGGAATCATTCATTGTTATTTTGTCTTTGGCTGCTTCATAGTTTGAAGAAGGCATGCGTGGGTGGGTGTTGCCTTGGTGGGCCTGCCTAAAACAAAGGGTCCAGAGCTCATCATGACAGTGGTTATCAAGACATCCAAATACAACACTTCTGTGACACAAAAACTGAAAAAAATTACTTTTTCTTTTCTTAACAATTGAGTGCTACTTTAATGTAATATTTACATTATGATAAGTGGACAATGCTTTTAGAATACTTTGGCACAGTTTTTGGAGCTTGGCACAAATCATGTTCAATATTGAGAAATGCATCCCAAGCCTAATACCAGATTATTTTCTTTTTCTTTCTTTCTTTTCTTTTTTTCATCTTTGATATTATCTTTACTTACCAAAAAATGTACAGGTCTACATGTCAGTAGTAAAGCATAAAAGAAGCCCTGAAAGAGAATGTATATAGTGAGGGCCATCTTCCCTTCAATTTTAAGCATGATCCCTGCATACATTTTCTATCATAACTATAGCACTCTAATGGTTAAATTCACCAACTTGTACATGTGATTACACCGACTTGTACATGTGATAAGTTAAATAAATTGGCTCTTGCAGAATGTTCTGGGCATTTCCTGCTGCTCCTGACCCCATCTCCACTTAATGCCTTTCTTCAAAAGCTTGTGAAGATGTTGCAGCTCTCCTGATAGATTCTTCAGAAACCTGCCATAGTAATTCAGTAAACTCATGTACGCCTTCAACTGCTGCCCATTTTCAGGTGGTTTTGCCTGAACCAACGCCTGAACTTTGTCCTCCAAGGGGCTGATCCCCTGCTTGCTGGTTTTATGACCCAAGAAGACCATTCCTCAGCACCAAAAACATACTTCTCCTTCTTCAACCGCGCACCTGCCCTATCCAATCTGTCATGCACCTCCTCAAGATGCTGGTATGATTCGATCTCCGTATCCCAGTCACACAAATGTCATCGAAGTACACAACTGTGTATGGCACACCCTGAAACAAGGACTCCGTGACTCTCTGAAACTGTGCTGGTGTTGATGAGATACCAAATGGAAGCCTAGTATATGTAAACAACACCTTGTGTGTATTGGTTGTAACATATTTTCTACATGTAACATATTTTCTACTGTCTTTTTCCAACTCAACTTGTGAATAAGCATGTGACAAATCAAACTTATGGAACACTGAGCCCTTTCTCAAGTTTTACCAAGAGTTCATCCAAGGTGGGAATTGGATATTGCTCCAACTTTGACATCTTGTTGACTGACCTTGTAGTCCTCACATATTCGTACTTCTCCATTTGGTTTCAAAACAGGAACAATGGGCGCTGCCCAGTCTGAAAATTTTACGAGCTCAACAATACCTTGCTCCTTGAGCCTTTCAACCTTGCCCCCCATTGCAAAAGGCAGCGACCTTGGCTTACAGAAAATTGGTGCTGCTTCGCTACTGATGAACCTTTGCTTGATGCCCGACAAGCTTTCCCACACCCTCTTTGAACAAATTTGTATGCCGTTCAAGACTCCTTCCCAACTGGACTGAACTCACTTCACTCACCAGACTGACTGTCAATAAACCAAACTGTTCCATCAAATCTCTTCCTAGAAGGTTGTGTGTGTGTCCTGTGACAAGTATGCTTGCTGGAATTGTGTTGTGTTTGTGCGTCACACTTGCGTTCAACACTCCAAGCACACACACTGCACACCCTGTAAATGACTTAATTGCTAGACTGGATTTACCAAGTTTCTGTGATCAGACAAACACTTTTTTGTGAGTTTTATCTTTTATGATTGTACATATGGTGACCCTGTGTCAATCTCAAAACATGCAATTCAACCTTTCACATCCAGTTCATACCAGAAAGGGGCAATCTTTTCTTTTGTCCGCTTCTTCACAGCACACAAAACAGTGTTTAAATCACCACACTCATCATCCACATCATAACTATCATTTGCTTCAAGTTCAATGTTTTTCGCATCTTTGTTTTTGCGGCAACGAGCTTTGATATGTCCCGTTTTCCACAGCCGTAACACTTCTGATCTTTAAATCTACACGGTCTAGCATCATGCTTTCCACCATTTTTGTTTGTTTGTTTATTCTCTAGCCAACAGATAATCCACATGATAATCATGGTGATTTCCCTTGGGATCATTATGAGTGGTATTCCCCAAGGGAGCATTTTAGGACCTGTACTGTTTACTATTTTTATAAATGACCTTCCAGATGAGGTAAATAGTTTTTATAAACTTTTTGCTGGTACAGAAATGTGAGGAAAAAAAGGATCTGGGTGTAATCTTTGATAAAGATTTACTTTTTGATACTCACATTCAAAAGTGTATAAATAAAGCAAACCAAATGATTGGATTAATAATAAGAACTTTTATTTACCTAAACAAAGAAACATTTTAAAAATTATATAAAGCTATGGTTAGACTGCATCTTGAATATGGCAATATAATCTGGTACCCACACTTGAAAAGACAATCAATAGCAATCGGAAGAGTACAGAGAAGAGCTACTAAAATCTTGCAAGAATGTACAAACATGTCTTATACAGATAGATTAAATTACTTAAATTTGCACTCTTTAAAAGGTAGACGTATTAGAGGGGATTTGATTGAAGTGTTCAAAATATTTCACCAGCAAACGGACATACTGTTGGACTATTTTTTTGATGCTGCTAAAACAGATAGAACAAGAAATTCGGAAGGCAAGATATTTGTTAAGCAGTTTCATACTAATATGGGGAGATTCACGTTCAGTAACAGAGTTATTGCTAACTGGAATAATTTGCCAAATGCACTTAAATTTGCTAATAATACTAATGTTTTTAAGAATTTGCTGGACGAAGACTTGAAATTTAAAGTACAGTTTAGAAGCTTTGACGAATAAGTTGGAAAATTTATATTGCATGCATTTCAACCCTGTTATAAAAGCAAAATAACATGAGGGGACATTGAAAGGCTTAACGGCCTATGTATAAATACGTCCCTACCACTACTACAACTGCTGCTACATAACATTGGCCAAAGCTTAAGATTTGCCACAGATTTAATCAAGAATCAGCTTATCATCCGTGGAAAACTCACCGTGTTTTCTTTCTTGGAAAGTTGTTGAGAATAATCGACACGGGGATTACTAGGAACACCGACATTAGTTTTGCTGGTCCCAGAACCCATGATAAATCAAGTTGTTACATTCGACTTCCTAGCTATGGGATTTTGCCTTTTAAAAGCGTCATAAATACTAAGACAACAAGATGGTGTCTCAACTCCTTCGCCAATGACAAAACCCGAAACACATGCTAAGGGAAGTCATCCCTGAAAAACTACCATTTTCACTCTTCAGTCAAGGGCGGGGAGTAACTTAAAAGTTGAAGCAGCCAGCCAAGAGAAGCTATGGGGATTTCCCTGTGCGGGAAATATCGAGTGGCAGGTTTGGTGATTGGAAGCTGAGGATAAAATGATGCTGTACTTTTAGGTTTAACAGGTAAGCAGTGCTTTCTAAAGCGTGGCCATGCAGTATTGCTTTAGTATTCTCACTGTCATGTCACTGTCTAACTGGGTCAGTATGGTTACAAAAAAGATACAAACACCGAGTAGGCAAAAATTCGCTTTATTTAGCTTCCATGAAACCATGCAACTCGGTCATGTGTGACTGTGCAGCTGATACAAACTTCTGGATCTGGATCTGGAACATTACGTCGCAGGAGCCTATCAACGGCTATAAACTTACCCAAGGCCAAAGCATAGCAAAGCGCTGATTTAATGTAAGGTGCAAGCAGACCAGATGCCACTTTCAGATGAAATCAGTGAAAGGAATGGGTAGGCCTGCTGGCCCAACATAGTGTGGTAGGAGTGTCACCAGTATGAGTCACAGTATGTCTTCGCTTGTTTTCATACAAAGAATCTTTAATGGAGGTTGTCACGTGCCTGTACCTGTCAAAAAACCAACAACTACAAAAAAAAAAAAAAAAAGGAAAATACCCACCAACCAACTCATCACCACAACCACCCACACACACATACAGACACACTCAAGATGTAAAAATGAACACCGCCATCAGAAATGTTTGTGTTTATATGCATGCGTGTGTATTGTATGTGCATGTGTGCGCGCACGCGAGGGCGTGGACGTGTGTGGTGTGCAGGGATGGATGGATACCTGTCTGGGAGTGCAGGGATGTTTGTGCAAACTTTTGTATATGCATGGATGTATTTGTGGAGCTGTAAATGTGTCATATAATATTATTTATACACAAATTTGTTTGATTTAATCGTTAAATTTATAAACATTTTTATTGTGAATTTTTCTTGATAATATACAATGTAAATGATGTGATTATGTATGAATGTGCAATATAAATGATATTATGTATAATATAATGTGCAATGAGTTTATGAAATGATTGTGTTCTGTGATGTTGATAATTTTTTATGTGTTTGTGTTTGGTTGGTTTCTAGTGCAGTGTTTTTTGTGTGAAATGCGCCTGGACCAAATTTCTCATGATGAGATAATAAAGTGTTTCTTATCTTATCTTGTCTTAAAGTAAGAAAAGCAATGAAATGGTGCAAAAAGTATAATCTCAACTGGTCATCTGAGGTTTCAAGTAGGGTAACTGCAGGCACAAATTGAAACAAGAGTAAAAGCAGAATTACTGAACCACCAGATGAGGAAACAAATTAACTTAAAAACAGGTGCAATGCGTTTCAACCAATTTTCTTGAGGCAGGACAAACCAAAGCGATTTAAATGAGATAAGTGACTGTTGTCTATCATTTATATTGTTTTGAATGCTACTTGTCCTGCTTGAATTGAAGAAGATCCAGCAGGTCGAGATGCATTGTGTTTGTTTTGTCATCTATTTGTTCCTTACTTTGATGGCCCAGAAATTCTGTTTTGCCAACTGAGATGAAAGTTATGATTTTTGTAACGATTACATTTTAACAGGTTTTCATTCAGCGCCTGCCTACCTTGCGCTGAAGAGATCTAAGCTAAGTGAAAAATTTATTCATTTTCATTGTCCTGTTTGTTTGTGTCTTGCCTGAAGAAGACCTAAGAGGTCGGAATGCGTCGGGTTTTGTCTAGTGACTGGTTTGTCCACGTTTCTTTTGGTGGTTCACTTACATTTATTTAAGATTTGTTTAGATTTCCGCCTGCAGTCATCTCACTTTGCAGCTAGATTAAATTTTGGCCATTTGAGTCCCTTTCCTTTGCAGGTTCTTCAGGGCATAGACACTGCCTCCTTGCTGCACTGTATTTAATGTGTATCATGATCTCGGAACCTGTTTTAAGTCTCAGGAACAAACTCAGAATCCAGGACATGGCTCTGTCAGCTTTCACCTCAAGACCACCAGAAAATGACATGCTTTAACTAGTTTAAGTGTCTTTTTTTCACCCCCCCCCCCCCCCTAAACCCCATCCCCACCACCACCCTTCCTGTTCTCATGTTTATGACAGATGTCTGCCCTACATTTTCATCCCCCACCACTACCCTTCCTGTTATCATGTTTACGACAGATGTCTGCCCTACATTTTCATTAGCCTTATCTAAAATGGACATTCTGTTCTGATTGTGTTTGAGACCAACTTTTTTTAAGATTAGGGCTCAGGTAATAATTTACATTTAATTAATGAGTTTGCTTATCATATGATATCACATAGTCATATCCATATTCATCCTGAGGCATGCTAATCTATAGTTATGAATAGTATCACCCAACACACAATTGATTTTGGTCTAGGTGTTGTTACAAGCCATTTTCCAGTGTCAAGTCAACTGTTTGTGACATACATGCTCATGATAATTCATTTTAAGTGGTTGTGACGGACCGTTTTTTGTCCGATCACAGTTTTTACAATAACTCCGCTAGAAAACCGGTTCGTAAGATTGGTTAACTGATGTTCACCTGTACATCGTATAAGTCGAGTGAGCGCGGGTAGCCAACCAGTCTCTGAAGAAATTCTGGCTAGTTCGCCTTCCCAGTCCAGCCGACGAGGGACTCAGTTCAGTTGTTGTGACAGCCAGGTATGTTGAGTTAGTTAACAAATTGAGAGTCAAAATCGAAATTGTTTCCCTCCACGGTTAGGCGTTTGTAACTTCTTCAGCGTCAGTGAAGGTTTTTGTGTTTAAAAAAAAAAGAGAGAAAAACATTCATGGCTTTGGTATGCTTTTAATTTGCTGCGGTGTAGAAGTAAATTATCGTTTAACCTCGGTCGGATAGAAAGAAGAGGAAGCATGCTGTGATCGAAATAGGACATGGCTTATGCTTTATTATTGTTTCAAAAAGGGGAGGAAAAAAAAGTTGTTGTTTATTCTTTGGTAAAGGGTAACGATGGTGAGCTCCGGAGGTGAGCAGTGGAAACTGTCGTGTGTTTGTGGTGTTGCTGAATTTATTTGATTTATACTGTGGGACGCCAAAGGTAAATCCTTCTGGATTCCGATGTGGGGAGCTAAATGGAAACCTTTCTCATATGTATGTATTGCTGATGGATACCAGTGATGAATAACCTTTCTCTTATGTATTTATTACTGATGGATAGGAATGTATGGAAATCATTCCGACAGTTAAATTGTTTTGATATCTAGATCTGCTTTCTTGTGATAAATAGCAATGTATGGAAAGCATGTTGAGAGTTACTTAAAACTAGCTTATGCTATGTTATGTGAGGTGATGTTACTGTTAGTGTTAGTGAACATCTACCTGGTGTTAAACAAGAATGCGCAAAGATTGCGTCATGTATGTGAGATGGATATTGATAATGGAGAATAGTTGCTTTTGATAAAAATGAAAAGAAAAAAAAAGATGAATGAAAACGTTTTCTCTTGAGAGGTAGTGATTTTGTAAAATGTTGAAACATTATGTTATGATCTTGTGAAATGACCAAAACCTTTTGTCGTGAACTAGATGAGAGAAGGTAATGATACACTAATTATACTTTGGCTCATTGTGAAGATCTGTGTGGAAATCTTTGGTTATACTATCGCTCATTACGAAAAGGTCTATATTGTAGTCTTTCCTCGCTAACGTGAAGGTTAAGATTTTTTAAGAAAGATGACATCTCATCGTGTTGAACTTTTGAAATAGTAATTTTGAAAGAAGTAAAGTGTCTCTTTTTATTAAAACCTTGTCAGTTTTGGCTGTAGATAAAGTGCTCTGTTTACAATAAAAATAGGAAGCCGTTATTAACTGTGAGTGTGATTAAAAGACTGTGGATAGTAGGCTGGATAGTCAAAGAAGTTTTCTAAGTTCCCCAGGCTGAGTGTGTCCCTGGTGTATTTGGGAACTGGTTGTCCCTACCTCGGGTCCGGGGCCTGTTGTGTGTCCCCATTCTCCACCGTGCCGGGTGTGCCAGAGGCTGGTGCATGCCAGTATAGACCCGACAAGCCAGCTGAGCCAGCACCTCTTCTGTGAGAGAAGTCATCGCCTCGGGTTCGAGACCCTAAGTCCTGTTCGCCAGCTGTGCCCTGCGCTGGTCCTGCCTAGATAGAACCACCGCCTGTGTTGACAATGACCTGCAGCGTCAGCGTCGTTCTTGTGAATTGTGAGATCCTTGTTGCTGTCTAGTAACAGAGCCACAGCTCTGGGAAGTGGAGGCTGGTGCCTCAAAAATAGCAGAGTGCTACTTCAATGTGATCCGGCTAATTCATAGGGTTCTTTTTTTTGGATGTAGGAAGTGGTTACTTCCTTGTGGACAGAGACGTGACTGCATCGTTCCGTCGTCGCTCACTACCCCTACTGACAGTCGCAGTGTCGTCGTGTCGACTTTGTTCGTCACCTGCATCTACCCCTACTTACAGACTGTGCTCCCCTTAAGCCAGGCAGTGCATGTGACAGACAGTTAGTGTGTGCGACACCTATATATTGATATTGTACACCCATTGTTGGGGTGTGCTCCATGTAGACAGTGCCTGTGGCAGACTGTTGGTGTGTGCACCACATATACTCATAATAGTATTGTTCACCCATAGTTGGGGTGTGCTCCAATATGTGTAATTCATGTTTATTAATGATGATATTTTGTATGTGTGTGATGGCCCAGGCAGCATAGGAAAAAATAAGAAAAGAATTGCGGTTGTGTTGCCTGGCTGTCTATGTGCGGTTGAGTGGGTGTGTGTGGTAGGAAAGCACGAGCACACATCCATATTTCTGGGAGAGTCAGACACACAGACACATGCACCAAGCACCCATCCGTAACAGTGGTATTGGTTCTCAACCATGTCCCTGTATTGATTTGTTATGTATTGCATTGGCTATGGTGCATGTTAGTAATTGTGTGTGACAACATGATCATGTAGTGACGGTGGCATTGATACATGAAACTAAGTGGCCTTCCCATTGTCTGTAGATTTTATAGGATTTTATCTGTCTACCTATCTATCTATCTGTATATATATATATATATATATATATATATGTGCGTGTGTGTTTGTGTGTGTGCGTGTATCATGTATGTACCGGTAATACTATTTTACTAAATATCTGACACTGAATGAATGAAATCATGACTCTTCATCATTCAGTCATATTTTCCGAATTTCCTGAAAATTCAGTCTGTGCCCAGATACTTATCATCAATCTCTCAGATTGTGGTAGTTCAGTTACTTTTGGGCTTCTTCATTGATTTGATTAAGCTGTGGTTGAGAAGTATGGATGCGTTGTGGTGGCTTGAACAAATATGTTGATGACGCTGAGTGTGTCTGGCCTGAGTGGGTGTGTGCATCAGGATTTTAAAGATCTCAGGACAGTGTAATTGATGTTCTTTAGCTTTTCTCACTTTACCACCAGTATGATGGACAGACATTGATTTTGTTCTCTTTCAGTCATTGTTTATCATGACGGATGCTTATCCTCTTCTTTCAGTGTTGTGACAGGTGTATATCAGAAGTCATTGTTATCATGATGGATGTTTATCGTCATCTTTCAGTGTTGTGATAGGTGTATATCAGAAGTCATTGTTATCATGATGGATGCTTATCCTCTTCTTTCAGTGCTGTTGTGATGGGTGTATATCAGAAGTCATTGTTATCAAGACACAAGACAAATCTACTTAAACTCAAGATAACTGAGATCAGTAGTCCAGTATCATTGGCAACATGTCTTTCCCACCTTCTCTAATTGCTGTCATTGTAGTGGATGCTTGAATTGCTTGTCTTGATATTCATTGTTTGACACACCAGTTGCACTCAGCTTAGCACAGTCCACCTAAGCAAGAATCCATCTAGTTGCAGCAGAGACCAGAATCACAGGAAGATAATCCTCTGAAGTTGCACACAACTGTAGCTCAGATTCCTTTGACAAAAACTGTCGGAGTTTGTATGTCAGAAGTTTCCACAGCTGGGAAAGACATGTTGCCAATGATACTGGACTATTGATCTCAGTTATCTTGAGTTTAAGTAGATTTGTCTTGTGTCTTGATGATGATGGGTGCTGTATGTTGGTATCCCTTTGTGAAATAGGTTGTAGGTTACTCCAGGTTTCTTCGTTTTGTTTGTTTACTGATCTGCTTTTCATAGACCAGTGTGTATTGTCAATGTAGTTATTTTCATGACTTTCTTTTCACTGAGCAGTTCCCAAGAGCAGCCCACAGTCATGAAAACACCATTCAGTGTATTCACCACAGTTCCTCTCCTCTCTCTTGATCACCCTTCAGGCTTGTTTTCAGCGTACTACTCTGGGTACAGTTTCATGCATGTGATACAAACATGCATGCATATGCACATGCTTACATATGCCTTTACACACAAGTGCACAGGCACACACACACACACACACACACACACACACACACACACACACACACACAACCACACACAGGCACGCATGCACACATGCATGCACACACGCACACATGCATGCACGCGCGCACGCACACATGCACGCACGCATGCGCGCACACTCACACACACACACACACACACACATACACACACAAGCACACACACACACACACACACACACACACACACACACACACACATCACTGATGCAATCTTTGAAACAGATTGCTTTATCTGTTTTTGACTTAAGAAATGCTTGTTTTGATTTGAAACAAACATTCTGCATATGCAATAAAGACTCCAAAATAAATACCTATGGGGCGATTCCACGGTATTATGGGATAGGGAGATAGGAAAAGAAAACATGCTGACAGTACTGATATTAGCGATAATCTTTAAAGACGTTATTAGTCGATAAGGTTTTAATGGTAATCCTGGCTCCAAAATCAGTCAGATTAGACTTCATCTGTTTCTGTTTGTTTGTCATTTGAGTGCATACCAACTGTTCACCTCCTCCTACTTGACCCCCCTCCCCCTTCCCCATCCTCCCCCCCCCCTCACCTTCTCTATCCACCTTCCCTTTGCCCTTGACATGTTTAAAATCATGACATTACCAATCCTGCCCCCACTTTGACATGTTTAAAATCATGACATTACCTGTCCTGCTCCCACTTTGACATGTTTAAAATCATGACATTACCTGTCCTGCTCCCACTTTGACATGTTTAAAATCATGACATTACCTATCCTGCCCCCACTTTGACATGTTTAAAATCATGACATTACTTATCCTGCCCCCACTTTGACATGTTTAAAATCATGACATTACTTATCCTGCCCCCACTTTGACATGTTTAAAATCATGACATTACT
>CM065726.1:6860077-6902577 GCA_033310375.1 Conus canariensis
CACAAGAAAAAAAGTGTCCTGGGCTTGCAATGTGTGTTCTTGGACAATATGTGCAATGCCATCAGTAAAAACAGTGAACATGCTATGAAACTTCAGTGAGGAGAGAGGCTAACGGAGCAGAACATCAGAGAGGAGGTAGCTATTGCAGTGAAGTTCTCTGTGAAGATGCACCAGCAGAGATAGATATGCAGTTTTGTGTAAATTTGAAACGTCAGTGCAGAGGATCTCTTCACATCACAGTTGCTACCAGTCATTGCTTGGGGAGGAGGGGGGGGGGGGGGGGAGGTACCCCTAACAAAGAGAAATTAAAGGAAAAAAGGTTAAAGAAAAGTTATGTAGCATTGTGCCAAAACAGAAAGAAAAATCATTTGGGATATTGAATATAGTAGTCAACCCCCTCCCCCTCCCCCCAGTACCCTTGCCCCCTCACCACCACACTTCTCACCACCACTCCCCACGGACTCCAACCCCTTAATGCTCTCATGCTCTGAACAATTTTTGTCCAGCATAGTTTGTATTGGAAAATTGGTGATTGTTTCTATGGTTTATGTCGTACCAGAGTTGGTGTCTGCAGCCATGGCTCGTCAGATCAGTGTACCAGTGCCTCTACTGCTGCTGTTGTCAGTCACCCTGGCAACCGTCCATGCCCAAGAGACTTTGGGTGGTAAGTGAATATTTTTCAAGCAGATAAGTCTGCTGAAATGCCTCAGTCACAGCTGACGTTCATTGCTATGTAAAGTGCATGTAAACACAAAACAGATTGCAAAGTAGTTTTTAATCAGACAGAAACTTTTCATGTTTTGAGCTGAGTCCAGACTTTTTACAAGTCTCCAGGACCATTCTTGAAACTTGCATAAATCTGTTGAGAAAGTCTTGTGTGATATGTTAGTTAAGACCATCAGATTTCAAGTTCACAATCCAGGCCGTCAGTTAGTCTCGGTATGTCAATACTTCTGCCAGCACCTCCAGACTTGTTTCGTTAAAAAGAAAAGATCAGTGGCTCACAATGTTTTTAGGGCTGAGAAAAAGAAGACTTGGCAAGAAACATTGACAAGATACCAGCCACCAGGGCGAAGTGGTTAGCATTGCGAACTCACGGCTAGGAGGTTGTGGATTCTATTCCCATCAGAGTCATGCGGGATTTTTTCTGTCCCAACCAGCTCCTACCCAGAGTTGAGTTTGGTACAGGCTCAGTTAGGAAGACTGGGACTACTCAGTCGAGTTTCATCCACTAAATGGATGTGTCTCTGAGAGTGTTGCTCAAATTTCCTGACCAACATAGCAGGTGTCTGTATCTCTCGGGCCTGGTTGACACCAGGATATATTATGAAAGTAAGCGTAGAGTACAGCCCTGTCATGCAGTCTCAGACCAGAATGAAAATCTGCAGTATCATCTTCATCATCCTCATTCTCATCAATCAGCATTGAAGAAGAATGTCTCAAATTCTGTGGCCCTTCATGCCCTGCTCTTTAGGAGACCTTGTGTGTGTGTGTGTTTATAGCCACTGTAGGGTTCTCATGAAAATAAAACTCAGTCCAAGTCTGAGTCACATACACGCACACACACACACACACACACACACACACACACACACACACACACACACACACACACACATGTATGTACACAGACCTTAAGCAAGAGAGAGAGAGAGAAAAGGAGAGATAGAGAGGTGGAGAGTTTGGAGACAACTTGAACAATGGGAAGGTAAGAATACATAAGGAGATATTCACTCCACCACTCTCTAGCCCATACCAACATTGCTCCAAATCCATTGCCCTCTCTAGCATTGCCCATCAATCAGTGATACATAACACCAGCCTTTAGTGTCTTGGAGAGAGATGGAGCAGCTGTAAGTCCGCACGCATACATATTCACACACATTAAACAAATAATGCACAAATTAACCGCACACACAGACACGCATGCTCAAGCGCTTTCAATGCTTCATACGCATACACACAAACACACACATGTACACATGCATGCAGGTACATGCGTGCACACACGCACACACACACGGACCCTCTCTCTCACTCTCTCTCTCTCTCTCTCTCTCTCTCTCTCTCTCTCTCTCTCTCTCTCTCTATCTCCATGGGGCGCTAGTAGGTTAAATAAATGATAGCCTCAGCCTGCACACAGCTGAGAGTGACTGTGGTTCCCATGTGTCTCACAGTGATAGCCTCAGCCTGCACACAGCTGAGAGTGACTGTGGTTCCCATGTGTCTCACAGTGATAGCCTCAGCTGCACACGCTGAGAGTGACTGTGGTTCCCATGTGTCTCACAGACGCTATGGTCGGCAATCAAGACTTTTCATGAGAGAAAAAACCCAGGTGAAATGTACACAGAAACAAAATGACATCAGCATGTGTGTGTGTGTGTGTGTGTGTGTGTGTGCGCGTGCGCGCACGTGTGTGCACACGTGCGTGTGTGCGTGTGTGTGTGTGTGCGTGCATGCATGCGTGCCTTCGTACATGCGTGCGTGCATGTGTGCACACACATGTTTGTGTGTGTGTGTGTGCGCATGTATGCATGTGAGTGTATGTACTGTATAGAATGTTGGAAACTGCCAAGCACAAAGTCTGTTTATTTATATAGTCATTTATTATTATGGATTACCTGCCGTGTTATGCTGGTTACTTTCATAGACATGCACACGTTGTAGTGCCTGGTGGTGTGCTTTCTGTTCCAGAGGTCAGAAGCAGTAAAGACAATGGTCTGCCATTCACATACGTGCTTTCTGTTCCAGAGGTCAGAAGCAGTAAAGACAATGGTCTGCCGTACACATACGTGCTTTCTGTTCCAGAGGTCAGAAGCAGTAAAGACAATGGTCTGCCATTCACATACGTGCTTTCTGTTCCAGAGGTCAGAAGCAGTAAAGACAATGGTCTGCCGTACACATACGTGCTTTCTGTTCCAGAGGTCAGAAGCAGTAAAGACAATGGTCTGCCATACACATACGTGCTTTCTGTTCCAGAGGTCAGAAGCAGTAAAGACAATGGTCTGCCATTCACATACGTGCTTTCTGTTCCAGAGGTCAGAAGCAGTAAAGACAGTGGTCTGCCATTCACATACGTGCTTTCTGTTCCAGAGGTCAGAAGCAGTAAAGACAGTGGTCTGCCATACGCATACGTGCTTGTTGGAGATCTGCTTCAGCTGACCTGCACAGTGAATTCAACTGTTGACTGGCCGGCCAGTGCCCTCATTTTCACGTTGGAGAATGATGTAAGTGACCTTCACAGCTTGCATCATTCATCCCTGAATTATGCTTAAGTTCTTTTGCTTTATCATTAATGTTTTGGGGTTAGATTCAGTGACGTCAGAGATGGAATTTTATCAGTGGCTCTGAAGACTGTTCTGTACTGCGAAAATTAATACATCAGGATTTTTAAGAAATGATTCGTGAATGTGTGTAAGGCTTTGTGTACTACACCACATCATGCTGATGAACACCCTGACCAATCAAACCTGAATCTTCATGGCTGAAACAGTTCTGCTGAACTGCTAGCCAATCAGAACTGTTCCCTCCCTTGGGGGCTAAATTAGCGTCTATTCCCTCATTCCTACAGCCAGTTTGGGGACCTCCTGTATGTTTCTGGGATTTTTTAAACCCAGCCGTTAGCAGAACATACTTAGTTGACACGAGTATATTCTAGGGAACTAATTGTTTTTGTGTCTTCTCCACTATCAGTTTGTTTCCCTTTCTTATTCTGGGTTGTCAAGCGCTAACTACTTTTAGCATAGAGTTTGACATGTCTTGCTGCCTAGCGATGACTGGTCCCATAGGTCTGAAATGACTCCGTCATTGATCCAAACCATGCCGTAGAGCCCAGGGACGGAGTCCCACAGTCAGGTTGCCCGTATGGGCAAATTCATGGGGACTGTCGTTGGATTGACGTGGTGGCAACGTCTTCAGGGAGAGCTCACTCACTCTGGCTCCATGACTGAGCAGTTCTTGTTGTCAGTAAGGGACGTAATAGGTGGTGCCCTGCTTATGTTGGATCAGAACTGGCATCAGTGAACACCACCGAGGTGACTCGGCAGCAGTGCAGTGTCTCGTCTGGTGGCTTGCCTCCTGATGACTTGACATTGGTTGCTCTTTGTGAATTGCCAATGCCAGGGCTGTGGCAGGCCGGGCGGGGCTGAGTGTGGATGGGGAGTTGGAAGGAATGGCTGGGCTGCATGCCCACTGAGATGGCACAGAAGATGGGAACAGAAAGAGAAAGAAGGAAAAAAGTCCTGCAGGCAGCTCAACTAACTCATCCGAGGGATCAGGCAGTCGGGTAAGAAAATAGTCCTGTTTGTTTGAGTTGGGGTCTGAGGAGAAGAAGAACTGTTTCCTCACTGCCAGATTCTGGACACACTGGGGCTGGTGGCTTCAGGGGAAGGTTGGGAGGGTGGGGGGAAGGAGCTAAGGAGGGTTGGGATTGGGGTTTGGTGGCAAATCTTAATCTCCAGCAAGCATGTGATCATTCCCCTGTCTGGACTCAGATAGAGGCACAGCATCAAGAACTGATTCAGAATGTAGATATGGTGGACAACATGTCTCAGCCATCCTACCAGTCGTAGGCTATGCCCTCTCCCACCTCTTTTCCCTTCCACAGGCAATGTTCTTTTCTGTGAATTTGTGAAAATCGCAAAAGTTGAAAAAAGGAAAGAGGAAAAAAAAGAAAAAGAAAAACATAATCTGCTTAACCAATGTTTCACAGAGTAATCCAGTTCAGATCAACTCGTTTCAAGCAAGATAACACTCGCAATGTGGGGAATAGTTTCATCTTGCATGCAGTGTGTGTCTGTTATTCTTGAGAACTGAAAAAAGGCCAAGCTACCATTTTTTTTTTTTCATCCATGCCGCTCATTCCTTCGGAGCCTCCATCCACAGCCACAGCCCAGCCTGTCCCACTACAGCCCCGGCACCAACAATCTGCATGGAGCAGTCAGTGTTAAGTCGTCAAGAGGCAACCCACTGGAGGAGACACTGCACTGCTGCCGAGTCACTTTGATGGTGTTCAGTGGCGCCTGTTGTGATCCAACATACACAGGATACCACCTACTAAACTCGCTTCTGACACAACAATAATTGCTTGGTTGCGGAGCCGGCGTGAGCGAGCTCTTCCTCCAGAGGGCGCCGCCATGTCTGTCAAACAACAGCCCCCATGAATTTGCCGATACCGGTGACCCCAACGGAGCCAAACCAAGGCCATAGACATGGAGAGAGTATCAAAAATGAGATCACCACGAGAGCAGGGCATGAAGAGCCACAGAATTGGAAACTTTTTTTTAATGCTGATTGATGAGAAGGAGGATGATGAAGATGATGCTGTGGATTTCCATTCTGGTCTGAGACTGCAAGACAGGATTATACACTACGCTTTCTTTCATGATATGTCCTGGCCCGACAGATACAGACACCTGCAGTATTGGTCAGGAAATTGGAGCAACACTCTTAGAGACGCATGCATTAAGTGGATGAAGCTTGACTGTGTGGTCCCAGTTTTCCCAGCTAAGCTCGTAGCAAACTCAACTCTGGGTAGGAGACGGTCAGGGCAGAAAAACCCCACATGGCTAACCTCTGATAGGCCAGGTTGTCTTGATTTCAATCTGCGCTTTGAGTGCATCTCAGCCACTGGCGCTCAATGGTTGGAAGATTGTTCTGCGCGAGGAGCGTCAGTGAATGAGTTCAACATAAAGGACCAGTCTCCAAGACCATTAGCCTAGAGATGTTCAGCAGGTTCAAGAGTGGACCCTCTACAAGAAAACTGTCCAGGAGTGGTGGGAGTTCAGGTTTCAGCTGATGGTTAACCTATGACCAAGTTCAGCAAGAAGCTCCCACTCAATATGTTCCCTGTCCTGGTCCCAGAAGCCTGGGAGGTGGGTGTTCTGTCTCTTGATTGGTGCAGTCTCGGAGTATATGATTTGTAAAGTCTCAGTGTATATGATTGGTGCAGTCTCAGTGTATATGATTGGTGCAGTCTCAGTGTATATGATGGGTGCAGTCTCAGTGTATGTGATTGGTGCAGTCACAGTGTATATGATTGGTGCAGTCTCGGTGTGTATGATTGGGGCAGTCTCAGTGTATATGATTGGGGCAGTCTCAGTGTATATGATTGGGGCAGTCTCAGTGTATATGATTGGGGCAGTCTCAGTGTATATGATTGGTGCAGTCTCAGTGCATATGATTGGTGCAGTCTCACTGTATATGATGGGTGCAGTCTCAGTGCATATGATTGGTGCACTCTCAGTGTATGTGATTGGTGCAGTCTCAGTGTATGTGATTGGTTCAGTCTCAGTTTATATGATGGGTTCAGTCTCAGTGCATATGATTGGTGCAGTCTCAGTGTATATGATGGGTGCAGTCTCAGTGTATATGATTGGTGCAGTCTCAGTGTATGTGATTGGGGCAGTCTCAGTGCATATGATTGGGGCAGTCTCAGTGTTTATGATGGGTGCAGTCTCAGTGTATATGATTGGTGCAGTCTCAGTGTATATGATGGGTGCAGTCTCAGTGTTTATGATGGGTGCAGTCTCAGTGTATATGATGGGTGCAGTCTCAGTGCATATGATTGGTGCACTCTCAGTGTTTATGATGGGTGCAGTCTCAGTGTATATGATTGGGGCAGTCTCAGTGCATATGATTGGGACAGTCTCAGTGCATATGATTGGTGCAGTCTCAGTGTTTATGATGGGTGCAGTTTCAGTGCATATGATTGGTGCACTCTCAGTGTGTGTGATGGGTGCAGTCTCAGTGCATATGATTGGGGCAGTCTCAGTGCATATGATTGGGGCAGTCTCAGTGTTTATGATTGGTGCAGTCTCAGTGTATATGATTGGTGCAGTCTCAGTTTATATGATGGGTGCAGTCTCAGTGTATGTGATTGGTGCAGTCTCAGTGTACATGATTGGGGCAGTCTCAGTGTTTATGATTGGTGCAGTCTCAGTGTTTATGATGGGTGCAGTCTCAGTGTATGTGATTGGTGCAGTCTCAGTGTATGTGATGGGTGCAGTCTCAGTGTACATGATTGGGGCAGTCTCAGTGTATGTGATTGGGGCAGTCTCAGTGTATGTGATTGGTGCAGTCTCAGTGTATATGATGGGTGCAGTCTCAGTGTATGTGATTGGGGCAGTCTCAGTGTATATGATTGGGGCAGTTTCAGTGTATATGATTGGTGCAGTCTCAGTGTATATGATTGGTGGTCTCAGTGTATGTGATGGGTGCAGTCTCAGTGCATATGATTGGGGCAGTCTCAGTGTGTGTGATGGGTGCAGTCTCAGTGTGTGTGATGGGTGCAGTCTCAGTGTATATGATTGGTGCAGTCTCAGTACATATGATTGGTGCAGTCTCAGTGTATGTGATTGGTGCAGTCTCAGTGTATATGATGGGTGCAGTCTCAGTGTGTGTGATGGGTGCAGTCTCAGTGTATATGATGGGTGCAGTCTCAGTGTGTGTGATGGGTGCAGGCTCAGTGTATATGATTGGTGCAGTCTCAGTGTATGTGATCGGTGCAGTCTCAGTGTATATGATGGGTGCAGTCTCAGTGTATATGATGATTGCAGTCTCAGTGTATATGATGGGTGCAGTCTCAGTGTGTATGATTGATGGGTGCAGTCTCAGTGTATATGATGGGTGCAGTCTCAGTGTATATGATGGGTGCAGTCTCAGTGTATATGATGATTGCAGTCTCAGTGTCTATGATTGGTCCAGTCTCAATGTATATGATTGGTGCAGTCTTGGTGTATATGATTGGTGCAGTCTCAGTGTATATGATTGGTGCAGTCTCAGTGTATATGATTGGTGCAGTCTCAGTGTATATGATTGGGACAGTCTCAGTGTATATGATTGGGGCAGTCTCAGTGTATATGATTGGGGCAGTCTCGGCGTATATGCTTGGTGCAGTCTCAGTGTATATGATTGGGGCAGTCTCAGTGTATATGCATTCCTTGCTTTGCCTGCAGTGTATATGCTTGGCGCAGTCTCAGTGTATATGCTTGGTGCAGTCTCAGTGTATATGCTTGGTGCAGTCTCTGTGTATATGCATTCCTTGCTTTGCCTGCAGTGTATATGCTTAGTGCAATCTCAGTGTATATGATTGGGGCAGTCTCAGTGTCTATGCATGCCTTGCTTTGCCAGTTCTGTCCAAAGGGTTTCAGAAAGCCAGGCTTGAATGTCCCCAATGATCAGGCCTTCTAGCTGTGACAAACTTCCCACCAAATTCCTGATCAAGGCAGACCTGTTACGTGAGCCTTGCTCAGAGTGCTACATCTGTGGGGCAGTATCAGTTCCTTGTCTGATATCCCCGTTAGGAGGATACATCTGTGGTAACCATCTCACACTGGAATTATTGAGGTCTGTGGTTTGAACAGAACCACTTGTTTATGCCTGCGTTCGTCTCCTGGGTGAGAACTTGGACAGCCCAGTCTTCAGCAGTTGTGATAGTCCTGCCATGGTACTTAATGTAGATCACCATTTATAATAATTTGTGGTGTTACCATGGTACTTAATGTAGATCACCATTTATAATATATTTTGTGGTGTTACCATGGTACTTAATGTAGATCACCATTTATGATATATTCTGTGGTGTTACCATGGTACTTAATGTAGATCACCATTTATAATATATTCTGTGGTGTTTCCATGGTACTTAATGTAGACCACCATTTATAATATATTTTGTGGTGTTACCATTGGTACTTAATGTAGATCACCATTTATAATATAATTTGTGGTGTTACCATGGTACTTTATGTAGATCACCATTTATAATATATTTTGTGGTGTTACCATGGTACTTAATGTAGATCACCATTTATAATATAATTTGTGGTGTTACCATGGTACTTAATGTAGATTACCATTTATGATATATTCTGTGGTGTTTCCATGGTACTTAATGTAGATCACCATTTATAATATATTTTGTGGTGTTACCATGGTACTTAATGTAGATTACCATTTATGATATATTTTGTGGTGTTTCTGATACCATGGCGACGCATCACAATTCAGTGAACTCCCAGGGGGGCCAGTGAGGTATAAGAAAGGGGGATGGAAGATAGGGAAAGAGAGGAAATAAGTTACCAAACATGTGTCTCACATAATCAAAAAAGAAAATGTTTAAACCAATGCTTGAAGATCCTGCACAAATGAAAAAAAAAAATCGTGGAACTCCACAAACAACACAACAAAGGTAACAGTCAGTTTGAATAAGGTAAGTTTCAAAGTAGAGTGTCTGGAGCTGGAGGTCAAAACATGAGGAGCTGAAGCACTGAGTTAAGTATGGTAGTATGGTGTCAGTCAGTGGGACATCATTGTTAAGTTTCACTTGCAAACACTTTCTTCAGATCTGAAAAGGTTGCTCACATTTCCAGACCTGAACCAATGCTGCAGTGTTAATCTTTCAGACTAGGTTGATCTAAAATGTACTTTTTTTTAACTACAAGTAATTCTAACTCTCTGTTCTAGATCATATGGAATGATTGTTGAATAATTGAACAGAAAGTAATGATTCATGTTTTGCCTGGTTTCAGACTGATTCCTCTGAGTTGCCAGAAGAAGAAGTGACCATAATGACCAACACCAGCATCCAGCTAAGCCACAAGATCAAGGGGACAATGGATGCTGGGGAGTATATTTGTTGGATTGAAACAGAACAGGATTCGACTATGGTGAACAGTGTACAGGTGTATGTGCAGTGTAAGTTTAACTTCTCACTCCATATATACATTTGTTTTTGTAGTGTTTTTGTGTCATCTCTGTGAACTCCATGGTGAATCATGGGGACATCACAGTGAAGAACAGTTCACCAGGTTCTTTCAGGTCTGTGGGTCAAGTCAGCTATTAAAGTGTTGTCCTCTGCAAATGTGTTCCTTGTCTGTTCTGCAATGTTCTCAGTGTGCTTTTGTTTTTCTGTCTCTCCCTGTAATACCCTCCTTGCACAGTTTCCTGGAGGATGGTTTAAGCAGGGCTGATGGATCTTGTTACTTGGCCGTATCTTCCTTTGTCTGCAATTTCCCTAATGAATCGCTGCTGCTTTCTCACCAGATTTAAAAGTCAGCTACTGATGGAGATCTTCAACGCAGTCAAGTTTGTTTCATATGTGTCCAAGTTTTGAGGGGCAGGGAGGAAAGGCGTAGAGGATCAGTGCGCAGTGTCACATTCAAATCGATGCAGCTTGGTCACAACATCTAGAAAAGTCAGCAACTTGTGCAGATTTTGATCTTGGCCTAGTTCGCTTTATTGATATCGGTCTCCAAGGATTTTTTTTGTTTGTTTCTCTTTTTATGGAAACTCACAGTAAGCTATCTCAATAACTTTATCACATTGTAATTTTAAAATGATCTGCTATTCCTGTATAATTTGTGCCAAAAGTTATAGTTTTAAAATGATCTGCTATTCCTGTATCATTTGCGCCAAAAGTTATGGTTTTAAAATGAGCTGCTATTCCTGTATAATTTGTGCTAATACTGCTTCTGTCACTGTTCAAAACTTCCGAGTCCTGCATTCTTGAAGACCAGTTTATATACTCTGTAAAAACTGTCCAACCAAAAGTGGATCATGTAAGTGAATATAAGTATCTGGGTACTATTTTAGATGATAAGCTGAATTTTAATACAAATACTCAATTTATCTACAAAAAAAATGCCAATCTAGAATATACTGTCTTCATAAACTTTGGTCTCTTGCTGTTAAAAAGGGACATCTTGAATAAGTTTTATCGTTGTTTTGTAGAATTAGTGTTGTCCTTTGGCATTTTATGCTGGTTTGGAAGTCTTAGCATGAAAAACAAAAACATTTTAAAGAGAGTGGTGAATACATGTGGAAAGATTATTGGCAAAAAACAAGGACAGCTAGGTAAATTGTATGAATGTTGTGTCACACAAAAAGCTGTGAAGATTACTGCTGACAGTTTCCATCTTCTTTGGGAATGTTGTGTCACACAAAAAGCTGTGAAGATTACTGCTGACAGTTTCCATCTTCTTTGGGAATGTTGTGTCACACAAAAAGCTGTGAAGATTACTGCTGACAGTTTCCATCTTCTTTGGGAATGTTGTGTCACACAAAAAGCTGTGAACATTACTGCTGACAGTTTCCATCTTCTTTAAAAAAAACTACAATGTTCTTCCATCTGAACGAAGACTCCATATTCCAAAATTCAAAATTCTGGCATCCATTCCATTCATAAACACTGCCATGCAAGCAACCGGGTCATGACATGTACTGATGACACTACTCACGCAGTTTTCCGGGCTGCAGGAAGGAAGGGTAGGATTTCTGCAAACCGGAAAACCGGGTTGTAGGGATGAAAGAGTTAATTTTTCTTTTTGATATGATGATAATTGAAGATCATTGTGAAGATGATGCCTGGAATTCCATTTTGGTCTTAGATCACATGACAAGGCTGTGCTTGCTTTCATGATGTATTCCAGCATCGGTCTGTCCAAGAAATACAGACACCAACAGTGATGGACAGGAACTTTGAACAGCAGCCTCAGAAATAAATCCATTGACATGGAACTAGACTACAGGGGTCCATCCTTTGCATATACGCCCATAGCACATTTCACTTCGTAGTAACAGCCCTCGCTGGCTGAAAAATCCCACAAATGAATGCCTTCTATGGGATTCTGATTAATTCTGAACCCTTATCCTCCCTGCAACCATCAACACTTGCCCACTGCATGGCCGCTGTTTTGACGTCCCTGCAACCGTCAACACTTGCCCACTGCATGGCCGCTGTTTTGACCTCCCTGCAACCAGCAACACTTGCCCACTGCATGGCCGCTGTTTTGACCTCCCTGCAACCAGCAACACTTGCCCACTGCATGGCCGCTGTTTTGACCTCCCTGCAACCAGCAACACTTGCCCACTGCATGGCCGCTGTTTTGACCTCCCTGCAACCAGCAACACTTGCCCACTGCATGGCCGCTGTTTTGACCTCCCTGCAACCAGCAACACTTGCCCACTGCATGGCAGCTGGATTTTTTTTCTGACATTTTACGTAAGAGTGAGTGTTTTTGTGCTTTTGCTGTTCCTCAGAAAACTCTCACTCCAACAGTCAGAATGATTGTCCTTTCAGAGAGTACTCATGGTTCACTGTGTGCCAGTTGATATGTTTTGTTGTTGTTTTTTTTTCTGAACCCAGAGCTTAAATGTGATGCAGAGAGCAGTATAGAGAAGAAGGTTGACTGGTCATTTTGAACTCTGTAAAACAAGCTGTGATGGGCTGTTGCTTTGATGTACTGATTGCTGCTTTCCAGACAGGGTGCAGTCGTTTGGATGTAGATTCCATGGAATAACAGATGACCATCAGTGCTGTCTGCATGTGCCTGTTGCAGTCGTTTGGATGTAGATTCCATGGAATAACAGATGACCATCAGTGCTGTCTGCATGTGCCTGTTGCAGTCGTTTGGATGTAGATTCCATGGAATAACAGATGACCATCAGTGCTGTCTGTATGTGCCTGTTGCAGTCGTTTGGATGTAGATTCCATGGAATAACAGATGACCATCAGTGCTGTCTGCATGTGCCTGTTGACCTATAGGTGTGCCATGTTTTCTCTGTTCATCATTTTGCAGATGGTCCCAGCAAAGTGAGGAACATTCACTGTGAAGTGAAGGACTGGGATGAAAGCATAACCTGTTCATGGGAGTATGGAGTCGAGTACGTGGATTTCTCTGACGCTGAGGACCTCATACCTCCAGAGGTGTCAGTCCAGGCGCACTTGAGTATTTCTCCCACGTAAGTATTGTCTGACTGTGTGCGGGTGGAAGACTGGCCCAGTGGAAATCCATTTGTTTAATACTATCTAGCCGAGGGCGGCGCACACGGCACGATTCCCTACTGCCGCACGCTCACGCACAGTGCTCAGTCCCTGCCGACATGCATATTTCGCCACTTTTTAATTTTTTTTAATGGTAGCTAGACAGCAACTGACAGTGTTGTGTTAGGTGTCATAGGAAAGAACAAACACTCAACTACTTGAACATAGTAATTTCGAATCATTTACTTTCAGTGTGTAGACATGACTGTGCATTGAAAAACATGTCTGACAAGAAAAAAAAATTTTTGTTTACATTCTGTTCTGTTCTTTTACAACACCAAATCAGAAGATAAAGGGATGAAAAAACATTCAAAATCTTACCTTGCAAATCATCCAGGAATCATCATGTAATCCATTTGAAAAAAAACAAAACTTCCATCAGTTTTTCTGGAAAAATCAATACACTACACCGTTAGTACATGCACTGTTCTGATTCACAGTCATGTTGATATTTGGCCGATGGAGTGTTTCTTTTCACTGGATGAACAATTCAGCGGGTGTAAGTTTCTAAAGTACACTGGTACAAAGACTACTGTTGATCAAAATGCAATAATACACCATAAAAATGAAAGAAAAAGCTGAAAATAGCTGATCATGACACAATTGATGTACAGCGCTTGTACTTTACACACCAACCTTCAAACACTGGCTGTCTGCACTTATCACACAGCAGCATAATTTCAAATAATCCACTCTCCTCTTCTCTTTCATAGTTTTCTATCTCTCTATCACTCCCCTCATCATCAGATCCACTTTGTAATATGATTTCAAGTGCTTCATTGAGCGAGAAATTGCTACCACCCCTTCGCCTGACCGACATTTTTTCTAGCACATGAAATTCCAGCTGCGTTTAGCGGGAATCCCAGAGCCAGTTCCTTTGTTTCAAAGCTGCTGGGGTCAGCCAAGTTCACGATAGAGCACTAAAAGTCTACAACTTGCTAGGACATCCCCAAAACTAGTTATAGAGCTTATTTCCCTTAGACCATTTCATGGAAAGTGTAGGAATATTTCATGTTCCCGTCCGCCAATAGTGGCGGACAAGGCAGAATGTACTGTCTGTCCATCCGCCAGCCTTGGCGGACATGGCTGCAAGGGATAGAAATCCCGTCCGCCACTATTGGCGGACACGGCTGGTAAAGGTTAATTAAGTATTGTCTGATTGTGTGTGGGTGGAAGGCTGGCCCAGTGGAAATCCATTTGTTTAGAAATTGAGTGATTCCTGATTCAGTGTTCAGATTCCTCAGAGGGCAGATTTTTCTTAATAACCTTGCCCTTGGATTGTGTGAGAGGAGATGGTTCCTTGAAGGTATTCCTCTTTTGTTTCTGAATGCCATGAGGGACTTTTATTAGTGCCAGCAGCTTTTTACGTTGCTGTGCTGTGGGGTGAGTGAAAGGTATGCTGTGGGGCCAAGGGCTATGAGACTCCCCACAGAGAACATCAGCACTTGGATACTTTGATGTGCTTTATACATGTAGAAAAGTGAAGGAGCTGATGTAGGGCTTTAACACATGGAACATCCTAGGACTAGCAGAGTGAAGTGTCATATAAAGGATTTGGGGAGACCATGGCTGCTGAAGATCATGTGGTCTGGCATAATGGACATGACCCCAGAGTCCAGCTTCACTGTGTGTAGGCTTTACTGTGAACAAAGTGAGAGAGAGAGTGTTCAGAGATACATTAATGTCAGCACATCATTCACGCACATATCTCTGCAAACAGGCTGGACATTGCCATCATCCATGTGTCAGTGTGAGACAACAGTGAAGTAATTGGAGAACCCTACTAAGATCTTGAAAGCGTTTAAAGGCAGTTTCAAAGCAGAGCTTGTAAATCTGGAGGATTGGGTCAGCAGGCAGGCCTGGATGTGTACGTCCTTAGTGAGAAGGGACTGAGGGGCAAACAGAAGAGACTGCTGCTGCCTCAAGAGAGTTTGACGGCAGCCACTGGGTGTTGTGTGTGTGTGTGTGTGTGTGTGTGTGTGTGTGTGTGTGTGTGTGTGTGTGTGTGTGATTTTCTGTCACGTCTTCTGTGCCACCTCAGTAGCATTGCACCCACACCTCTCATTCTGACCCCCTCCCCTCTCCCCTGTCTACAGCCGCAGCCCTGCCCAGCCTGCTACAACCCCGGCACCAGCAATCCACAAGTGTCAAGATGTCAAGAGGCAACACACTGGAGGAGACACTGCACTGCTGCCAGGTCACTTCGGTGGTGTTCAGTGGTTCCTGTTCTGATCCAACATATGCAGGACATCAATAACTAAGCCCCCTACTGACGACAGTAATTGCTTAGTCGCAGAACTGGCTTGAGTGTGCTCTCCCACAGGAGGGCACCATTACATCCACCCAACGACAGTCCCATGAATTTGCTGGTACAGGTTACCTGATGGAATCAAACTAAGGCTGTAGACGTGGAGAGGGCATTGAAATTGAGGTCACCATGAGAACAGAGCAGAGCATGAAGAGCCACAAAATTTGAGACATTTTTTTTTTAATGCTGATTGATGAGGATGATGAAGATGATACTATTGATTTCCATTCTGGTCTGAGACTGCATGATAAGGCTGTACTGTAAGCTTACTTTCATAGTGTATCCCTATGTCAACCAGGCCCGAGAGATACAGACACCTGCAGTGTTGGTCAGGAAATTTAAGCATCTGTTTAGTGGATGAAACTGGACTGTGTGGTCCCAGTCTTTCCAATTGAGCCCGTAGCAAACTCAGCTCTGGGTCGGAGGTGGTTAGGGCAGAAAAATCTCATATGGCTCTGATGGGAATCGAACCCACAATCTCCCAGCTGGGAGTCTGCAGTGCTAACCATTTTGCCACAGTGGCTGGTGGCAGCCACAAGTTTATTGTGGCCAATGCACTCTTTTGACTTTAAATGTCTTGAAGGATGACCTGGCACATATACATGGTGGAACACTGTCTAGTGTATCTGCGCTTCCCAAAGGTTCAACTGAGATTAACACAGTCCAAACCAGCGCCTTCTAATGTACCTTCACAACATGCAATGGATGACGATCGGGCTGAAGCTAGGGAAGAACTGGAAACAAAACCATCCACAGTGTTACATGGTAATTTGAAACTTGACACAGCATGTTTTTTAAGTCATAAAGTTTTATTTTTAGTCTTTTTCTTTCTTTCTTTCTTTCTTTCTTTCTTTTTGTTTTTTCAAAGTTTGTTCAGCTGTTGGCACCTCTGATGCCCCATTTAAGGAGGAAAATTATGTTGTGAATTATTTTTCTCCCTTATAGTTTTTCTAATATCTTACCCAGTGTCTTTACCTAGTCTTATCCATAAAGGTCATACTATAGTGTTTTGAGGATTTTTACATTTTATTTGTGTGTGTTTGTGTGCGTGTGTGTGTGTGTGTGTGTGTGTGTGTGTGTGTGTGTGTGTGTCTGTCTTGTGTGTGGACTGTTTTCAGGAGTAGTGTTGCCTGCAGACAGACTCTGTCAGTCTACAAGAGGAGTTCACAGTGCGAGTGGTCGGACGAACAGTTCATAGGGGCTTCACGTTACATACTGTCAGTGGTGATCACCAATGAAATCACCAAAGAGTCGAAGCATACATATTTTCAAATAGAAACAATGAAAATTGGTAAGTATACTATACATTTTCAGTTTTGTTTTTTCCACCGTTCCTGGTTTTGTCCTTGGTAACTCAGATATGTGTACTGTCCCATAATAGCTATACTTGTTACTGGAAAACGTGGCTGTTGATGACAATTCTAGACATTAGGATTGCAGATCATGTTTTTGTGCCAATAAAAAGGAAAGCAAATAAGTGTGCCTTTTTTGACAAGTGAAAATGTGATAGCAGATACACCGGGCTGCTGAGGGGTTGTTGACAGAACTGTGCACTCTGTACATATGCTGTATTGCTCTTGTATCAATGCACACACATCCTGTCACTCTGTACATATACAGTATTGCTCTTGTATCAATGCACATACATCCTGTCACTCTGTACATATACAGTATTGCTCTTGTATCAATGCGCATACATCCTGTCACTCTGTACATAGCAGTATTGCTCTTGTTCAAGCACATAATCTGTCATTGTACATATGCAGTATTGCTCTTGTATCAATGCGCATACATCCTGTCACTCTGTACATATGCAGTATTGCTCTTATGTCAGTGCACATACATCCTGTCACTCTGTACATATGCAGTATTGCTCTTATGTCAGTGCACATACATCCTGTCACTCTGTACATATACAGTATTGCTCTTATGTCAGTGCACATACATCCTGTCACTCTGTACATATGCAGTATTGCTCTTATGTCAGTGCACATACATCCTGTCACTCTGTACATATGCAGTATTGCTCTTATGTCAGTGCACATACATCCTGTCACTCTGTACATATGCAGTATTGCTCTTATGTCAGTGCACATACATCCTGTCACTCTGTACATATGCAGTATTGCTCTTATGTCAGTGCACATACATCCTGTCACTCTGTACATATGCAGTATTGCTCTTATGTCAGTGCACATACATCCTGTCACTCTGTACATATGCAGTATTGCTCTTATGTCAGTGCACATACATCCTGTCACTCTGTACATATGCAGTATTGCTCTTATGTCAGTGCACATACATCCTGTCACTCTGTACATATGCAGTATTGCTCTTATGTCAGTGCACATACATCCTGTCACTCTGTACATATGCAGTATTGCTCTTATGTCAGTGCACATACATCCTGTCACTCTGTACATATGCAGTATTGCTCTTATGTCAGTGCACATACATCCTGTCACTCTGTACATATGCAGTATTGCTCTTATGTCAGTGCACATACATCCTGTCACTCTGTACATATGCAGTATTGCTCTTATGTCAGTGCACATACATCCTGTCACTCTGTACATATGCAGTATTGCTCTTATGTCAGTGCACATACATCCTGTCACTCTGTACATATGCAGTATTGCTCTTATGTCAGTGCACATACATCCTGTCACTCTGTACATATGCAGTATTGCTCTTATGTCAGTGCACATACATCCTGTCACTCTGTACATATGCAGTATTGCTCTTATGTCAGTGCACATACATCCTGTCACTCTGTACATATGCAGTATTGCTCTTATGTCAGTGCACATACATCCTGTCACTCTGTACATATGCAGTATTGCTCTTATGTCAGTGCACATACATCCTGTCACTCTGTACATATGCAGTATTGCTCTTATGTCAGTGCACATACATCCTGTCACTCTGTACATATGCAGTATTGCTCTTATGTCAGTGCACATACATCCTGTCACTCTGTACATATGCAGTATTGCTCTTATGTCAGTGCACATACATCCTGTCACTCTGTACATATGCAGTATTGCTCTTATGTCAGTGCACATACATCCTGTCACTCTGTACATATGCAGTATTGCTCTTATGTCAGTGCACATACATCCTGTCACTCTGTACATATGCAGTATTGCTCTTATGTCAGTGCACATACATCAGACCCTTGCAGAAGTGACAAGGCATCAATGACATTCAGAAGACAAGTTTTATTTAGTACTTGACACTGAGCCCCCGCCCATCACTACTCTACACATTCATCTGAACCATAGAAAGTGTAAACAGCATAGATATAATTGAATTATTGCATCCCATTTATCTCCATTACCCCTATCAAACAGCAGTACAAAAGTCTACCTAGCTGTGCACACTCAAAAGAGCAAGAAACTTTTGCAAACTTGCCAGTTGTTTCCCTCGGATGAACAGTTCAGTAACACAGTCACTGTTGACTTTGAAGACAGTGCAGTGTTCACTGAGCCCCTTCGAATTTGGCCGAATGTCAGTGAAGAGAGACTGGCAGTGTAGATGTCTCCCTCAGTGAAGAGAGACTGGCAGTGTAGGTGTCTCCCTCAGCGAAGAGAGACTGGCAGTGTAGGTGTCTCCCTCAGCGAAGAGAGACTGGCAGTGTAGGTGTCTCCCTCAGCGAAGAGAGACTGGCAGTGTAGGTGTCTCCCTCAACGAAGAGAGACTGGCAGTGTAGGTGTCTCCCTCAGCGAAGAGAGACTGGCATTGTAGGTGTCTCCCTCAGCGAAGAGAGACTGGCAGTGTAGGTGTCTCCCTCAGCGAAGAGAGACTGGCATTGTAGGTGTCTCCCTCAGCGAAGAGAGACTGGCAGTGTAGGTGTCTCCCTCAGCGAAGAGAGACTGGCATTGTAGGTGTCTCCCTCAGCAAAGAGAGACTGGCAGTGTAGGTGTCTCCCTCAGCGAAGAGAGACTGGCAGTGTAGGTGTCTCCCTCAGCAAAGAGAGACTGGCAGTGTAGGTGTCTCCCTCAGCGAAGAGAGCTGGCAGTGTAGGTGTCTCCTCAGCGAAAGGGTGGCTGTAGGTGTCTCCCTCAGCGAAGAGAGGACTGGCAGTGTAGGTGTCTCCCTCAGCGAAGAGAGACTGGCAGTGTAGGTGTCTCCCTCAGCGAAGAGAGACTGGCAGTGTAGGTGTCTCCCTCAGCGAAGAGAGACTGGCAGTGTAGGTGTCTCCCTCAGCGAAGAGAGACTGGCATTGTAGGTGTCTCCCTCAGCGAAGAGAGACTGGCAGTGTAGGTGTCTCCCTCAGCGAAGAGAGACTGGCAGTGTAGGTGTCTCCCTCAGCGAAGAGAGACTGGCAGTGTAGGTGTCTCCCTCAGCGAAGAGAGACTGGCAGTGTAGGTGTCTCCCTCAGCGAAGAGAGCTGGCAGTGTAGGTGTCTCCCTCAGCGAAGAGAGGCTGGCAGTGTAGGTGTCTCCCTCAGCGAAGAGAGGCTGGCAGTGTAGGTGTCTCCCTCAGCGAAGAGAGGCTGGCAGTGTAGGTGTCTCCTCAGCGAAGAGAGACTGGCAGTGTAGGTGTCTCCCTCAGCGAAGAGAGGCTGGCAGTGTAGGTGTCTCCCTCAGCGAAGAGAGACTGGCAGTGTAGGTGTCTCCCTCAGCGAAGAGAGACTGGCAGTGTAGGTGTCTCCCTCAGCGAAGAGAGACTGGCAGTGTAGGTGTCTCCCTCAGCGAAGAGAGGCTGGCAGTGTAGGTGTCTCCCTCAGCGAAGAGAGGCTGGCAGTGTAGGTGTCTCCCTCAGGTTAAGTCGTCTAGACTCCAGCTCGTTGCACTGGCTCTCTGGCTGTTGCAACCCACTTTCTCTGGCTGTAGAGGCCAAGGGAAACAACTTGCATGTTTGTCAAAGTTTCTTTTCCACTTTTTGTGTGTTCAGGACTCATGAGGTCACACAGCTAACCATTTTTCTGTGTGTAGTCTTCTGGTCTCAACTTAAGCTAGTGTTCTGAGGTCACACAGCTAACCATTTTTCTGTGTGTATAGTCTTCTGGTCTCAACTTTAGCTAGTGTTCTGAGCTTACACAGCTAACCACTTTTCAAGGTGTATAGCCTTCTGGTCTCAACTTAACCCATTGTTCTGAAGTTTGTTTTTTCTTGCCTGAAGAAGACCAAAGAGGTTGATACGCATCATGTTTTGTCTTGTAATTTCTTGGTCTCTTTCGTCCGGCAGAATAGTATTTTTTCTTTTCAGCAAAACTCACTGATTTTTTTTGTGGCTGTGACCTCAGCGAGGCAAGATGATTTCACGTCAACTCATGTTGTTGAGAGGCTTTTAACCCTTTCGCTGACCAGTTTACCCCTTTGAGTTCTTCAAGTGCAGCCAGTGAATTACTGGTTAAGCAACACAGACACACATCAGGAAGACTGAAACACACATTTTAAGGCTTAGCACCTCAACTAACTGACAGAAGTAGATATGAAGAGATCACCAATTATTCCCAAGTTGTTCAGGTCATCCAACGGGTTTGCTGGTTATGCACAAACACGTACATATTAAAAGAATGGAAAATATACAATTAAGGCATAACAACTCAATGAACTTTCAGTTGTAATTGTGAAGGCATCAGTCCCTTATGCTCAAGTCCTTGTTCTAACTTATGTCCCATTGTACCTTCAGAAGATTTTGTCCTAGAGACACAACAGAAGATCTTACAGCTGTACCGGTAGATCGCTGGGGAGAGAGGCTGTTGTCATGGGTCAGACTGCAGCATATCTTTGTGACTGAATTGTGGTCTGGGCAGAAGGGCAGTTGTCATGGGTCAGACTGCAGCATATCTTTGTGACTGAATTGTGGTCTGGGGAGAGGGGCGGTCATCATGGGTCAGACTGCAGCATATCTTTGTGACTGAATTGTGGTCTGGGCAGAAGGGGCAGTTGTCATGGGTCAGACTGCAGCATATCTTTGTGACTGAATTGTGGTCTGGGGAGAGGGGCGGTCATCATGGGTCAGACTGCAGCATATCTTTGTGACTGAATTGTGGTCTGGGCAGAAGGGGCAGTTGTCATGGGTCAGACTGCAGCATATCTTTGTGACTGAATTGTGGTCTGGGGAGAGGGGCGGTCATCATGGGTCAGACTGCAGCATATCTTTGTGACTGAATTGTGGTCTGGGGAGAAGGGGCAGTTGTCATGGGTCAGACTGCAACATATCTTTGTGATTGAATTGTGGTCTGGGGAGAGGGGCGGTCATCATGGGTCAGACTGCAACATATCTTGTGACTGAATTGTGGTCTGGGGAGAAGGGTGGTTGTCATGGGTCAGACTGCAACACATGGGACAGCTGCAACATATCTTTGTGATTGAATTGTGGTCTGGGGAGAGAGGCGGTTGTCATGGTCAGACTGCAGCGTATCTTTGTGACTGAATTGTGGTCTGGGGAGAGGGGTGGTCATCATGGGTCAGACTGCAGCGTATCTTTGTGACTGAATTGTGGTCTGGGGAGAGGGGCGGTCGTCATGGGTCAGACTGCAGCATATCTTTGTGACTGAATTGTGGTCTGGGGAGAGGGGCGGTCATCATGGTCAGACTGCAGCATATCTTTGTGACTGAATTGTGGTCTGGGGAGAGGGGCGGTCATCATGGGTCAGACTGCAGCATATCTTTGTGACTGAATTGTGGTCTGGGCAGAAGGGGCAGTTGTCATGGGTCAGACTGCAGCATATCTTTGTGACTGAATTGTGGTCTGGGGAGAGGGGCGGTCATCATGGGTCAGACTGCAACATATCTTTGTGACTGAATTGTGGTCTGGGGAGAAGGGTGGCCGTCATGGGTCAGACTGCAACATATCTTTGTGACTGAATTGTGGTATGGGGAGAGGGGCGGTCATCATGGGTCAGACTGCAACATATCTTTGTGACTGAATTGTGGTCTGGGGAGAGGGGCGGTCATCATGGGTCAGACTGCAACATATCTTTGTGACTGAATTGTGGTCTGGGGAGAGGGGCGGTCATCATGGGTCAGACTGCAACATATCTTTGTGACTGAATTGTGGTCTGGGGAGAAGGGGCAGTTGTCATGGGTCAGACTGCAACATATCTTTGTGATTGAATTGTGGTCTGGGGAGAGGGGCGGTCATCATGGGTCAGACTGCAACTATCTTGTGACTGAATTGTGGTCTGGGGAGAAGGGTGGTTGTCATGGGTCAGACTGCAACACATGGGACAGCTGCAACATATCTTTGTGATTGAATTGTGGTCTGGGGAGAGAGGCGGTTGTCATGGGTCAGACTGCAACATATTTTTGTGACTGAATTGTGGTTATCATTACCTGGTGTTCATCGCATCCACACTGACAGACATAATAGTGAATTGCCTTGTAATTGCCTTTGAATGCATCACATTTTCATCGTGTGCTGTTGATTGTAGAGGGATGTTTGTAGTTGTTTCACTGTAATCTCATCCTCATTAAGTGACTTTTTCATTGCAGGGACTTGTAATTAACTCAGATGCATCGTATCCTGATTGTTGGCTGTCCACTGTGGAGAGATTGTAGTGGCTTCATTGTGTCGCACTCTCATTGAATAACTTTATTGCAGTTGTTTACAGTTACCCCAAATGAATGGAATCCTCAGTGCGTGACTCAATTGTAGAAGGATTGTAGTTGCTTCTTGTCACTCCCTTTGAATGACTTTTTATTGCAGTGGTTTGTAGTTGCCTGGAATGCATCACATCCTCTCTGTGGTTGTTTATAGTAGAGGGCGAATCGTATTTGCCCCATATGCATTTCACCCTCATTGAGTAAATTATCTTGGGAGGGTTTTTGATTGGTTTTTAGCATCACGTAGTCATGTGCTGTTGTACATTATAACAATTTGTTGTCAGTGTTTCTGATTTTCACATTTATTGTGTTATTTTACATTGTTTCGGTTTGAGGTGGCTTAGTGAACAGCACACCTTTATTGAGTGTTTATGCATTGTAAAGGTATAGTAGATGCTTATTCAGCATCACACCTTTAATTGAGTGTTGATGCATAGAAGACTCTTTCCTTTCCTGGTTTTTAGTTTATTCACACATTTTATCTTCTTTTTACATTTAGCTTAGGGCTAATTTGGGCCATCTGTAGACCATGGTTAGCTCCCTTTCTCAATCTTTAAAGTTTGGACATTCCTGGTATAAAGTGTTGTTCTGCGTAAGATATTTGTTTGGACAGGTACATACTTCGTAAAATCATTTTTAGCTGGAAAATTCGTATGTAGTATTCATTATACACAAGTTTTCTTAAATCTCTCTGAAATCATTTGAGTGAAAAAAGAAATTCCGTTGAATTACAAAGTTGAATACAAACACGGCGCACACACACGCACACACACACACACGCACACACACACACACACACACACACACACACACACACACACACATTGCATATGATTCCTGTGAATGTACACATATGTAGTGAGCATAAAATACAGCAACTGGAAGTTGAAAAAGAGAAGGGAGAGGAAGGCTACACTCTAGATATTGTGTTGTATTTAAATACTGATTTTTGTTCTAAACTACTGAACACCAGCACAATGAATACTGAATAATTATGGAAGGGGTAAACAGGTCTGCACGTCAGTATTAAAGCATCATTTTTTTTTTTTTTTTGCTGTCCCAACCTCTGCGCCACCTCAGAGGCAGTGCACCCATGCCGCTCGTTCCGACACCCCATCCACAGCCACAGCCCGGTCGGCCCCGCCGCAGCCCGGCACCAGCAATCCACAGGGAGCAGTCAGTGTCAAGTCATCAAGAGGCAACCCACCAGAGGAGACACTGCACTGCTGCCGAGTCACTTCGGTGGTGTTCAGTGGCATCTGTTCTGATCTAACATATGCAGGACACCACCTACTAAGCCCCCTACTGACGACAATAATTGCGTAGTCGCGGAGCCGGCGCGAGTGAGCTCTCCCTCTGGAGGGCGCCACCACATCAGTCCAACGACAGCCCCCATGGACTCGCCGATACCGGTGACCCTGACGGAACCAAACCAAGGCCACAGACGTGGAGAGGACATCGAAACTGAGGTCACCATGAGAGCAGGGCATGAGGGGCCACAGAATTTGAGGCATTTTTTTTTTATGCTGTTCGATGAGAATGAGGATGATTAAGATGATGCTACGGATTTCAGTTTCGGTCTAAGAGTACATGACAGGGCTGTACTCTATGCTTCCTTTCATAATATATCCCGGCGTCAACCAGGCCCAAGAGATACAGGCACCTGTAGTGTTGGTCAGTGTCCAGGACGGGGGAAATCGTGATGGTATTGCTTAAGTGCACTAAGTTGATGTATTATTGGTCAGGCTTAACACACCAAGGTTATCTCTGCACTCATACACGCATATACACCCTCATGCGCCCACCAGACATTCACCTCTCTCTGGGAATGGGATGTCACGCATTTGTTTCTCTCCTAACACGACTGAGCACAAGAAATACAATTTCTATCCTACTATAATCAAACATGAAAAATCCAGTTACACAAGATGAACAAATCAACACATAAACGATCAATACTTCCTAATCCCGGGTTATAATAAAAATGACTTCTTACCTGGCCAGGTTTTCACACACACACAACCACGCTTTCACACCACACCACAGTTCTTGAAAAGTCTCTTCACGTCTTCTTCAGCACTGCTTGATGGTGGCCCTTGGTTGACTGACTCCAGGTTTCAGGACTGGGTCTTCGTGGTCGTCTCTGGGATCTCGACGTAGAACTCTTCTTCTTCGTCTCTTTCACCCACCTCTGGGTTCAATTTCAGTTTGTCTGTCTTCACCCACCTCTGGGCTTCAAACTTAGTTTTTCTTCTCTTCCAGCTTGTCTTTACCCCTAAGACTTTGCTGTCTCTTCTGTCTCCCAGACCACGTTTCTCTCGACCCCTTTCTCTGTCCTGCCCACCTTCTCTCCTCTCTCTCCTCTGTTCTTCCCTCTCTCTCTCGTGGTGGTCTTTCTTCACGTTGTTCTCCCTCAGTTTATATAGGGATGGAAACAAAGGATTCCCCTTTGGGCCATGCCTTTGTCCATGCTGCTTCTCAACCCCCTAGTTCACAAGTACCCTGAATTCTCCATTCGCTACATTCTCCACATATCTGCATTTACACACATCCCTACCTAACTGATTAGCAAACAAACACTTGGCACCAGATGGACATCGAAAATTCCCCGCTGACTTCGGAGGCCACTTTAACACAGTAATTATCTTAAAGAGGGCTATGATAACAACTTCCACGCGCGTTCAACCAGCCTGACAATAGAACCAACCCAGTGACCCACGGCAATACCATCCGAACGAGTCCAAGACTCCTGCTCTTCAATGACTGTTTACAAAAGAACCTCAGCTGACTGAGTATTTAGCGCTCACTTGGTGCACCGAGGTCCTAGTGGTTACATTCCTCTCCCCTTTCGCTGTCGGGCAGGTCCGAACTCCTTACTACCTTAGGTGCCATCTGTTGCCTGACCACTTCGTTCTCATTGACACAGTTCGACCGTGTGCGATGGGTAAGGCACACTTGTTAATGGTTCTATTACCTATTTGTATGCTACGTACAACGTCCCTTTTGCCTCTAAGCGTTTAATGGCTTTTGTGAGAGGTTGAACGCCCTTGACAAATTCCCCCCACTTCAAGACAATGCCCTGCATTGGTTAGAACACATTCAAGGAGCTGAAACTCTCACAATTCTCTCATTTAAACCAACTCTATTCTAGGCCTCTAATAAGCCTACTTACACCAGAGAACGCATGCAAGATTTGTCTTGCAACAAAATTAGAGAAAAAATCAATACATACACACTAAGAACCTAGCAAATATCAATGCCAATCTGAAATATCCACCAGCTCTAAGTAGTGTGGCCATATATAGATAAACATTATGTTTCTACGGAAATTCTCCCACTTTCTCTTCATACACGTGGCCCGCAACCAGCCACGTCACGCATACACGACACTGCAAAAGACACACGCACCCAATACCTGACTTTTCGCCTGACCATTTTTAATTCGGCCTACGGCCCCCTTTTGGTAAGACCCGTCCGATCTCCCTTTCTGTACACACACCTTTGCGTGCCCCGTGGCATGTGCTGCAATGTGCACAGAAACGCCTTACATCACCTAGGATACCGGGCCAGTAGTACTCCCGCGTCACAACCTTTTGTGTGGCCTTTCTACCGAGATGGCCCGAGGCTGACGTCACATGATTTTCGGACATCACCGCCTTTGTGCGCTGCCTAGGAACGACAACCTGCTTCTTCGTTTTCCCCGAACTCACGTGAGTGAAAGTTCGGTACAATACTTCATCCTTTATCTCAAAACCGATGGTACCCTCCTTAACACGCTTCTTCTGCCTTGTGTGAGCGAAACCAAACAGTTTTCTAAGAGAGTAATCGCCCTTTTGTTCCTCCCGTAAGTGAGTGGGGTTAGCCTCACTGGACACGCTCCAACGCTTTCTGAAGTGTGTGACTGCCTGGGGCCTTTCTCTCCCGTGATTTCTTTTCCCTGATTCAACACAGAAATCACGGTCTGGGTCTCCGTACCCGCGTGCTCCTGGAATGTTTCCAATTACCAGATCATACGGCGGCTTTGGAACAGCCAAAGCCTGTACGACTCCACTATAGAATGGTGTATCAATGAACACCAGGGCCGTTTTGAATTCTGCTACTGTTCCGTCTATTTGTCTACACCTCTGTGTTTTACCTGTGAATTGTCCCTCCTTAACCAGGGATTCCTTCACCATTATACCTGTGCACCCAGAGTCTCTAATGACATTAACCACATTGTCCCCCACTCTGCCTTTGTGCACATCCATGTTATCGCCTGAATCTGTGAACACACAGCACAATCCAGACAAAATAACACTGTTATCTTTTTCATCTTTTTCTACCTGCCTCTCACTTGGCCTGACCCTCATTGCTGCTGCCTTCTGTGACTTAAATATGCAGTCCCTAGCCAAGTGCCCTGTCTTATTGCACAGGAAACAGGTACGCTCATCTACAGCCTTAACCACGTGGGCCTTCACCCTTGTTTGCTCAAGTGATGCCGTGGGCCTACGGGCGTGCAATACTGTCCTGTTGCGTGAGATATGTGCTGGCCTGCTATCCTCTGAATATGCTTCCGGGCTTTCCTCTTGTTCAGGCAAATCACGCCTCGCTTCCCGGTAAGTCTCAGCTGTCTCAAGTACTTCAGCTGTTGTGGTTGCACCTTTTTCCTTAATGTGGATTGTGAGGCCCGTCCCACAACCATCAAGTATCTGTTCCTTCATCACCAGTGTCTTGAGGCCTTCAAAATCACGGTCCACTCCGCTAAGTTCTACCCACTTGTTGAAATAGTGATCCAGTCTAACTCCAAACTGTGTGTATGTCTCACCATGTTCGATTCTCGCCTCGCGAAACTTACGCCTAAAACCTTCTTCAGTCAAATCATATGCCTTTAGTACTGCTTGTTTCACCTTGTCAAAATCCCTCTGATCACCTTTGGGTAAGGTGGAAACAGTGTGTAACGCACGACCTGTCAACAAGGCAGACAGGTTTATTGCCCAGTCATCTTCGGGCCAGCCCTCGTGCTTGGCAACCGATTCAAACTGACTGATATAGGCATCGATCGAATCAGTTTCTTCTCTGAACAGTGGGAGTTTAAGTCTAGGTGCGCAACTTAGTCTGCGGCCTACTGACTCAGAACTGGTGTCTATTTCACTACGATTTTTGTCACCGATCTGATCAGGTGGAAATCCTACAGACGCGCCGACGGCTCTGTATCTATCCGTAGCATCATTCCACGGTGGGGGTGTAGGCTTACCGGGCCATATATGGTAGTTGTTGGGTTCAGGAAGGATGGTGGGGGTGTTGGATACCTGTACGTTCCATTTATATATTAGGTGTGCGTGTGCTACCATGCACAGGCAGGGAAAGGATAAGTGTGGGGAGAGAGGGGGTTAGCCTCCCATCTCCGGTTGTGTTTCGTGTGGAGTCCCGTTTCACGTGCGGTTTGTGTAGGGTTCAAAACTCAGCGAGGAGTGAGTGCTGAGTCATCAAGCTTTAAAGTTTGGTGGGGTCGGGTGGCTAGCACTTCGGTCAAAATCCTTGGTGAAGAGCAGTTGGGCTCTCGTCCTGGTGCCAGCGTTTGCGCTGTGGGTCTGACTTCGGTCGACATGGTGAGCCGACCCTCGTGAGCGTTTTGCTCTTGGTCGAGCAGTTGTCGGTGTTTCTGTGTGCTGCGACCCTGAGGTTCAGGTGCTGGGGTGGCCAGCCGCAGTTGTCGTCGTTCTGTGTTGTAGCAGGTATGTGGAGTTAATAAAGGGGATAGTAATGTAGTGAGTTAAGGGTGGCGTTGTCTTGTGCACATCTCTGTCATCTTGTACAAAGGTGTAAATAATATGAGCTCATGTTTTGAATCAATTTCAGGTTTCTTAGGGAAAATGGAAGAGCGAGAAAATGGGAAAAATAAGGACTAAATCGGAATAGGTTGAGAAAAGTGTTGATGGTGGGTTTTGACCAGCGGGTTGTGTTGGGAGGTGGAAACAGGGAAAAGGAAAAAGAAAAGAAGGAAATTTGGTTATGAAGTTTTGAATGGAAATGTAATGGTTGTCATTGGTTCGATCCTGGTGTTAGGATTGAGTGGGTACTTATTCGTAACAGGGGGTTCGAACGGATATGCTTTCGGGAAGCATAGACAGGGTGAAACTGTCACCGTCGTCGTCGTGTGGCCTGTTTTTTTTTTTTTAGTTGAGTTTGTTTTTTTTGGTGACAATGAAACACCTGAAGACATTAGGTTTGGATGTGCATGCATGAAGGATGGAGGTTGATTAAAAAGGGTATGACTGAAGGGATGAATGTGCGCAGTGAAGTATATGCAAAATGGATATAGTAATATGAAGTTAGTATAGATTGGTTGTTGTTGTTGTTTTGGGGGGGGGGGGGGGGGGTGGAAAGTTGTGGTCATGAAAAGGATTGACTTTTATTACGCTATGTGTAATATATATATAGTATTCATAGAAGATTCCGCTCATTGATTGTTTTGTTGGGAATAAAATTTTGTTTTCTTGTCGGTTCTTGTGTGGCGTGTTGTCTGTTTAGTGGGTTAGTTGTGGGGGGGGTGTTTTTTTTACGTCCGGCTTGGCGTTCCGTGACAATTTTCAGATTTTATTCTTTCCAACTCAATTTGTTTGGCTAAAATCTCCGATTCCGCTTCTGCTCTAGCCCTCGCTGCACTCTCTGCATCTGCTCTTGTTTTGGCAGCTGCACTCTCTGCATCTGCTGCATCTGCTTTAGCCTTCAGTGCAGCAGTTTCAAGCCCAAGTCTCTCGGTCTCAGCATCTGCTCTCACTTTGGCAGCTGCACTCTGTTCCTTTTCAAACTTCCTCCTTTCAGCCCTTTCATCTCTCTCACTCTTTTGCTGAGCTTCTATGAATTTACGCAGTTCATCTCCTGTATATCCTAGTTTCTCACCGAAACTCATCAGTTTCTCAATGGGAGTAAAACTTTCTTCAGCCATTTTTTTTCCCCAATATGTTTTAGCACCACTAAAACAGTTACTCTTATAGACCCGGAAAAAGTCAGTAAACAGTTTATCTACCAAACGTTACGAGTACACCAACCAGTGGTAGTGTTCCCAACACAAAGGAGCCTTAATCTTAAACCACAGCTTCTGTGAGAGTTAAGACTAGAACCTCGTTCTTCGTTTCTCTGAACGACCTTTGATTAATACACCCACCCTACACACAAGTCAATACTCAACACTCAAAGAACTAAAGGAAATAATCAGAAGAGCTAATTATAATTGCCTTTAGTGGACGCTTCGCCCCAGTACTACTCTAGCACTCACTTCGTTTCCCTCCTGAGACTAATTTGGGCCATGCAATCCTGGCAGGCTCGCCACTTTGTCCAGGACGGGGGAAATCGTGATGGTATTGCTTAAGTGCACTAAGTTGATGTATTATTGGTCAGGCTTAACACACCAAGGTTATCTCTGCACTCATACACGCATATACACCCTCATGCGCCCACCAAACATTCACCTCTCTGGGAATGGGATGTCACGCATTTGTTTCTCTCCTAACATGACTGAGCACAAGAAATACAATTTCTATGCTACTATAATCAAACATGAAAAATCCAATTACACAAGATGAACAAATCAACACATAAACGATCAATACTTCCTAATCCCGGGTTATAATAAAAATGACTTCTTACCTGGCCAGGTTTTCACACACACACAACCACGCTTTCACACCACACCACAGTTCTTGAAAAGTCTCTTCACGTCTTCTTCAGCACTGCTTGATGGTGAGGCCCTTGGTTGACTGGCTCCAGGTTTCAGGACTGGGTCTTCGTGGTCGTCTCTGGGATCTCGACGTAGAACTCTTCTTCTTCGTCTCTTTCACCCACCTCTGGGTTCAATTTCAGTTTGTCTGTCTTCACCCACCTCTGGGCTTCAAACTTAGTTTTTCTTCTCTTCCAGCTTGTCTTTACCCCTAAGACTTTGCTGTCTCTTCTGTCTCCCAGACCACGTTTCTCTCGACCCCTTTCTCTGTCCTGCCCACCTTCTCTCCTCTCTCTCCTCTGTTCTTCCCTCTCTCTCTCGTGGTGGTCTTTCTTCACGTTGTTCTCCCTCAGTTTATATAGGGATGGAAACAAAGGATTCCCCTTCGGGCCATGCCTTTGTCCATGCTGCTTCTCAACCCCCTAGTTCACAAGTACCCTGAATTCTCCATTCGCTACATTCTCCACATATCTGCATTTACACACATCCCTACCTAACTGATTAGCAAACAAACACTTGGCACCAGATGGACATCGAAAATTCCCCGCCGACTTCGGAGGCCACTTTAACACAGTAATTATCTTAAAGAGGGCTACGATAACAACTTCCACGCGCGTTCAACCAGCCTGACAATAGAACCAACCCAGTGACCCACGGCAATACCATCCGAACGAGTCCAAGACTCCTGCTCTTCAATGACTGTTTACAAAAGAACCTCAGCTGACTGAGTATTTAGCGCTCACTTGGTGCACCGAGGTCCTAGTGGTTACATTCCTCTCCCCTTTCGCTGTCGGGCAGGTCCGAACTCCTTACTACCTTAGGTGCCATCTGTTGCCTGACCACTTCGTTCTCATTGACACAGTTCGACCGTGTGCGATGGGTAAGGCACACTTGTTAATGGTTCTATTACCTATTTGTATGCTACGTACAACGTCCCTTTTGCCTCTAAGCGTTTAATGGCTTTTGTGAGAGGTTGAACGCCCTTGACAGTCAGGAAATTTGAGCAGCCCTCTTGGAAACGCATCCATTAAGTGGATGAAACTCAACTGTGTGGTCCCAGTGTTCCCAACTGAGTCCGCAGCAAACTCAACTCTGGGTAAGAGCCGGTCGGGGCAGAAAAACCCACATGACTCTGATGGGATTCAAACCCATGACCTCCCAGCCGGGAGTCCGCGACACTAACCACTTCCCCACGGTGGCTGGTGTGTTAGATATGTCAGACTGCTGTCAAAGTGTTAATCTGTTTGTTGAGTATTAACGTTATCACATTCAGCCATTCCTATGTTGCAGTCAGACCATCCCCAGTGAGCCAGATCTGGACAACAGATGTGAACAGTACATGTATCACAGTCACCTGGAACCACACCCGAAAGTATCGGGACATGCAGTTTAGGGTCAACATCAGTGATGGGGTTTCCCAGGCAAGTGTTTGTTGTCATGACTTGAAAGCCAAGAGACACAAAGACTGCAAGACATCTGTATAAGGAAGCTTTCTTGACAAGTAGGTGTGTGCATGCGTATGCATGCATGTGCATGCGCACACACACATATTTACTCTCAAATGCACACTTGCTTGCACATACATACTCATACACACACAAACACACACACACACACACACATGAACACACACACATACTCATGTGCTCATACACACACACACACACACACACACACACACAGTCACACACACACACACACACACACACACACACACCACACACACACACACACACACACACACACACCACACAAACACACTTACTTGCAGTTATATTGATACATGTCCAGTAGCATGCGTTTTACTTTTAATTTCAGCTAGATTATAGCCAGCCGACCACACAGAGAAGACGCTGTACCGCTGCCAAGTCATGTGTGACGTTCGGTGATTCCTGGTCAGATCTGAGACACTGGCAGTTTTATTTCTTTCAATGTTTACACTGTATAAAATTTCATTTTACCATCTGTGGACGCTCCATGGACAGACTGTATTTACTTAGTTTTTTTGTTTGTTTGTTTGTTTGTATTTTTCATTTTGACAGTGAGGATAGATAAAATTAGGATAAATTGCCTGTTGTTTCATTGTTTTCAGATTGTGGACAGGAGGAAAGTTGGGATAAATTGCCTGTTGTTTCGTTGTTTTCAGATTGTGGACAAGAGGATAGTTGGGATAAATTGCCTGTTGTTTCGTTGTTTTCAGATTGTGGACAAGAGGACCAAAGTGTTCTGTGGACTGCTGCCATACACCACATATACTTTGTCTGTAGAGGGTCGGCCTTTGATTGAGGGCTTCTGGAGTGAGGCCCGCAGTATTAGAGTCGTCACAGCACAATCAGGTGAGCTGTACACTTTTTGAATGAAACCAACATTGTCATCCACTCGCACAGTCAGGTAGCTGTCCATTTCGAATGTAAGGCCAGTGGTATCAATGTTCTGGCAACTCAGTCATTGTCAGGTGACTTGTACATTTCTAGAGAGTGGCCAGCAGTGTCGCCATCCTTGCAGCTTTGTCGGGTGATCAGAGCACTTTTGGAATGGAGTGTCACCATTCTCCTGCCTGTGAGGTCCTTGCGGCTTTGTCGGGTGATCAGAACACTTGGAATGGAGTGTCACCATTCTCCTGCCTGTGAGGTAAGCTGTATGCTTCTCCAGAGTGGCCAGCAGTGTCGCCATCCTTGTAGCAGTCAGCTGAGCAGTATGCCTCTAAATTGAAGATCAACAGTGTCACCATCTTCACAATGCAGGTAAATCAGCTGTGCAGTTACAAAGTGAAGCCAACAGTATGACCATCCTGACAGTACAGTCAAGTTTGCTGTACACTTCTGCAGTGAAGCTAACAATTTCCTTTCTTACAGCTTAGTCGATGTGTCACACACTTCTGGAGTGCAGCCAACAATTTTGCCTTTCTTACAGCTTAGTCGATGAGCCACACACTTCTGGAGTGCAGCCAACAATTTTACCTTTCTTACGCTTAGTCCGATGAGCCACACACTTCTGGAGTGCAGCCAACGATTTTGCCTTTCTTACAGCTTAGTCCGATGAGCCACACACTTCTGGAGTGCAGCCAACAATTTTGCCTTTCTTACAGCTTAGTCCGATGAGCCCACACTTCTGAGTGCAGCCAACAATTTTACCTTTCTTACAGCTTAGTCCGATGAGCCACACACTTCTGGAGTGCAGCCAACAATTTTGCCTTTCTTACAGCTTAGTCCGATGAGCCACACACTTCTGGAGTGCAGCCAACAATTTTACCTTTCTTACAGCTTAGTCCGATGAGCCACACACTTCTGGAGTGCAGCCAACGATTTTGCCTTTCTTACAGCTTAGTCCGATGAGCCACACACTTCTGGAGTGCAGCCAACAATTTTGCCTTTCTTACAGCTTAGTCCGATGAGCCACACACTTCTGGAGTGCAGCCAACAATTTTACCTTTCTTACAGCTTAGTCCGATGAGCCACACACTTCTGGAGTGCAGCCAACAATTTTACCTTTCTTACAGCTTAGTCCGATGAGCCACACACTTCTGGAGTGCAGCCAACAATTTTGCCTTTCTTACAGCTTAGTCCGATGAGCCTTACACTTCTACAGTGAAGCCAACAATGTCGCCATCCATATTGCACAGTTAGGTGGTCTGTACACTTCTACAGTGAAGCCAACAATGTCACCTTCCTTATTGCACAGTTAGGTGGTCTGTACAGTTCTACAGTGAAGCCAACAATGTCACCATCCTTATTGCACAGTTAGGTGGTCTGTACAGTTCTACAGTGAAGCCAACAATGTCGCCATCCTTATTGCACAGTTAGGTGGTCTGTACACTTCTACAGTGAAGCCAACAATGTCGCCATCCTTATTGCACAGTTAGGTGGTCTGTACACTTCTACAGTGAAGCCAACAATGTCGCCATCCTTATTGCACAGTTAGGTGGTCTGTACAGTTCTACAGTGAAGCCAACAATGTCACCATCCTTATTGCACAGTTAAGTCATGTGTACAGTTCTACAGTGAAGCCAACAGTGTCGCCTTCCGTATTGCACAGTTAGGTGGTCTGTACAGTTCTACAGTGAAGCCAACAATGTCGCCTTCCGTATTGCACAGTTAGGTGGTCTGTACAGTTCTACAGTGAAGCCAACAGTGTCGCCATCCTTATTGCACAGTTAAGTCATGTGTACAGTTCTACAGTGAAGCCAACAGTGTCGCCATCCTTATTGCACAGTTAGGTGGTTTGTACTGTTGGCATTGCCGTCATCCCTACAGTTCAGTCAGGTTTATTCTGTTCTGGAGCGTGGCCAGCAGTGTCTGTCCCCATTCAGCTTAGTGGAATTTGAAGTATCCTTCTGGAGTGAATGCAACGCAGTCGCCCACCTTATGGCACAGCTGGGTTAGCTTTAACCTGTACTCTTTTGCAGTGAGGCCAGGATTGTCGGCATTCTCACAGCAAGGAGTCAGATGAGCTCTGGGAGTGAAGCCAGCACTGTTGGGGTGAGTTGGTGTCTTCATGCATGACTGATTGATTGATTGGCTAGTTCTTCGCTTGCGAAGATTAGTGGGAAGTTGCCGCCAAGGATGGGCAGCACGCCCTTTGATGACTAATGAGTCCAATTCATGATCTACAGGATCTGTGGCATTGTGGGCAGGTGTAGATCTGGCCTGCATTGTTGGGCTGCGGACCTGGATCTTTCCTTCTCCTTCTCTTCTCCTGGATGTTCTGTCTTCATGCAACAGCCATCCAAATGACAGGATCTGTGATGAGTCCAGGAATGTCGTCGTCCTCATGGTAGGTCAGGGGAGCTGTAGCTTTCTGGTGATCTGCGTCCCTCTGGAAGGCAGCCACCAACATCACTGTCCTCACGGTTCAGTCAGGTGAGCTGTAGGGAGCCACCAACATCACTGTCCTCACAGTTCAGTCAGGTGAGCTGTATGCTTGAAGGGAGCCACCAACATCACTGTCCTCACAGTTCAGTCAGGTGAGCTGTACGCTTGAAGGGAGCCACCAGTATCACTGTCCTCACGGTTCAGTCAGGTGAGCTGAAGGGAGCCCACCAACATCACTGTCCTCACGGTTCAGTCAGGTGAGCTGTACGCTTGAAGGGTGAAGCCACCAATATCACTGTCCTCACAGTTCAGTCAGGTGAGCTGTATGCCTGTAGGGTGAAGCCACCAACATCACTGTCCTCACGGTTCAGTCAGGTGAGCTGTACGCCTGTAGGGTGAAGCCACCAACATCACTGTCCTAACGGTTCAGTCAGGTGAGCTGTACGCCTGTAGGGTGAAGCCACCAACATCACTTTCCTCACGGTTCAGTCAGGTGAGCTGTACGCCTGTAGGGTGAAGCCAGCAATGTCAGTCCTTCCAATACAGTCAGAAGAGCAGTACACTGGTGGAGTGAAGCCTGTAAGGATTCTGTCAGAGTGATCTGTACACTTTGGGATGAAGTCAGCAGTGTCGCAATCCTATGAAACAGTCAAAATTCTTGAGTGAAGACAGCAATGTGTTTTTAACCCTTTCACCGCCAGACAGTCTTATTTTGCATAAATCCCCATTGCCAGCCATTTTTCAGAAAATCTCTTAGTTCATACCAGCATGTGTGAAATGCGGATATCTCTGGAACTAAGCAACCAGTTCTCATGCTGTTTTTTGAGAAATGAAGGAAATAAACTGTACTTTTGTTAAATTATAGAATGTTAGTAATGGTTAGACAACAACAATTTCAAATTTTTGGTAATTTCAAGTGCAAAAAAAATGCAAAATTAAAAAATTGAACGCTATCTTTAGTGTCAAAATAAAAAAAGAAGAAAGCATGCAATCAAACTGAACAAATCTTAAATAAATGTTAGCGAACTGCCCAGAGAACGTGGACAAACGAGTCACAAGATGAAACACAACGCGTTTTGACCTCTTAGGTCTTCATCAGGTGAGACATAAACAAAACATTCGTTCTCTGGCATTTATTTAAGATTTGTTTAGATTTCCGCCTGCAGTCCTCTCGCTTTGCAACTAGATCCAAACTGAACAAAGAAGGAAAAATACTCCACTCACAAAATAAAGACCAGAAAGTGTGTAACATCCAACAGAAAAATGAAAAAAAAAAAAACAGCAATAAATCAACATACCCCAACAGCAGAAAAAGAGCTGGAAGAATTCCACAGGTTGAAAATCATCCTTGTTCATCAGCACTCCTGAAACAACATTCAGAGGAATAATTAGTGATATGACTAATGAGGTTATGCAGAAAAGAAACCACACACGCACGCACGCACACGCACGCACGCACGCATGCACGCACGCACGCACACACACACACACACACACACACACACACACACACACACACACATAACAAACTGCTTATACCCCACTGGCACACACATGAAACAAAGAAAAGGAGAATGGGACACACACACACACACACTTTCTTATGCCCCACTTGTACACACATGAAAGAAAGAAAAAGGGAAACACACACACACACACACACACACACACACACACACACACACACATGCGCGCGCACATGCACATGCACATACATCCCTTTCACTCTCACTGTTGAAAGCAATATTTTCTATGAAAACAGTCATTCACTTGCCTGTGGGTCTCTATAACCTGGAGAACAATTCTGCTAGGGTCTATGAGTGCAGGTCGTCACTCCAATTCATCTCTGCAGCGGACCTCTGACACGTGTCAGTCAGCCACGTCCCCTTTGACCTTGATTCATGGCAAGCCAGCTGAGCTTGCAGTTCATTCATTATCTCGTGGCTGTTAGTCGCCCCTGTAAGGCCTCTCTCACTGTGTGATAGTCACTGAAAGTTGGCCCAGAGCCAGCAACACTAAGCTTGTTCAAGGGCCTGTGTGTGCGACGCACTGAGCACTGCTCAGCCACTTGGCACCCGTCCAACAGTCAGCCACTGTGATAATTCGGTCAAGCTCCCCCTTTCACATAGGGCCAAATGTTTGCTGCTCACAATCTGGATGTTCTTTATCTTAATCAGTATCAGCTGACCGTCTTTTCAATATTTCCAGCACCTGATCTGTGGTAAATGTACAGTGAGGCTGAATACATGAAGTGCTTGGCTGTGACGTCATAGTGAATGGAAAAACAGTCGGAATAAATTGATAAAGAACACTTAACTGAACAGCGCTCTGATGAAGCAAATGGCTGGGAGCACAGGTCAGGCAATCACCCAACTATGACATTTCTTTCTGGCTTTCTGTCTCATCAGATTAAAGAGTGAGAATATCAGGAGTTAGGTAACCCTGGTTGTCACCTTTCGGCGACGTCGGCGGCGACCCACATTGTCGCCGAACGGCGACGTCAGCAGCGTAAGGGTTAAGGCATGGGTAAGTGATTCATACACTTCTGTTGTGAAATGAACAATGTTGCTATATTATGGTACAGTCAGATAATCAGAATACACTTCTAGGTGAGGCCAACAACATCACAATCTTTTTTGGCACAGTCAGGTGTGCTGTGTTCTTTAGGCATGATCAGCTGAGCTACTGTAAAGTTCAGTCTATAAGCAGCCACTTTTTCCCCCAGCTTTAACTCAATGCAGACGTAACTTTCTGCCACAACCGTGACATGCTGAGACGCACTATTTTCGGTATTTTTACAAAAAATATACAGACAGAACCAAACGAATACAACAATAAATATTATGTTTTTGAAAATTTCAAATCATGTTCTTTTAGAAAAAAAATACTACAGTCCTGTGCTCAGTACACACTTCACTCGCCACTGGTTTGAAAAGTGTAGGCAAACAGCTATCAGCAAAAACTTTTTCTCCACGTAAGTATGGATGAAAAATCAATATGATCATAACTGTAGTCAACACAATGTGTAGCAAACACATAAAAACAGTGTATCTTACACACACACAGCTGTGTGCATGGTCTAAACCTCAGACAGAGAGCTGCTGTCACATATTTGAAGAAAAAATGCAAAAATTTCATCATCATTTGGTATGTGCAACTCACCATCGTCACTCATATCCTCTCTGTCCAATTCAGCAAGTTCGGAAAACGGTTTGGAAAAGTTCGACAAGTTCGGAAAACAGTTCCAGTTCTTCATTTGATCGTTCTTCCATTATTCTTTCAATTACTTCTTGAAATAAGATGTTTCTGTTCACTACGACTTGCTGACGCTTCGGTGCCGACAACATGATGAACACGGGCAGCCAGAGTTATCTCCAGCTATCCCATAATATGAGCGGAAAAGTAGAATCAAATGCAAAATATACACCAAGGGAGAGTACCACCTAATAGAGGAGATCCTCAGCTTTCTGTAGATACCACGATTGTTTCCCTTAGACTGCACAGCTGCATGTGAAAATTCGAGTAAATTGTCGATCACCTGGTGGGTGACGCGTCTGTGCGAAGCACTCAACCCATCGCCCGCCAGGTGATCGACGAGGCGGCAATGAGTTAAACCCTGCGGCCTAAACAACAATGCGGCTTATTTGCGGATTTTTCGGATTCCAGGAGCATCACACCCACGTTTATTCTAAGCTTCTCTGTAACTCACCATATCGTGTTTACTGTTCATGAATTTTTCGATGACCTCCATGTTAAAGTGTAAACTGTTCAGGTTGTTACATTGTTAACTGCTCACATTTTTAAATCAAAGCCGCACACATTGAAACATTCAGACCATTATCAATGGTTTTCGCAAGGCTGGACTGTGTGCTGCAGCAGATGACAGTGCAAGCGACGGAGCGGTAGCGACCTTCACCTTGCCTCAAGAGGAAAGCGACAGTGAAAACAAGGCTGAAGGACAGTGACAAGATGGCGGAGGAAGCGCTGCTATTTCTGTTCAACTCCAACACCGACGAAGAAGACTTCAGCAGATTCAGTGGACAGGACGATGATGACACTGAATAAATGTGATAATCCTAAGATTATGAACTTTATTTTTGTTGTATATATTTGCGGCTTATAAACCAGTATGGCTTATTTGTGAAAAAAGTTCAGATTTTAAAATTTTTTATTGGGTGCGGCTTATATACAGGTGCGCTCAATAGACCGAACTTTACGGTAGATATTTCTGTAGATATGTTAGCAGTGTTATCATCCTTGCAGCAGTCAGCTGAGCTGTATAGTTGTGGAGTGAAGCCAACAGTGGATGGCCAGTCATGCATCTAATTTCATGTTCTGCTCTAAGTTCATCTGTGGTCTTTCTGGTTTTTCAGTGACCACTTGGTGTCCGGTTTAAAAACTTGTTCACAGGTGTCGGTGATGGGAGTTATGAAACATTGCTCACACAGTGTAAGTGTTTGCAGATCGGAGATATTATTGGAGGTAAACTGGACTATTTGTTGACATGCTGATTGTGCACAAACTCACTACAGAGTATACCAAGTAACTGGCAAAAGCACAGGTGTGAAATGCATTCAGTTTCAAACATTCAGATTGCACTGGAGGTGTCAGGGTGGAGTTTTAACCCTTTCACTGCCGACCATTCTGTTTTGCATGCATTCCCAGCGCCAGCCACTTTTCTGTACTGAAGTATATCAGATACGGATGCCTTTGTAATTATTCAAGGAATTTATTAGCTGTCTTTGTAAAATGGAGAAAATAGATTGTAAATTGCTAATACAGTGAATCTTTAGTCAACAACAATGTAAAAGCTTCAGTGATTTGATAGAAAATACACAAATACAAGAAGCTGGCATTCCAGAAGCCACTGGTCTGAGCAGCTATTGTTGCCAGCAGATACTGACAGCCTCTGACCCAGGTCACATGGCAGCGCCTCTCTGACCCTGTTGCTGAGCAGCAACGTTAACAGTTCTTTGCCATTGTATTGGTTGTCACTTCCTGTCCTCCACCATTTGGCCTTGATCAGTCGATTCTCTCCCATCGTTAACAGTTCTTTGCCATTGTATTGGTCGTCTCTTACTATCCTCCACAGTTTGGCCTTGATCAGTCAATTCTCTCCCAACGTTAACAGTTCTTTGCCATTGTATTGGTCGTCTCTTCCTGTCCTCCACAGTTTGGCCTTGATCAGTCGATTCTCTCCCACAGTTCCAGTACAGATACTCTAACTGCTACCACACTTGCTGTCAATAACAAAGCCAACAATTCTTTGTTGTTGGATCAAGCCTTGCCTTCCCACCACATGTTATAGGTTCAAACATGTAACCTTCTTGTTTCTGTCTTGCTTTGTTCATACTTGCTCAGCAATAATAGTCATCCACCTTGTGATCATTAGCACATGTATGTTCCTCCTCCGAGTCTTTATGTTTTATTCCTAACTCATCATTGAATATATCTCTTCCACAGCAGACTAGGTCCACTGCCCGAAGCACTGATTTGTGACATCATTGTGAGGGGGGAAGAGACTGGGGTTAGAAATTATGATTGGATGCTACTCTTAAGTAGGTGGATCACCGGGCAAACTGTTCGCATAGATACAAATTCAGCAGTGTGTCTTTCACTTGCATTTTACACTAGTTCACTGACATATAGGTTAATCTCAAAGAAATTTCCTAGTTGTGCCAAATGTTCCCAGATGACTTGACTTTGGATGACCCTTTTCCAGGTTTCCAGTGCAACAGTTGAACTACATTTTACAATGCTATTAACATAATTAATGTAATGTTTCATTTGGCAGTGCCAAGTTCAAGCTTTAAAGTGCACAATGGTGGATATCATCTTGGTCTGTGCAAAGGTGGAAGAAGGAACGTGACTGTTTTCCTCAAGGTAAGCGCACCTCAGATTGTTGTGCTGAGATCTGGGATCCAAGTGAGAGTTGACTTAGTAATGGTTCATGCTTATGTCCTGAATATCTAGGAGTCTGTACTTTAAATCTATGTGTGTGTGTGGAGGGGGGGGGGGGGGGTCTGAGTGTTTTGTCCTTCTGGATTTCCACTGTTGTGGCACATGATAGACTTTTGCAGTGTAAAATGTATTACAGCCAGCCACTGTGGTGCTGTGGTTAGTATCATGAGCTGTGGACAGGGAAGTCATGAGTTCGAGTCCCATCAGAGATATTTATTTTGAAGGTATTCAGTCCTGGCTCACTCCAGTCCAGAGTTGAGCTTGCTGTAAACTCAAAGGACCAGTGTGGAACTACTCAATGGATTTGCCCAGATTTTTTTGTACTAAATTGCTGGTGTACAAAACTGAAATTGTTAGTCCATCAGTGGGCAGATACAGGTGCATTGGTAATGAAAAGAAAATGGTGAATGCTGGCTGCTGCAGGTCTGAATTTAAAAATGTAGGGTTGGGAGGTCATTGTGGGAAAGCTATCAAAAAAAAATGTTGCTGACTGTGGTGGAAAATAATGTTCTGCAAGGGCAGGAAATAAATGTTATAGAAGATACTCTGTGTGTGTGTGTGTGTGTGTGTGTGTTTAATAAGCTTTTGATTGATGAAGAGAGGGTGTTAGTTACCGCCAATGACATTGACAAACAAAGCACATGACAAGACACGATGCATTTCAACCACTTGGGTCTTCTTCAGGCGAAAAAATAAATCACATTTAACATTTAAGACAGTACAAACAAAGAACGAAAATGACTCATCTGTTGTTAGTCCATGTGGTGGGGAGAATAGCCGCTAGGCGGAAATGACAAGGGGGATTATGGGAGAGGAAAAGGGGGGGGGGGGGTTCGTGGGGGGAGGGGGGGGGGTTGTGTGATACGATAGGGTTGTGTGTCTAGTTTAGTGGGGTGGGGTGGTGTGATATCTTTGTGACGGTTGTGATAATGGTGGATTGATAATAATGGTAAGGGGGGGGGGGGGGGGGAACTGGGAAAAAAAAATAAATAAAAAAAAATTAAATTATATATAGAAGGGGTAAATAAGTACATGAACAGAAGAAACTTAAAAAAATAAATAAATAAATAAAAAAAAATAAATAAATAAATAAAATAAAATAAAAAAATAAAAAATAAAAAAAAAAAAATAAAAAAAAAAAAAATAAATAAATAAATAAATAAATAAAAATAAAAAAGTTTAGGTGAATAAAATAAATGATTTCGCTGGGTGATGAAAGAGGTGGTGGTAGTTATGTGTGGGTAGTTGTGAAAGGTGTGTGGGTAATGTTAATGAGGGAGGGAAGGGGATGGAAGATAAATGGGTGATAAGGTATGATTGGGGGGGGGGGGGGTGAGAG
>CM065726.1:6905077-6977577 GCA_033310375.1 Conus canariensis
AAAAAAAAAAAAAAAAGGTTATACATAGGACATCTTATATATCTTATGAGTGGTGGTAATAATGTAATGATGATGGTGGTCATATATGGGAATGTGGGGGGGGGGGGGGGGGGGGAAGGGGACACACACAAAACACACACACACACACACACACACACACCCCCCCCCGACAAACACATGTACATGCATCCAAGCATACCTGTATGTCTAGGGGTGATCATGAGATACAAGATACAATGGGGACAAAGGAAAGGAAGTGGTCAGTGAAAAAAAAAAAAAAAAAAAGGGAAAGGGGGGGGGGGGGGGGGGTTTACTGCAAGTTAATGTGGTGTGGGTGGGTGTGTGATTTTGTGGAATATATAGTGAGTTGTTGTTGCAGTGAGGGACCGGTGTAATCATGTACTTGGGTTGGGATGCTGGTGATACGGGGGTGGGGTGGGGGTGGGGGGGTCAAGGGAAAGAGCGGGGGGAGGGGGGTGTTACAGGGGGGGGGGAGTTTGGAGGTGGGAGGGTCGACTACTGGGCCTACCCTTCTGATGGGTTTTTTTTTTTTTTTTTTTTTTTTTGGGGGGGGGGGAATTGGGAAAAGGGGGGGATATTGTTGTGTGTGTGTGTGTGGGGGGGGGGGGGGGCGTGGAGTAGGGGGTAGATCAGAGGGTAGGTAGTTCATTGGTATAGAACATGCATAGGGTGTGGTGGAATGTGAAAGGTGAAGGAGGGTGGCTGTAGATTAGGTATGAAGTGAGGAGCGGGAGGGGGGGGGGGGGGGCTTCTTGGTGGTGCTGTGTGTGTGTGTGTGTGTGTGTGTGTGTGTGTGTGCGTGCATTTGTGTGTGTGTGTGTGTGTGTGTGTGTGTGTGTGTGTGTGTAAGTAAATGAACAAAATAAAATGAAATAAATTAATTAAAAAAAAAAAAAAAAAAAACCCTTGATAAATACATAAATTAGAAGTGGGGGGGGGGGGGGGGAGTTGTAAGGGGAAAGATAAAGCAAAATTAAGATTAAATAGGTGGAGGGTGGCTGTAACTACTGTATGTAGTGAGTGAAGGGGATATGGTGGTGGTGTGTGTATATGTGTATGTGTGTGTGTTGGTGGGGGATATTGCCAACTGATGTAGAAGTGGTGGGTGTGTGCGTAAGGTTATTGTTGGATATTGATGCCTTGGGGGTGTAGTGTGCCCAGTTTGGCAATGAGATGGGATTCTTGAGTTGTGCGTTCAAAGCTGTCACTCTGTGACTGCCAGAGTGCCATGACTTTGACATGGTTGATGTTGTGTTGGGTGTGGTTGAAGTGTAGGGCGACGGGTTTGGGTCGGTGGTGGCGGATATCAGCCAGGTGTTCAGTGATGCGTGTTTCAAGTGTGCGTGATGTTTCCCCTATGTAGATCTTGCCACACAGCTGGCAGTGGATGGCATATATAATGTTGCGGCTCTGACATGAGAATGTGCGTTTGACTGTGAAGGAGTCTTTGGGGCCCTGTAAGATGGTGTCTGGTTTGGTGAGGGGGCAGATTTTGCAGTTGGGTTTAGAGCAGGGGTGAGTAACTGGTGGTGTAGCTGTGGTTCTGTTCAAATTGGACCGCACGAGGAGGTCTTTGAGGTTTTTGTCACGTTTGAATGTGATCATGGGTTTGGTATGGAAGGCGGGTTTGTGGTTATGTATCGTGTCTTGTCATGTGCTTTGTTTGTCAATGTCTTTGGCGGTAACTAACACCCTCTCTTTCTAAATTTTGCTTCGTTCTCCGCCGTCAGTCACTCCATTTTGAAATTTTGATTGATGATTCAAGCAATGATAACCATGAAAGGGAACTTTGATTAAGAGGCTTTTGATTGATGATTCAAGCAATGATAACCATGAAAAGGGAACTTTTGATTAAGAGGCAAAGTGTGCACTTCATTCCTGGCCATGCGGTCCTGACGGTTGACAGCTTTGGTTTATGTCTGTTGTAGGAAGTACCTCCTTCTGAGCGGAATGGGGAGATCATTGGGTTCCAGCTGCTCTCCAACGGAACAAACATCACAGAGCATGTTGAGTCCCCTACCTCGGCTGTGGTGCGCAATGTGGCATGCGGCTCCCACTTGACCGTTAGGATATTCTCCACGACAGAAGTGGGTCATTCCTTGTCTAATGCCCTGCTGCACATCAATACAGGTCAGCTGCTTTGCTATTTCAGTGTTACTTTTGTCAGTTTTCATTCTGTGTGGTGCACGTGTGTGTGTGTGTGTGTGTGTGTGTGTGTGTGTGTGTGTGTGTGTGTGTGTGTGTGTATGCTTGAACTGTCTCAAATATCTCAGTGTATGTGGACAGACCAGTAATTCAAACATGATCCTTCAGATGTAATATTTGCATTTTTATGAGAGAATGTAGTTTACCTGACATGATCATATGTAATTGAGAATGAATGTTTTTACCACATTTCTTTACAGTTTAATCTGGATTCGTCTGTTAATTCGAACATATGATATATTTATGCCATCTTGTTTCCTGATTTTTCTGGATTTACAACCCTAATCTGGCTTGTCTGGTTGGCGTGGCTATGAATAGATGTGAATGGAATTAAACTATGATATGCAGAACATGAAAACTTTGGCGAAAGGTGTATAGTATGGTTTGATGGCGTTTTTTTTTTTTTATTTTTGTTGTTGTTTTGTATTCAGTGTGGAATGTCTCCCTGTAGACGGACTGCTTGCTGTGATGTTTTGCAGAGAACCCAAAGCCTGTGCCAGACTTTGCCGTGGAGGTGTTGGACAGAGGAGTGGACAGGGGAGTGCGTGTGGTTTGGCTGAACGGCAGTGCTGACAATGACACAGATGCCACAGTATTCTGGTGTGTGTGGGATAAAGCCGTGCTGGACCGGACCTGCAAAGTATGTTATTTCATGTGACACTTCTGTGTTACAGTGAGCCTCTATGTCATTCCATGTGACAGTTCTGTGTTACAGTAAGCCTTTACGTCATTCCATGTGACAGTTCTGTGTTACAGTAAGCCTGTATGTTATTCCATGTGACAGTTCTGTGTTACAGTGAGCCTTTATGTTATTCCATGTGACAGTTCTGTTGCGGTGAGCCTTTGTGTTATTCCATGTGACCGTTCTGTGTTACAGTGAGCCTTTATGTTATTTCATGTGACAGTTCTGTGTTACAGTAAGCCTTTATGTCATTCCATGTGACAGTTCTGTGTTGCAGTGAGCCTTTATGTTATTTCATGTGACAGTTCTGTGTTGCAGTGAGCCTTTATGTTATTTCATGTGACAGTTCTGTGTTACAGTCAGCCTTTACGTCATTCCATGTGACAGTTCTGTGTTACAGTGAGCCTTTATGTTATTCCATGTGACAGTTCTGTGTTACAGTGAGCCTTTACGTTATTCCATGTGACAGTTCTGTGTTGCAGTGAGCCTTTATGTTATTCCTTGTGACAGTTCTGTGTTGCAGTGAGCCTTTACGTTATTCCATGTGACAGTTCTGTGTTGCAGTGAGCCTTTATGTTATTCCATGTGACAGTTCTGTGTTGCAGTGAGCCTTTACGTTATTCCTTGTGACAGTTCTGTGTTACAGTGAGCCTTTATGTTATTCCATGTGACAGTTCTGTATTGCAGTGAGCCTTTATGTTATTCCATGTGACAGTTTTGTGTTGCAGTGAGCCTTTATGTTATTCCTTGTGACAGTTCTGTGTTACAGTGAGCCTTTACGTTATTCCATGTGACAGTTCTGTGTTGCAGTGAGCCTTTACGTTATTCCATGTGACAGTTCTGTGTTGCAGTGAGCCTTTATGTTATTCCATGTGACAGTTCTGTGTTGCAGTGAGCCTTTATGTTATTCCTTGTGACAGTTCTGTGTTACAGTGTGCCTTGTGATTATAATATCCTTAGCTGCAAACCATCATTGATTTTGAGGGGACTAGGGGGAGAGGGTGGTGGGGGTGCTTTTTAAAAATGATATTTTAGAATCAAAGTACAAAGAGGAAAGAAAAACAGGAAAAAAGAAATGGGAAACTGGCTCTAATCTCATTTTCTGTGCATGTTCACCCATCCAGAATACTCTGCTGTACATAATGACTGAGACCCATTTTCTACAACCTTCATTTTATAGTAATCCGAACTGTTAGCAGCTTGAAGTGGAAATTTATTCTGAAACTCCAGAATAAAGATGACCATTGTCCGAGAGTTTATACAACAAGCAGCCATGACAATGATATACATGTATATTATATGCTGGTGCACATGCATGCATACTCAAGCTGGTACGCTTGTGCACAAATTCAATTGTTTATAATGTTCTGTAGTGCAAACAGGCTAAACACAAGAAATAGATCTACATACACACTCTTACGCATGCACACACAAACACACACACACACACACACACACACACATGCAAGCACAAAGGTCACTCATACCTTTCTTAGCATTAACTTCATGATCACATAGAAGCGCACACTGTTGTGACAGTAAGTAAACATTTAATCGTGTCATGACTTTGATGCAAGAGTTTTCGGCATGATGACATAACATGGGTTAGAGCGGTACTAAATAGTCTTGGTTATGTCAACTTCGGTCTAGAATGGTCTAGCGTAAGTAATACCTGGATATAGATTGGCCTACCGTATTTCATTTGTACATACAGATTTAAGTACAGGAGACCTTCTTGCCTGTTTAACTGGCATTCAACTTGAACAGAACACTAAGTAAGATTTGAGTCAGTAGAGAACAAAATGAAGTCACATGAACACACTGGTTCAGTACGGTTTACACTGACACTGTACTGTTTACACATACACTGTACTGTTTACACTGACACTACTGTTTACACTGACACTGTACTGTTTACACTGACACCGTACTGTTTACGCTGATACTGTTCTGTTTAGGGAGAAATCCAGTGGATCAATACTTCCCTGAGCGACACTGATGTTGATATCCCTCAACTGTCATTGAGCGGTCAGAAGTTGATGCCCCAGGATTACCTGTTTGGCATAGCCAGACGTGGGCAGGGCATCATCTGGGCAGACTGTTACTTCAAACCTGAAGGTGAGGACCATGCTGTCAAGACTAGTAACTCTTCCTCCACAGGTAGTGCTCAGTTGCCTACCTCTTTTGTAGAACACCCGTACTCGGTGTTTGTATTCTTCCAAACAGATGGAATGCTAAGGACAAGCATAATTGTGACGGACCGTTTTTCATCCGGTCACAAAGTTTCATGTGCGATCGTGCTTACCGGAAGGTAGTTGTCCGGAAGTCGGTTGCAAAATTTAGCTGACTGCTACTCACCGGCGCATTGCTATAAGCCGGCCGGGGTGAGTTGCACCGGTTAGGCAGTCTCTGCAGTGATTCCGGCAATACAAGTCACAGAAGGCCGAAGAGGGACTCAGCTGTTTGCTGGTAGCAGTCAGGTATTTATCATTGAATGTTTATTTATTAACAAACTAAAACTGTATTCCCGTTTAGGAGCGACTGAAACTTCCTCAGCGCTCTTGTGAAGGTTTTATTTAAAAAAGAAAGTATTGTTGTTCTGTTATCCTATGACTTGATAGGGTAACAAAATGAAATTGTTTCGGAAAATGTGAATAGATGAAGTGAGTGTTATAAGAAGTGGTCTTCAGAAAAAAGAAAGAAGATTTTGCTTATTTTGTGACTTAACTGGCTATGAGCTTCATGATGAAGAAAAAGTGTCTATTCTAATATGGTTTGCAAGAAGATGGAGAGTTTTGATGCTATGGATAATAAGCTCCCAGAGTGAGCGACATAGACTTTTGTTTTTCATTGTGATGTGTGATGTGTTTACATGGGTATCAATATATGTGTTGTTAAACAAAAGTGTGGTGGAAATCTTTCCCTCGCATATAGTGAAGCTGATGAAGTGACGTGAAGTGAGCGTTCTTGTGTTACAACAAAAGAAATGAACATTTCCTGAATTAACGAAAGACATTTATAGTTTGAAAAAATAATCATCAATTGTGTAATGAAATTATTGTGTGTAATGAATTGGTATTCATGGTTTATTGAAGGGGATCCAGATGGAAATCCTTTTCCCTAATTTGGAAAACTAGAGTCTGAAAGGTTTATATGGAAATCCTTTCCTGTGCAATGTTATGAGTCTGGAAAAGGGAATGTTGTAGTGTAATGATTCCGGAAAAGGGAATGTTGTAATGTTATGATTCCGGAAAAAAAGAATATTGTAATGATGAACAAATATGCTGATGTATGGCTCAAGTTCTAGTGAAATATGATGTGGCTAATGAATGTGAACGAATATGCTGATATGTGGCTCAAGTTCTAGTGAAATATAATGTGGCTAATGAATATGAAGATAGTTGTGATTGCAATGAATAGTGGCCATGATAATCAAGGTAGTTAATCAGTTGCCCCCAGGTCGATAGTGTTCCCTGGACTGACAGGGACTGGCTGCTACCGAGTTAGGGCCGGGGCCATAGTTGTGTTGACGCCCCGTTCTCCACCTGTTTGCTGCTGGTGTTGAGAGGCTGGCCTGAGCGGCGACAATTGCCCTACCTGCCACTGCACCCGTGACCAACCACTGTTGGGCCAGTGGGTTGGAGACGTTGCTGCTGGTGAGTCAGGACGTCGCCCCTTCTTTTGTGCCAGCGACCTGCGTCCGAGGCCGTCGCTGTGTGTGTGGTGTGCGTGCCACAGCTCTTGGTTGGTGTTGAGCCACAGGTGGTGTGTGTGCCACAGCTCTTGGTTGGTGTTGAGCCACAGCTCTTAGATGTTTGAGCCACAGCTTGTAGTTGAGACTGACACCGTGTTGCTGACAGAGACGCCACGAACGTGTTAGTTTTCTTTTCCTTCTTTCTTCATTGTGAGCCACAGCTCTGAAGAGACTCTGTTGCCAGACTTGACTCGTCGCTGCTGCCATCGTCATCATCGTTGGACCCGGCAGTTTTGATAGCTATAATTGTATTGACTTGTTGTGTGTGTACACCTGATGGTGGGTGTACCAACCTACGTTTAATTGTGTGTTTATTTTGTATGTGTTTTGCTTGATGGCTCGGGCGGCATAAAAAAAAAGAAGTGTTATTTTGTTGCCTGGCTGTCCATGTTTGGATGAGTGTGTGTGTGTATGTGAATTAGAAAAAGTCGTGCATGCATCCATAATTCTGAGTGAGTCAGACTTCCACACACACGCACTTCCATCCGTAACATCTGGTGACCCCGTAGAACTTTTTTGCATTAACCTTCCAAATTGTTAGGATTAGGATTTCTTTTGTGACCCCTTATAGTGTCCCCAGTTATTAAGTTAGGACACGTTGACAGACTTTCGTTTTGAGAGGCTTGATTGTTTTGTATTGTATGACTGGTTCTGAAGTTGATTTCCCGTCTCCAGCATAACGGGGTATCTCCTTTGTATAGTTTCTAGAGATACGAGGGCCTAGTTCTTTATCTTCTGTGGGTTTTGGTTTGATTCTCTTTTGTTACCCTTCTGATTGTTTCTATTTCTTCCTTTTCACTTGGGGATTGTGTTGCTTCTCTAGCATTCCAAGGATTCTTTCTCTTGAATGAATGTGTGTATGATTGGCTGCCTGGGCCATTTTTTAAAAAGATAACCCCCCCTTCCCCCCCAAAGAAAAAAAAAACCCAACAAGATTGTCTTCATTCATATATGCATTGATTATTGATTAATTTATGCATATTCATTCGTGATTGAGTTTCGTTTATTCATTGTTGATTGATTTGTGCATTTGTTTTCTCGTTGGTGCTGTTATTGATTCATGCATTTGTTGTTTGCCTGCCATTGATTATTGAGTGTATTTCCCCAAGCCCGTAAGCTTCTGTTTATTGCTATCGTTGCGTTCCCTTTGAAATTAGTCGCAGTTTTTTAAAGTGTGATAACTATATATATTTGTGTGAACAAAAAAAAAAAAAAAAAAAAAAAAACCGTAATAACTCTCCTTGAACTATATTTCAGTGGCCATAGTGTCTTATCGTTCTTTTAATTGTCTTTGGTCCACTGACTTAGTGTTTCATTATGGCCTCTGAGGATGAAGATAGTTTTCACTAAATATTTGCAACGTGGTAAGGCATTTGGTCTTGAAGGAGAGCTTCTACTGGAGTATGTTGACAAATGTATTAGGCAAGATTCGGAAAGAGAAGAGAGAATCAGAGTGAGACAAATGCAGGAGGAAACCATAAGGCAAAAAGAGATAGAGGAAACTAAACGAGCACAACAGCGATTGCAGGAAGAAGAAGAAACTAAAAGAGTCCAAGAGGAAACTAAAAGATTAGGACAAGTTGAAGAAACAAAAAGATTAGAACAAGTTGAGGAAACTAAAAGAATCCAGTTAGAACATTCTCGTCAGGGAGTAGTTTCAGGCGAGGACAGACAAAGTGCTAGTGCACCCAGGTCTAACACCCCTCGTCCTACCTTTCCCAAATTACCTCCCTTTGAGGAAAAGAGTGATGACATTGACAGTTATCAGTTCAGGTTCGAAACCCATGCTCGTTCTTTAGGGTGGTCAGAAAATCTATGGGTTACATATCTCTCTGCATTACTTGAAGGTTCAGCTCTTACGCTTTATCATAGTTTGGCAGAAAACAATGTTGTTTCGTATGAAACAAAGAAAGTTTGCTAAAGAAGTTTCAGTGTACTCCAGATGGTTTTAGAAAGCGTTTTCGGGAATCAAAGCCCAGGGCAGATGAACCCTTTGAAACTTTTTCTGTTGAACTTAAACGCCTTCTGGATCGTTGGATTTCGTTGTCCAAAATTGAGAAAACTTTTCAGGGTCTTGTTGATCTTATTTTGAGAGAACACTTTTTAGAGTGTGTTTCGAAGGATTTGGCTACTTTTCTATGTGAAAAGGATGAAAAAACATTTGATGCTGTGATTAAGTCTGCCGAATCGTACAGGCGTGCCCACCCCACTAAGCTTCTTTCCAGAAAGGCTGATGTCAATATTTTTGCCTGTTTCCCATACTTCTGGACAGTCAGATAGACTCTCTTTCCGTGGTCAGTCAGATAGAAGTCGCAGGTATTTTGCCCCTCAGCCTCTTCAGAATCCCAGCACCCCAGCTAATCGAGGCGGTGGTAACCGTTCCCATGGTCGTGGTGCTCATCAGTATTCAGGCAATAGAGGTTCATCAGGAAATACTTTTTCCCAGTCTCCTACTGTTGTCTGTTTTCTGTGCAAAAAGACAGGGCATGTAGCTTCCAAATGTACTTGGAAGTCGGGCAAAAACCCGTGCAAGATTTGCACTCTTAGCCATCCCAATAGATGCCCTTTTGTCACTGGCAGTTCAACTGTTGTCGACAAGTCAGCTGACAAACAATCTACTGCTGCTTGTTCGATTGTTCGCTCCCCATTCGCTTGTTTAGCTGCAGGTGAATTCACTGGAAAGTTACACTTAGAATCTGGTTCTGTTAATGGCACTCTCAGTTCTGTATTGCGTGACACTGGTGCTACCATTTGTGGTGTTCGCAAGAGACTAGTTTCCGATAGCCGGATGCTAGGTACTACAGTGAGCTGTGTTTCTTTTGGAGGACGAGTGGATGAATTCCCACTAGCTACAGTTCATGTCAGTTGTCCCTACTTTGAGGGTGATCTAACCTGCTGTGTCCTAGACAGTCCTGTCGCAGATCTCATCATAGGTAATGTCCCTTGTGTCTGTGAAGACAGTGCTTCCTGTGATGTGAGTGATGACCCCTTCTCTTTAGCTGCCGTTACCAGGGCTAGAGCTAAACATGTGGTCAAGAAGAGACCTCTGTGTAAGATCCCTGATGAGTTGAATGTCTCTCGTCCCGATCTGATTCGGAAACAAAAGGAAGATGAGTCGTTGAAGACATGTTTTCAGCTAGCATCTTCTGGTGAAGTGAAGAAATCAGGTGCAGCTACTTTCTACTATTATTTGTCAGAGGGTGTTCTGTTCAGGCATTTTGAGAAAGATGATATTCCCTTTGATCAGGTTGTTGTTCCCTCAGACCTCCGACCTGCAGTGCTTTCTGTAGCACATGATCTTATCTTGTCGGGTCATTGTGGTTCTCGTCGAACTCTTGCAAGAGTTCTCAACAGGTTCTTTTGGCCCGGTGTTACTGTCAATGTGGCAAAGTACGTAGCTTCATGTGACGTTTGTCAGAAAACAGTACCTAAGGGAAGAGTTTGTCCAGTACCCCTTTCTACTGTCCCGTTCATTGGTGCCCCATTTGACCGTGTGGCTGTTGACCTTGTGGGTCCGCTGTCTCCTCCTTCGGAGCAAGGTCATAGATATATTCTTACCATGATTGACATAGCCACCCGGTATCCAGAAGCCATTCCCTTGAAGGATATCTCTTCTATTAGTGTAGCTGAAGCACTATTGAGCATCTTTTCACGGTTAGGTTTCCCAAAAGAGATACTGTCGGATCAAGGCACCCAGTTCAATTCTGACCTCATGAAACAGTTCCATGTGCTATGTGGTACTAAGGGCATACGCACATCGCCATACCATCCTCAGGCGAATGGTCATGTTGAGCGTTTCCATGGCACTCTCAAAGCGATGCTGAAGAAAACTGTACGTCTTTATCCAAAGGCGTGGCATCGATATTTACCTGCACTATTATTTGCATGCAGAGAGTTGCCCTCTGAAAGTACAGGGTTCTCACCATTTCAGCTGTTGTTTGGTCGACAAGTTCGTGGTCCTATCGCTCTGTTACAGGAATTTGGACTCAGTCTGATAGTCATGATGCTGAAGCGAAATCCCTTTATGCTTACTTGTTCGAACTCAAAAATGTCATTGCTGACTCATGCAAGTTAGCTATGGATCATGCTGTCGATTCCTCTGTTAAGGGGAAAAAGTATTTTGACCATAAGGCGAGAGAACGTCGTTTCCAGGTTGACGATGAAGTCCTTGTTCTCCTCCCTACGGAGTCGAACAAGTTGCTGGCTAGTTGGTCAGGACCGTTTCCAGTTACTAAGGTCCTACATCCTGACTATAAAGTGTTGGTCAAAGGAAAGGAAAAGATTTTTCATGCAAACATGTTGAAAAGGTACATTCGCCGTTCTCCAGTATGTGTGTCTCACAGTATCCCAACACTTACTTCACAGGGAAATTCAGTACCATGGTCAGAAATAGCGCCACTCAGTTCTGGCAGGAAGATTGTTTCTGTTAGAAATTCTCCAAGAAGTTCGCCTTCTTTGAACGCTGCTTCTAATTCTTGTGATTCTGTGGTCGCGTACACAGTCGGTATTGTTCAGGACTGTGATGACACGTTACCACTACACACTCTTCCTGTGCCCATGGCATCCTCTATGCCAGATGAAGACATTGATTCCGTACACTTTGATGATGCTTTGTCAGACAGCAATGCTAGGGAGTAAGAAAAGTCTTTGATGATTTTAGGATATTCTTACTCCGAAACCAGGCTCCTTCTCGGGCAACGTACTATTGGAGAAGAAAAGTCTTTGATGATTTTCAGGATATTCTTACTCCGAAACCAGGCTCCTTCTCGGGCAACGTACTATTGGAGATTCCTCTAACTACTGATGTTCCAGTTAGGAAAAGGTGTTACGACATCCCCTTCTCTGCTAGAGAGGTTGTTGAGAGAGAAGTTGGCATCATGTTGGAACTCGGTATTATTGAACCCTCCAATAGTCCTTATGCCTCCCCAGTTGTTCTCGTCAAGAAAAAAAGATGGTACCTGTCGCTTTTGCATTGATTTCCATTCTCTAAATAAGATTAATGTCTTCGATGCTGAGCCCATTCCTGATGTGGAAAGTTTGTTTGCAAGATTGTCTGATGCTAAGTTCTTTACCAAGATAGATCTTGCAAAGGGATATTGGCAGATAGTTGTTAAGCCCGAGGATCGTCCAAAGACAGCTTTTACAACGCATATGGGTCTTTTCCAGTTTGTCAGAATGCCTTTCGGTCTTGTGTCAGCACCTGCTGTTTTCGCACGCATGATGCGCATGTTAGCTTTGGATCAGTTTTCAGCTGTCAGTTTCTTTGATGATATTCTGGTTCATAGTGTTTCATGGGATGCACATGCTCGTCATGTGAAAGGTGTTCTTTCACATCTGAGGTCTTTCAACCTCACAGCTCGTCCCTCAAAAATAGAGGCAGGTTTCCGTTCTCTGGAATTTCTTGGACATATCGTTGGAGGTGGTACTATGCATCCGGAACACAAAAAGATAGATAAGATTCTGAGAATTCCCACCCCTACTACCAAAAAGCAGGTCAGATCTTTGCTAGGTTTGCTTAGCTTTTACAGAAGATATGTTCCCAGTTTTTCCACCTTGATGCTCCACTCTCTGATTTAATCAAGGATGTTGGTCGAGCTGGAAGATCTATATCTTGGACCCCTGAATGTGCAGTAGCGTTACAGAAGATTCAGAGTATTTTGTCATCAGCACCTGTCTTGCTGTTACCTCAGTTAGGTAAGCCTTTTGTTCTGCGAACTGATGCTAGTTCTGTTGGGCTAGGTGCTGTACTACTGCAAGAGGATGATGATGTACTTCACCCAGTTGTGTTTGGGAGTCGCAAGTTGTTGGATCGTGAGAAATCCTACAGTACCATCGAACGAGAGTGTTTAGCCATTGTCTGGGCTGTTCAAAAGTTCGTTCGGTACCTTTGGGGTGTTAGCTTTATCCTCCAAACAGACCATCGACCTTTGACGTACCTGCACACGTCAATTTCAAGAATTCCCGGATTATGCGTTGGGCATTGTCTCTGCAGGAATTCTCGTTCGAAGTGGAACCACTTCCAGGATCATCGAACATTTTCGCTGATCTTCTTTCACGTTCTTGTGAGAACCAGTCTGTTCCGTAGACATTGGTTTGAGTACATCCCAGTTTTGATGACCTTTTTCATGTATTTTTTCTGGAATTTTGTGCCCTGGAGTTGTTTACTTCCTCTTAGTAAAAACAATTCGGACATTGTTTTTTTTTTTGAGGAGGGGGAGTATTGTGACGGACCGTTTTTCATCCGGTCACAAAGTTTCATGTGCGACTGTGCTTACCGGAAGATAGTTGTCCGGAAGTCGGTTGCAAAATTTAGCTGACTGCTACTCACCGGCGCATTGCTATAAGCCGGGTGAGTTGCACCGGTTAGGCAGTCTCTGCAGTGATTCCGGCAATACAAGTCACAGAAAGCCGAAGAGGGACTCAGCTGTTTGCTGGTAGCAGACAGGTATTTATCATTGAATGTTTATTTATTAACAAACTAAAACTGTATTCCCGTTTAGGAGCGACTGAAACTTCCTCAGCGCTCTTGTGAAGGTTTTATTTAGAAAAGAAAGTATTGTTGTTTTCTTATCCTATGACTTGATAGGGTAACAAAATGAAATTGTTTCGGAAAATGTGAATAGATGAAGTGAGTGTTATAAGAAGTGGTCTTCAGAAAAAAGAAAGAAGATTTTGCTTATTTTGTGACTTAACTGGCGATGAGCTTCATGATGAAGAAAAAGTGTCTATTCTAATATGGTTTGCAAGAAGGTGGAGAGTTTTGATGCTATGGATAATAAGCTCCCAGAGTGAGCGACATAGACTTTTGTTTTTCATTGTAATGTGTGATGTGTTTACATGGGTATCAATATATGTGTTGTTAAACAAAAGTGTGGTGGAAATCTTTCCCTCGCATATAGTGAAGCTGATGAACTGAAGTGAAGTGAGCGTTCTTGTGTTACAACAAAAGAAATGAACATTTCCTGAATTAACGAAAGACATTTATAGTTTGAAAAAATAATCATCAATTGTGTAATGAAATTATTGTGTGTAATGAATTGGTATTCATGGTTTATTGAAGGGGATCCAGATGGAAATCCTTTTCCCTAATTTGGAAAACTAGAGTCTGAAAGGTTTATATGGAAATCCTTTCCTGTGCAATGTTATGAGTCTGGAAAAGGGAATGTTGTAGTGTAATGATTCCGGAAAAGGGAATGTTGTAATGTTATGATTCCGGAAAAAAAAGAATATTGTAATGATGAACAAATATGCTGATGTATGGCTCAAGTTCTAGTGAAATATGATGTGGCTAATGAATGTGAACGAATATGCTGATATGTGGCTCAAGTTCTAGTGAAATATAATGTGGCTAATGAATATGAAGATAGTTGTGATTGCAATGAATAGTGGCCATGATAATCAAGGTAGTTAATCAGTTGCCCCCAGGTTGATAGTGTTCCCAGGACTGACAGGGACTGGCTGCTACCGAGTTAGGGCCGGGGCCATAGCTGTGTTGACGCCCCGTTCTCCACCTGTTTGCTGCTGGTGTTGAGAGGCCGGCCTGAGCGCCGACAATTGCCCTACCTGCCACTGCCCCGTGACCAACCACTGTTGGGCCAGTGGGTTGGAGACGTCGCTGCTGGTGAGCCAGGACGTTGCCCCTTCTTTTGTGCCAGCGACCTGCGTCCGAGGCCGTCGCTTGTGTGTGTGGTGTGCGTGCCACAGCTCTTGGTTGGTGTTGAGCCACAGGTGGTGTGTGTGCCACAGCTCTTTGTTGGTGTTGAGCCACAGCTCTTAGGTGTTTGAGCCATAGCTCGTAGTTGAGACTGTCACCGTGTTGCTGACAGAGACGCCACGAACGTGTTAGTTTTCTTTTCCTTCTTTCTTCATTGTGAGCCACAGCTCTGAAGAGACTCTGTTGCCAGACTTGACTCGTCGCTGCCGCCGTCGTCATCATCGTTGGACCCGGCTGTTTTGATAGCTATAATTGTATTGACTTGTTGTGTGTGTACACCTGATGGTGGGTGTACCAACCTATGTTTAATTGTGTGTTTATTTTGTATGTGTTTTGCTTGATGGCTCGGGCGGCATAAAAAAAAAAAGAAGTGTTATTTTGTTGCCTGGCTGTCCATGTTTGGATGAGTGGGTGTGTGTATGTGAATTAGAAAAAGTCGTGCATGCATCCATAATTCTGAGTGAGAATTCCACACACACATATTTCCATCCGTAACAATAATGGTCATTGTCTCTCTGGATGTATAACAAATAATGTTCTTTTTATGCTTTTCTTTTTTTTTTTATTGTTTTCTTTTCTTATTCACTCCATTAACAGTTTAAAATCTTTCTGACATCAAGGAACCATTGGACCACAGGCAAATGATGAACAATAGTTTTGCTTTAAACTGCTTTTTAAGATTGTGAATTGTTGAAGGAATGAATAAGAAAAGAAAACACAAAACCATAAAAAAGAAAACCATTAATAGAACGTTATTTTGCAAAATCCAGAAAGATGCAATATGTAGTTTGCAGAGACTGCTGAGTAATGATAAACAACAGATTGATTCTTAATAGAAGTTTGAACTATCTGTTCTCGTGGGAGGGAACACAATCTGCAAATACTGCTTACTTGTGCTTGACTGAGATGAGGCTTACTGAATTTAAAACTTTTTCATAAGCTATAACATAGATTTTATCAATCTTTCGATAAAAAATCTAACTTAACTGAATTACAAAGCATTGAAAACTTGAATATTCCAAGGGACTGAATAGAAATGTATGATTACAAATTGAGAATGCGAACTTACGTCAAATGGTCACTAACACTACTGCTGTGCTTGTGTTGGCCAGCTCCAATGAGGGCTCCAGAGTTGAGAGAGGTGAAGTCAGTGGACGGCCAGCTGGACATACAGTGGAGCCCCCAGTCTTGCTCTGGCCGATACCCTGTTCACATTGTGGGCTATCGCCTGTACTTCTGTGAACTGAAGGATTGTCACAGTAAGTACGCTGCTGGTCCTAATTGTTGGCACAAGTTTTTGACATGTAGTTGTTTTGCTCTGAATGTCGCTGTGCTGTACACTTTTCTTTTTTTTTATGGAACTGTGCAAACGACTGTTGAATTAAAAGGGTAGGAGACTGTCTGGTAGAGTTGTTTTCCTTACCTGACGTCACCTGATTAATGGACTGGACATCAGTCCATGCAGGAGACTGTCTGGTAGAGTTGTTTTTCTTACCTGATATCACCTGATTAATGGACTGGATATCAGTCCATGCAGGAGACTGTCTGGTAGAGTTGTTTTTCTTACCTGATATCACCTGATTAATGGACTGGATATCAGTCCATGCAGGAGACTGTCTGGTAGAGTTGTTTTTCTTACCTGACATCACCTGATTAATTGACTGGACATCAGTCCATTTGAGTGTGGCATCATTCATCCATAGGCTTGGGACAAAATGAAAATGGTGTTCAGAGAGGGGCCTGTACTCCCCCATCACTCTGTCTGACTGCTCGTTAGAGTTATTTTTCTTACCATACTTTACATACTGTGCTAAGGGCTATGATTATCCAACTGTCACCAAGTCAGTTTCTGGGCAGCACAAATTGTGCTGTAGTGATTTGACAGGTATTTGCATCTGAATTGTGCCAAATACTTGCATATGTGTGCATACAAGGAATTGAGTATGTCCGACATTGACAAATGGAAAGATGGAAAGATATCCTCTGATGGATGATTGGATGGAGAGACTGGGATGGAATGCAGAGAAGGACATAAAAGGGGGGGGGGGGGGGGGGGGTTAAGTTAGAAGAATTAGAATTTTCAAAAACATAAAACAGAATTGGTGATCTGTGTTTGGTTTTGCTTCATTGACAACTATTGATGTGAGGATCATATAGTAATATTGCTTACTGTCCCAAAAAGTTTCATTCCTTTTAAAGACTTATTTTACTATGTCTCTACTTGATTTTTCTTTCCGCCAATGTGTAAACATACTCTTCTGGACAATTTTTCTCCAAATGTTGACTAGAGTGTCTTTACCATAAATACTTCCTGCTTTGAACCTTTCAATGCGAACTGTTGTCCAGTCCCATTGTTTGCCAACACAAGCTCATTTATGTGTATATATATATATATATATATTTTTTTTTTTTTCTTTAAATTTTGTAGTCTGATCATCTCTGATAAATGTCTTGCCCCGTCATGTAAGATAAAGCAAAGTGATTGAAGTTTGAATCCTGTTTTATGTTTCCTTTTCTTCCCACCGTAAAGAATTATCAGTCTTACAATGATATTGCTGGAACTGGTGTGGAAATGCACCATCAACACTGAGCCTTGCTTTAGCGCAGTTATCGTGTTAGCAGTGAAAGGGTGAAAATCCTGTGTGTTTGTGGAACATTTTTCCTTATGTCTGCCCTGAATTTTCTTTCAAGGAAAGGCTGCCTCCATTTAAAGTCTTGTTTTTTATGGATTTTTTTTCCGTCTTCACTGGACTTTGCTCCCAGTGAGCATTTCCTTCCAACAAAATAAGGACATGTTTTCCTGGACATTTCACAATGTCTGCTGGATTTTTTCTTCCAGTAAGGACTCTCTCCCATTAAAGACAGGTTTTCCTTGTATATTTTCCGCAGTATAGACACTGAATTTTCCTTCCAGTGAGGACTTTCTTCCTGAAGACAAAGTTTGTCTTGCACACTTTCATCAGTATGTACACTGGGTTTTCCTTCCATGGAAGGCTCTCTTCCATTAAAGGCATGTTTTCCAGGCTTGTTTTGCTGTGTGTTTACACTGGATATTCCTTCCATTGTGTGAGTAAAGATTCTCTGCCATTTAAGACATGTCTTCCAGCTAATTTTTCTCTGGTTTTTCCTTCTAGTAAAAACTCCCATTAAAGACATGTCTACCAGGCACATTCCATCTGTTTGTATATTGGATTTTCTTTTCAACAGAAGGCTATTTCCCATTAAAGACATGTTTTCCTTAGCGTCTGTACTGGGTTTCCTTTCCAGTATGGACTGTCTGCCCTTAAGAATATGTTTTGCTGGACATTTTGCTCTCTATCTATACTGGATTTTCCGTCCAATAAAGATTCCTTCTTTGTACAAAGTCCCTTCTTTAAAGGACTTCCTGGGGGTGGTATTGGGAGATCCCATCATGTTCAAACTGAGAGTGCAACATTATCAACATAAATGGTCAGACTGTAGATGAATTGACCAACCAGCCAACCAATAATAATATTTTCAGATTTCCATTCTACATGGATAGTTATCTGAATCATGTATTCCATGTATTTATCTGTCTATTGTCTATCTTTCAATCTGTCTGTCTGTCTGTTAGTCAATCTGTTTATCCATCTGTTTATCTATCTGTCTGTCAGTCTGTTAATCTATCTGTGTGTTTAGGAAAAAAGAAGCTTCAATCCAATTACATGGGAGAGATTAGACATGAAGATATGAACAGAACTGATTATTAAACCCACAACCGTGGTTAGTGGACGGCAGTCGTTCGGAGGAACATGGGTCTTTAACAAAATGAAATTGTATAAACTATCCTTATGCTTACCCAATCACGGTTCATTGACCATGGTCAATAGACAGATGGTTCAAGCCCCTAACCTTGACCATCAGGTCAGACAGTGGTATAGATAATCCCACACCATAACAGATTCCATGTGAGCGAGATGCAGTTTCAGCTGACCAATCACACAGAGATGCACATGGACTTGCCCCAAAATATCAACACATAAAAAGAAACTATCTTATCATGAAAATACCAATAACAAACATAGCAACATATTTACATAATTATTCACATCAGTCATAATCCATTTGCAAAAACTACATACAATATTGAAGCAGGTAAAAGCAAGCGCAGGTGAGCTTACAGGTGCCAGCCATTGGGGATCCACACCTTGCACAGCGACCACGGGCTGTGTGGTCTGCTGCACTGCAGGCAGACCACACAGTGTCCTTGACTGGACGAGGCCATTGATGCCTAGGTGTGTATCGATGAGGGACGTTGTGGTCACATGTGGCAAAAAAGAAAGTAACATGTAAGCACCATGAAGTCCATTGACTGTGAAATTCAAATGCCTGTTAAGCTGACTACTACATGGACACCTGTTTGTGACTCAATGGATACCGTGGTCAGTGGATAAACTGTTGTTGAAATATCTGTTTATTATGCTGCCCCAACTGGGCTGTTTCCATCACATCATTGCACATCCAAATACACTCCCATTCCTAGCAACTCACTGTGGAGGTCTGTAGGAAGTTCATTGACAGACAACTTGAGAGGCTTGTGATCTTCTTCTTCTTCCTCCTTAAAAACTGGTGCACTCAAAAATGAGTAGGTCACCAGCGTGCATGTTAAAAAAAAGAGAATGCAACTCAGCGTGTCGGCCCCTGGAGCAAAATTTGGCAACAAGGGGTCGCACATGATATTTAAAAGGTTAAAAGCAATGGCCAGGTTAAGGCCTAGGTAACCATAAAATATATGGGGAAGTTAAAATAGAAAAGTCCATCAATATGCAGATCTCAAGATTGTCTTATCAATTTGATTTTTAAAAGAGACTGCATTTGTGGCAATCTTGATGGCACACAGCAGTGAGTTCCACAGCCTTACAGAACTAGAATAAAACGAATGTAAATGGCTGTCAATATTTGATGCAGGTATGGCATAAGATTGACCGCCACTCCTGGTGCTACTTTTATTAAATACTAGTTGTTCCATTGGGATATCAATTAGTTTAGTTCTGCCTTTGAAGAAGGTATTAAGTTTAATAAAGGCTCTTCTCTCTTCTAAGAGTTTCCATTCTAATGTCCTCATGTTCTTCCTAGTATTCCCTTTCTCTCTCATATGGTTCCCTGTTACGAACCGTGCTGCTCTCTTCTGAATCTTTTCGAGGTTATCAATGTCCTTTAGATTGTAAGGATCCCAGACTGAGCAACCATATTCCAGTACTGGTCTAACCAGTGTTTTATAGCAGTCGTCCTTAGCCTTTTGGGGGCAGTCGTTGATGTTCCTGTATAAGAAAGCTAAGATGTTGTTTGCTTTCTTACATACTAAATTGTAATGTTCTTTCCATTTGAGACGACTATCTATAATCACGCCTAAATATTTTGCAATATTGGGTTCTTTAAGAATAAATAGTATTATGAGTAGAGTATTCTGATCTAGTTGGTGAGCATTTATTACATATACACAACACTTGGCACTTCTGGGGATGAAATTCCATTTTCCAAGTTCTTTCCCACTCTTGTAAAGCGTTTAGATCTTGTAGAATGCGTGTATCATTCTTGCTTCTGATTGTTCTATATACTAAGCTGTCATCTGCAAAACACCTTATAGTAGTTCCAGGGGAGAGATTTCTACTTATGTCATTTATATAAATTATAAAAAAAACAAGGGCCCCAGAACAGTTCCCTGTGGTACACCTGACACGACTGGTTTACAGTGGGATGACGACCTTTCCACAATAACCTTCTGCATTCTCCCAACAAGGAATGATCTAGACCATTTTAGCAAAGAATCGCCAATGCCGATGTGTTCTAATTTAAGTAGCAGGCCCTCATGGTCAACATTATCAAAGGCTTTAGAGAAGTCTAATAAAATTGCGTCTGTTTGCTGTCTGTTGTTAAGATAGTTATTAAAATCATTGAGAATTGTTAAAAAGTTGAGTCTCACAACTCCTTCGCTGTCTAAAACCATGCTGGGCGTTATTTAAGAAGTCATATTTGTCAAGATGGTCCATTATGCTACTATGTATTATATGTTCAAGTAATTTTGCTGATATGGATGTAAGAGATACAGGTCTGTAGTTCTCTGCTTTTGTTTTGTCACCATTTTTGAATAAAGGGACAATGCTAGCATCTCGCCACTCATCAGGTATTATTCCCTGGTCCAGTGAAGCTTGGAAAAGTAGTTGGTATACCTCAGTCAGTTCATTGGCACATGATTTTAAGAGCTTGCCAGGAATGCCATCAGGACCAGTAGCTTTATTTTCATTGATGTTGGTTAGTAACTTAAATACTCCTGCTTTGCTTACTTTGATATTTTGCATTTCAGGGAGCTTATCATCATCCTTTAGTCTAACATTAATTAGAGGCTTGGGATTTGAGAAAACCGAACAAAACTGATTGTTTAGTAAGTTTGCTTTTCCTTCAGGGTCCTGTATTAGGTTATTCTGATTATTTCTCAGGTCTGGAATCCCAATATTGTCCTGTCTCTTACTCCTTATGTAAGACCATAATTTCTTGTTTTGATGATTACCTTCTGAAATCATCGAATTAACATAATTGGAGTAGGCAAGCCTACATTCCTTCTGACACCTTCTCTTAATATGTTTATACCTAATCAGTAATCTTTCTGAATTAGGGTGTAGTTTCAATTTCTTAAAGAACCATTGTTTCCTTCTCAACAAACGTTTGGTTTTTGTATTAATCCATGGCTGGTGGTTCTTGCTTGAAGTTATTTTAGTTAGTATGTTGTCATCCATAATAAATTCCAAGTTAGTTTTTATGCACTTCCAAAGGTCATTGACATTATCTTTAGCACTATGAGACCTCAAAAAAAGACAAGTGAAATCATGAGTAACCCTGCGTAAGTTTGGTAAGTCTACTTGGTTCCAGAGTCTGATGGTACGTTTAGGGGGTTTTCTTCGAAAGGGTTGAAAGTTGCTCTCTAAGAGAATTATGTCATGATCACTGAGGCCTGCAATTAATTCCTGATTGCCTAAAGCGCCTCTACAATTGGTAAAAAGTAAATCCAAGAATGCATTGCCACGTGTTGGTATTTCAACTGACTGCACTATTCCAAGATCTTTGGTGGTATCAAAAAACTGAGAATTAATGTTTTTATTATATTGGTTACCAAGTATGGCATCTTCACGCCAGTCAGTATCAGGTAAGTTGAAGTCTCCACCAATCCATAATATTGCCTTCCTATTGGCCAAAACAATGTCAGAAATGATCTCTGAAAATGGACTAGTAATCCCTCACCCCCTTCACTGAGCCATAATGACTGTAGAAGAGGTGGTCCCACGGGGAAGACCTGCTCCTGGCTGATGTTTGACCGGGGAACAACAGCATAATTATGACAGAAGTAATGGTCCACATGGAACACGTGTCCATATGAATTAGCTTTGTTTCTTCTCTGTGTTGTTTTGTCTGTTTACACAGTAGCATAACGACCACAGATGTGGTGGTCCATAAGGAACATTCGTCCATGCCTGTCTGGGCACCTGATGTCCTGTTGTGTGAGTGGGCAACCAACTGATGTGTTAAGCTTGAGGGGAGCTCACGTCCATGTTGCTCACTTCTTTCTAGGCTAGCTTGCTGCTGTAGGTGTGATCTGGGTAATGTGGCTTCATCTTGAGATTGGCATGGTAGTGGTGGGTTTCAGATGGCCCAGAGATGGTGGAAGTGGAAGGTGCGGAGAACAGTTACTACACCATCAGGGGCAAGCCAGGGAGCACCTATAACATCACCATGCAGTCTGAGGACTACAACGGGCGCCTTAGTCCTCTTTCGGTGCCTCAAGTCAAATTAGTACATGAGCCAGAAGGTAACCCTTGTCTGTCAATAACCCTTGTCTGTCAACCTTTGTCTGTCAATAACCCTTGTCTGTCAATAACCCTTGTCTGTCAGTAGTGTCATATATATAGAATTTGGCTGTGGTGAGGTATTGTTAATTTTGTCGTCAGCATGGGTTAAATATCAGTGAAGAAAAAGTTTGGGAAGTGCAGGATATGTATAGTGAGAACAAAAAATGGGGAAAAAAAAGAAACTAGCTTCACAGTTGAGGGAGTGGGGAAGGGCAGGATCCATGTGTGGTAAGCGTTCATTCACTATTCTGAGGCACTCTGATACTGGCTGATCATTGGGATGTTGGATGGAAACCACTTGAGTCCGTGATGACGTCCGGAAGGTGCAGGTGCGGAGATTAAGAGACATTTTGATGAACAACATTCTAGGTTGGTGCAGGTGAAGGGGAGGGGGGAAGGAAAGGAATAGGACTGGTGAGGGAGAGGGGATGAAGTGATGGAGGAGGGGTGTGGGAAAGGGAAAAAAAAAGCAGGGGAAACAATGTCCCCTCCAGTCTCTGCTATCTTCAGTTGAGGCCAGCTTGAATAAGTCTCTCAGGAGAGTGAGGAACAGAGGACCTGAAGGCACATGGAGAGTTGTGCGACTAATGAAGGTGGACAGTGAATTTGATATTCTGTGTTTGTTGGATGAAAGGACTACTGGTCACTGCAGTGGGTCAGCATCAGTGCAGTGTCTTCTTTAATGGATGGTCTCTTGATGCCCTGAGAGTGATAGCTCCCTATGAATTGCTGGTTAAAACTAGAACAGAACAGGCTTATGTGTGGCCGTGTTTAGGGAAACACTAGAACAGAACAGGCTTATGTGTGGCAGTGTTTAGGGAAACACTAGAACAGAACAGGCTTATGTGTGGCTGTGTTTAGAGAAACACTAGAACAGGCTTATGTGTGGCAGTGTTTAGGGAAACACTAGAACAGAACAGGCTTATGTGTGGCAGTGTTTAGGGAAACACTAGAACAGAACAGGCTTATGTGTGGCAGTGTTTAGGGAAACACTAGAACAGAACAGGCTTATGTGTGGCTGTGTTTAGGGAAACACTAGAACAGAACAGGCTTATGTGTGGCAGTGTTTAGGGAAACACTAGAACAGAACAGGCTTATGTGTGGCCGTGTTTAGGGAAACACTAGCACAGAACAGGCTTATGTATGGCCGTGTTTAGGGAAACACTAGAACAGAACAGGCTTATGTGTGGCAGTGTTTAGGGAAACACTAGAACAGAACAGGCTTATGTGTGGCCATGTTTAGGGAAACACTAGAACAGAACAGGCTTATATGTGGCAGTGTTTAGGGAAACACTAGGCCAGAATAGGCTTATGTGTGGCAGTGTTTACGGAAACACTAGAACAGGCTTATGTGTGCCTGTGTTTAGGGAAACACTAGAACAGAACAGGCTTATGTGTGGCTGTGTTTAGGGAAACACTAGAACAGAACAGGCTTATGTGTGGCAGTGTTTAGGGAAACACTAGAACAGAACAGGCTTATGTGTGGCTTTGTTTAGGAAAACACTAGAACAGAACAGGCTTATGTGTGGCAGTGTTTAGGGAAACACTAGAACAGGCTTATGTGTGGCAGTGTTTAGGAAAACACTAGAACAGAACAGGCTTATGTGTGGCAGTGTTTAGGGAAACACTACAGAACAGGGTTATGTGTGGCAGTGTGTAGGGAAACACTACAGAACAGGCTTATGTGTGGCTGTGTTTAGGGAAACATTAGAACAGAACAGGCTTATGTGTGGCAGTGTTTAGGGAAACACTAGAACAGGCTTATGTGTGGCAGTGTTTAGGAAAACACTAGAACAGAACAGGCTTATGTGTGGCAGTGTTTAGGGAAACACTAGAACAGAACAGGCTTATGTGTGGCCGTGTTTAGGGAAACACTAGAACAGAACAGGCTTATGTGTGGCAGTGTTAAGGGGAACACTAGAACAGAACAGGCATATGTGTGGCAGTGTTTAGGGAAACACTAGAACAGAACAGGCTTATGTATGGCCGTGTTTAGGGAAACACTAGAACAGAACAGGGTTATGTGTGGCCGTGTTTAGGAAAACACTAGAACAGAACAGGCTTATGTGTGGCAGTGTTTAGGGAAACATTAGAACAGAACAGGCCTATGTGTGGCAGTGTTTAGGGAAACATTAGAACAGAACAGGCTTATGTGTGGCAGTGTTTAGGGAAACACTAGAACAGAACAGGCTTATGTGTGGCAGTGTTTAGGGAAACACTAGAACAGAACAGGCTTATGTGTGGCAGTGTTTAGGGAAACATTAGAACAGAACAGGCCTATGTGTGGCAGTGTTTAGGGAAACATTAGAACAGAACAGGCCTATGTGTGGCAGTGTTTAGGGAAACATTAGAACAGAACAGGGTTATGTGTGGCAGTGTTTAGGGAAACACTAGAACAGAACAGGCTTATGTGTGGCTGTGTTTAGGGAAACACTAGAACAGAACAGGCTTATGTGTGGCAGTGTTTAGGGAAACATTAGAACAGAACAGGCCTATGTGTGGCAGTGTTTAGGGAAACATTAGAACAGAACAGGCTTATGTGTGGCAGTGTTTAGGGAAAACACTAGAACAGAACAGGCTTATGTGTGGCAGTGTTTAGGGAAACACTAGAACAGAACAGGCTTATGTGTGGCAGTGTTTAGGGAAACATTAGAACAGAACAGGCCTATGTGTGGCAGTGTTTAGGGAAACATTAGAACAGAACAGGCCTATGTGTGGCAGTGTTTAGGGAAACATTAGAACAGAACAGGGTTATGTGTGGCAGTGTTTAGGGAAACACTAGAACAGAACAGGCTTATGTGTGGCTGTGTTTAGGGAAACACTACAGAACAGGCGTATGTGTGGCTGTGTTTAGGGAAACACTACAGAACAGGCGTATGTATGGCAGTGTTTAGGGAAACACTAGAACAGAACAGGCTTATGTGTGGCAGTGTTTAGGGAAACACTAGAGCAGAACAGGCTTATGTGTGGCAGTGTTTAGGGAAACACTATAGAACAGAACAGGCTTATGTGTGGCAGTGTTTAGGGAAACACTAGAACAGAACATGCAACAGGCTTATGTGTGGCTGTGTTTAGGGAAACACTAGAACAGAACAGGCTTATGTGTGGCTGTGTTTAGGGAAACACTAGAACAGAACAGGCTCATGTGTGGTTGTGTTTAGGGAAACACTAGAACAGAACAGGCTTATGTGTGGCCGTGTTTAGGGAAACACTAGAATAGAACAGGCTTATGTGTGGCAGTGTTTAGGGAAACACTAGAACAGAACAGGCTTATGTGTGGCTGTGTTTAGGGAAACACTAGAACAGAACAGGCTTATGTGTGGCAGTGTTTAGGGAAACACTAGAACAGAACAGGCTTATGTGTGGCAGTGTTTAGGGAAACACTAGAACAGAACAGGCTTATGTGTGGCAGTGTTATGGCAAACCAGAATGAGCAGTGTGGCTGTAATGCTTGTGCAAAGGCCAGGAAAGTGAGAGCAGGAAGGACTGGGACTGAATGCAAACTCTCTTGACTGATGCATTGTTCATTGAAAGAGTGGCTGACATTCCCTTAACAGCACTGCAGGTTTCTGTCTGGCAGGTTTGGCTGCAGTTAGATAGACATGTGGTGGTCTCAGTGTAGGTTTCTGTCTGGCAGGTTTGGCTGCAGCTAGATAGACATGTGGTGGTCCCAATGTAGGTTTCTGTCTGGCAGGTTTGGCTGCAGCTAGATAGACATGTGGTGGTCTCAATGTAGGTGGAATGCGCTGTCACTCTTGCTCCCCTGGTTAGCTCACAAGCCTCTGCCATAACATTTTTAGTTTGTGGCCACTGGCATGCAAACTTTTTTTTTTGGATTTCTGTCTCAGCTTTTGTTTCTGTCTCTCAGGCACATGGGTGGGAGTAGTTCTGTATCATACGGATTGGCGTTTTGGTGATTTTTTTTTCTTTTTAGTTGTTATGTTGTTGTTTTTTGTCGGAAATAGTTTTAACTAGATAATACTGAGAAGTATTGAATTCAGGGTTTGTGTCAAAGGAGAATGCAGTAAACTGTCCCTAAATATCAAGTTTTCGTCAGCGTCTGGGGGGATTCGACCCCCACAGTACCCCCCAGCAGGGCATTGCCCTTGCACCCCACCAGGGGCCTTCAGCGGCCTCTGGACCCCCCAGCAGGGCATTGCCCTTGCACCCCACCAGAGGCCTTCAGCGGCCTCTGGACCCCCCAGCAGGGCATTGCCCTTGCACCCCACCAGGGGCCTTCAGCGGCCTCTGGACCCCCCAGCAGGGCATTGCCCTTGCACCCCACCAGGGGCCTTCAGCGGCCTCTGGACCCCCCCAGCAGGGCATTGCCCTTGCACCCCACCAGGGGCCTTCAGCGGCCTCTGGACCCCCCAGCAGGGCATTGCCCTTGCACCCCACCAGGGCCTTCAGCAGCCTTTGGACCCCCAGCCACAAACGTTTCAGTATTACAAACTTTTTCACTCCCACCCATGCAAGCGTAGTTGACTCCAGGATGTACTTTGAAACTAATCTTATCGATAGCTGGCTGGCTGCAAGTATCATTTGACTTGGCGGTGGTGGGTTACAGATGGCCATTGTACACAGCTGTGTTGGTTGGCTTGGCAGTGATGGGTTGCAGCTGGCCATTATACATAACTGTGTATCAGTTGGCCTGGTAGTGATGGGTTGCAGATGGCCGTTATACATAACTGTGTATTGGTTGGCCTGGCAGTGATGGGTTGCAGATGGCTGTTATACATAACTGTATCGGTTGGCCTGGCAGTGATGGGTTGCAGATGGCCGTTTTACATAACTGTGTATTGGTTGGCCTGGCAGTGATGGGTTGCAGATGGCCATTATACATAACTGTGTGTTGGCCTGGCAGTGATGGTTTGCAGATGGCCGTTATACATAACTGTGTGTCGGTTGGCTTGGCAGTGATGGGTTACAGATGGCCGTTATACATAACTGTGTGACGGTTGGCCTGGCAGTGATGGGTTGCAGATGGCCGTTATACATAACTGTGTGACGGTTGGCCTGGCAGTGATGGGTTGCAGATAGCCGTTATACATAACTGTGTATTGGCTTGGCAGTGGTGGGATGCAGATGGCCGTTATGCATAACTGTGTATTGGCCTGGCAGTGATGGGTTGCAGATGGCCGTTATACATAACTGTGTATTGGCCTGGCAGTGATGGGTTGCAGATGGCCGTTATACATAACTGTGTATCGGTTGGCTTGGCAGTGATGGGTTGCAGATGGCCGTTATACATAACTGTGTATTGGTTGGCCTGGCAGTGATGGTTTGCAGATGGCCGTTATACATAACTGTGTATTGGCCTGGCAGTGATGGGTTGCAGATGGCCGTTATACATAACTGTGTATTGGTTGGCCTGGTAGTGGTGGGTTGCAGATGGCCGTTTTACATAACTGTGTATTGGTTGGCCTGGCAGTGATGGGTTGCAGATGGCCATTATACATAACTGTGTATCGGTTGGCCTGGCAGTGATGGGTTGCAGATGGCCGTTATACATAACTGTGTGTTGGCCTGGCAGTGATGGGTTGCAGATGGCCGTTTTACATAACTGTGTATTGGTTGGCCTGGCAGTGATGGGTTGCAGATGGCCATTATACATAACTGTGTATCGGTTGGCCTGGCAGTGATGGGTTGCAGATGGCCGTTATACATAACTGTGTGTTGGCCTGGCAGTGATGGGTTGCAGATGGCCGTTATACATAACTGTGTGACGGTTGGCCTGGCAGTGGTGGGTTGCAGATGGCCGTTATACATAACTGTGTATTGGTTGGCCTGGCAGTGGTGGGTTGCAGATGGCCGTTATACATAACTGTGTATTGGTTGGCCTGGCAGTGATGGGTTGCAGATGGCCGTTATACATTACTGTGTATTGGTTGGCCTGGCAGTGATGGGTTGCAGATGGCCGTTTTACATTACTGTGTATTGGTTGGCCTGGCAGTGATGGGTTGCAGATGGCCGTTATACATAACTGTGTATTGGTTGGCCTGGCAGTGATGGGTTGCAGATGGCTGTTATACATAACTGTGTATTGGTTGGCCTGGCAGTGATGGGTTGCAGATGGCCGTTATACATAACTGTGTATCGGTTGGCCTGGCAGTGATGGGTTGCAGATGGCCGTTATACATAACTGTGTATTGGTTGGCCTGGCAGTGATGGGTTGCAGATGGCCGTTATACATAACTGTGTATTGGTTGGCCTGGCAGTGATGGGTTGCAGATGGCCGTTATACATAACTGTGTATTGGTTGGCTTGGCAGTGGTGGGTTGCAGATGGCCGTTATACATAACTCTGTGTCGGTTGGCCTGATAGTGATAGGTTGCAGATGGCTGAAAGATGAAGAATGTGATTCTCATATCATTTCCTGTATTAGTGCCCAGTGCTGTAATTTATTCCAATGTTAATGTGTAAACTGAGTGTAAAAGGGGTGGCAGTACAGCAGCAGTAAGACATTCACATAGTTCTAACTGTCGCAGCAGGTGAAGAACCTTCCTACATTTCTTTGCTCACCAGTTGCAACGAGCTGAATTCAGAACTTAGTTGGCAATAACTCGAATTTTGGTGGGCAGTGTGAGTGATTTGCATCTCTTGTTAAGAGGGATGTATGTGGTCAGAAAGAGAGTTTAATCAGACTAGTTTTGCAGGTGTTGAATTAGAACAGGCAGCAGTGAATGTCGGTGATAGGTCTGTGTGCTGTTGATGCTTGGATGATGGTTGGAAATTTCTGGATGTGGCTTGGCAGAGAAGTTGGGATGGGCAGTGTGTGTGTGTGAGAGAGAGAGTGTGTGTGTGTGTGTCTGTGTGAGTGTGCGTGCGTGTGTGTGGTGTGTGTGTGCGTGTGAGTGTGTGTGTGTGTGTTGTGAGTGTGTGTATATGTGTCTGTGTGAGTTTGTGTGTGTGAGAGTGTGTGTGTGTGAGAGAGAGAGAGAGAGAGAGTGTGTGTTTGTGTGGCTGTAAGTGTGTGTGTGACTTGTGAGAGAAAGTGTGTGTGTGGCTATTTAGATATGCACAGGTGTATGAAGACTCTATCCATTTGTTCCCTTGATGTGTGCAGATGTGTTTCCCATGTGGATGTGGGCAATTGTAGCTGTGGGTCTGGCAGTCTTTCCATTAATTTTCGGGTGAGTTTACACTTGTTTACACTTTGTTCTGACATGCACTCAATTAAACATTTGTTTCCTTGGATCCAAGCAGTTAAAGCAGAGATGTTCAAAAAAAGAATTTGTCAAATGATGTCACGTCTTGGCCATGTGTTACACATTCAGAAGGCTGATACAGAATGACCAGATAGCAAAGTGCACAGGCTACACTTGAATTATTAGTTTATTATGTTTACTTTGAAATATCCAGATGTATTTTTTTACTAGTGTTACTTGCAAGTTCTCACAATTTTTTAAATCAAGCCACTAAATTGTAAAAATGAAATACATGTGAAAGGTATGTGTGCCTACTTTACATGCTTGTGTTGGAAGATTTATAGTGTTATAAGTCAATTCATGATGTAACGCTGGTGGTCTTGTTTAAAGGCGCTTATGAGGCAGCAGCTATTCTAAAGAAGAAATGACTGGCATCAGTCCAGAGGAACTGTCACTAAATACTTTTACAGCCATATCCATGACTTGCTCATCATGCCTCTGAAGATCCATGGAGTAATATTTTTTCAGTGTCTAGGTTTGCAGCTGAGTCAACACTGGACAGGCTCTGTGGCTTGCCATAGTAGATGAAATGGTACTGAAATTTAAATCATGCTGCTATTTTTAAGTGAGAGAAAAGTAAACTAATCACATACTTTTGCATGATCAGTTTACAAAAAAAAGAAAAAGGAAGGATCATTGTGACTTCCCTTGTGTTGTGTTTTTTTTTTTTTTTCAGGTGTTGTTGCTACAGATGTAGGCAGTTATACAGGAGCCATACGGCCAAGTTTGTCCAAGATTATCAGGTAAAAAGAAAATTAACCAAGTTGTTGGGAACTTGTTTGATCCATATTTTCTGAGAACAGGAGTAATTTGTACTTTGCTGAAATTTGGATGAGTGATTTACATTGGTGAAGGTTTATCTCTACTTGTACTGGCCTTGTTCTCACACTCACCTGTCCAGACAAATGCCTTATTCCTTCCCAGCGTGAAACTTCGCCTTGATGTTAGGAACTCCCATATGGAACACAGAAATTGAGAGCAAGGGAGTTAATTATGCCTGCAGTCTCTCAGACTGCTAGGGAAGTTGCCGTTAATGCATTACTTTCAGTTGTGAATTGTTCAACCAGTTTTCTTCCTTTCCTTCAGTTCATCAACGTACCTAACACAGCAAACACGGGGGGGGGGGGGGGGGGGGGGGAGAAAGCTTAGGGTTAATTTCAGCCGTTCTAGCTGCAGTATTGACTATGGCCGTTTGAAACTTGTCTGTGTGGGTTCACGTCACCGCTTTGCAGATTAATGTGTTCTTCCCACATCCTTTTCACCGTTGGGTATTTATTTGGACAGACAAGAATGAGAAAAAGGAATTTTCCTCTAAAGGTTGGCGTAAAAAATACTATTCAAACATTAGGACACCGTCCCTCCTCCCAGATTTCACAACACAGGAACGAGTGCAACATGTTTCAAGGATGACTACTCTTGTAGTCTCAGTGAGGGACTGGAGACATGCTTAACTCCCTTGCTCTAAGTTTGAAATGTTATTTATTTAGTTAGTTTTTAAATCATGGGGTTCTTGATGACTGTGATATTTCATGCTAAGTAGGAGTGAGGGGTTTGTTCGGGCAGGTAAGAATTTCATAAAACTACTTTCTGTTGACAGTAAACAAGTGGGGTAACGTTTGCTCCCATAAGAAAACCTAACACAGAGCAACTTTTATTCAAGACTGGCACAGCCCTTTAAACTTGAATAAAGTCAGACAAATACAAAGACGAACAATCTAATAGTGGGGGAAAAAACCAGCGCAGGCCAACAACTCAACTGTCTTCATAATAGACTTAGCAAAATTTGGACTTAAGGGGGGGCGGGGGGGAGGGGGGAGGCTGAAGATGGAGAAACTGGGAACATGAAATTAAGAAAATATTTTACAGATATGAAAACCCTTCACTAGCTGCACAAGGGAACCATCGCAATCCCTTTCGAAGGCAGATATATTGGTATTGCCTGCTCCGAGGCCTTTTGTCCGCTGGATCGGAACTCATCCTTGTACGCCTGGGCGTAGGCAGATCTGACTGTCCTGGACAGCCATCTGGAGATGGTGCCCGCCGAGATGTCCTTAGAATTGTTGGGGTTAATGGAGATGAGGAGGCGTCTCTGGGATGCGCGCCTGGGGCGTGAGCATTCCCAGTAGTATCTAAGGCACCTGGACGGGCACAGGTCCATGTCCCCCCCTTTTTCTTGACTGCCAAAGATATCCGCAAGTGAGCGGATAACGATGGAGGGGGAGGAAGAACCCGGATCCTGTTTTTAGCTAAGAATTCAGGGAGGAACTTCAGGGAGACAGCGCCGTCCTGTGGAAGGCCACATCTCTGGGGTCTCTGCTGAGGGCATGGATTTCGCTTCGCCGTCTGGCCGAAGCCAGGGCGAGGAGAAATGTGGTCTTCATAGAAAGGAGGTCAAAGGGGATGGTGGCAATAGGCTCGAAAGGTGGTTTCCTAAGAGCGTCAAGAACAATAAAGAGGTCCCAAAGGGGTACACGCCTAGGGGACTGGGCCTCCCGTAGGGCCACCCCTCTGGAGATCTCTCTGAGGAGGAAAGCATTCTCAAAAGATGGTCCGCCTAGTTGGCGGATAGTGGTGCAGATGGCTGATCTGTAGCCCCGGATGGAGCTAGCAGATAGCTTATGCGCCGAGGCTAAGTGAGATAAGAAGTTGCCTATCTGGATGTTAGAAGGGGAATCATGGGGAATGGAGTTGTCCGAGCACCAGGAGACCCATCTCTCCCAGCGGTAGTCATAGAGGGACTCAGTGCTGGGTCTGTGCGAGGCCGAGGCTAAATCTCACAGGTCCTGCGAGGCTCCAGCCCCCTCGAGGATGTCTAGGACGGACCGGGCTCTGTCCGAGTGGGAGACAGGGGCAGATGCTCGCACCTGGGCGGACACAGCAGCCAGGCGTGGAGGCGGAGCATCTGGGGGTTGGAGTGAGGGCGTCCGGAGCGGGGTTGCCTGAGCATGTCCCACCTGGGGTTTAGTCGAAGAGGGGGAACATGGGAGAGGGCTTTTAGGTCCGGAAACCAGGACTGGGTCGGCCACCATGGGGTTATGAGGATCAGCTTGGGTCTCTCCAATCTTGCCTTCCTGATCACTTTGTGGAGGATCGGGAAGGGGGGAAAGGCGTAGGCTATGAGACCCGACCATGACAGGGACAGGGCGTCAATTGCATGTGCCTGGGGATCGGGCACGGGAGAGACATAGACTGGCAGACGATGGTTGAACCGAGTGGCGAAAAGATCGACCATCGGCTTGAACCAATGATCCCACACCGACACTAGGGTCAGCATATTGAGCGTCCATTCAGTGTAAAGGAGAGATTTGGACCGGCTGAGGGAGTCTGCCAGGATATTGCGTGTGCCCGCTATGTGTCTCGCTCGAAGCGTGACTCCGTGTGCCATACACCAACGCAGGAGAGCCTCTGTCCGGAGGGAGAGGCTGATGGAGTGAGCCCCCCCCCCCCCTTGTTGACATAGCAACGTTGTCCGACATGTTGTCCGTGAGGAGGAGAACACATCGGTGCTCGAGTTGAGACTGAAAGCGGAGGAGGGCCAGCCTGACCGCTTCCAATTCCAAGACGTTCACGTGGAGGTGTGCAGTCTGAGTGTCCCACACTCCTGAGGCGTGACTGTTCTCCAAGTGGGCGCCCCAGCCCGAGTTGGAGGCGTCGGTGAAGAGTTGGAGGGGCTGGGTTGGGAGGGAGATGGGAACCCCCGGGGTGAGGGTGGCGGGATCGAGCCACTCCTCCGTGGCCCACAGGAACCAAGGACCGAGGGGAATGGTCTGGTCCCATCGGTCGGAGGTCTGTGACCAACGGCGACGGAACTCCCTCTGGAGTTGGCGCTTGGTGACCCGACCTAGGGGGATGAGGGATGAGAGGGACTCCATCATCCCCAGGAGGGAGGTCAGGGTTCTGGCCGAGGTGTGGGTGGATTGACGAAGGCGGGAGATGAGGTCCACTATGCGGGCGGACCTCTCCGGGGTCGGGGAGACAGTCATGGAGATAGTGTCGAAACTCATACCCAGAAAGGCGAAGCGCTGACTGGGGTTGAGTTCGCACTTGCTGGGGTTGGTGACGAACCCCAGCGTGGAACACAGGCTGAGGAGGCGGCTGGTGTGGGATAGGCATTGGGCGTGGGAGGGCACCAGAACGAGCCAGTCGTCCAGGTACACCAGGAGGCGAATGTCCTCCTGTCTGGCCAAGGAGGCCATCTCCTTGACCACCTTCATGAAGAGGAAGGGGGCCAGGGAGAGGCCGATCTGGAGGAGTTCCTCGACTTCCAAGCGAAGAGCCTCTGCTAGGCCCGGGGAGGGGTGGCTGGGGGAGGGAGGGTGGAAACGCATAAAGGGGGGGGGGCGTACGGAGGCCCAAGGTAGGCGACACCCATCTTGTAACACCTCCACTATCTAAGGGCTGAGCCCCAGACGTCTCCACTGGGGGGCATGCCGGGATAGGCTTCCCGCCAGGGGGGGCCCGACAGGCCGGGTAGGGGCAAGGGGGCGGGAGGTGGTGAGGGTTGCTCCTGCCCTGGCGAGCCTGGCGGTGAGTCCTCCAGTCACCTCCGGGGTCGTGCCTGTTGGCTGAACCGAAAATTCTGTGTGGGACGTTTCGGCTTCGGCCTAACGGGCTTATTGGGGCGTTTGTCTGACCGAGCGGCGCGGGATGGTGACTGTTTGGGGTAGGGCCGGGGTCTAGCCCGGGCAGTGGGGGAACACCAAGAGGTTTGAGCAGGCCGGGGGTGTGGACGTGGAGTGGCCGAGAAAGAGGCGGCCTGCTTGCGTTCCTCGACTGCGTGGGATATGACCGCAGTCGAATAGTCGCCGAACAGCGACTGGTCCTGCCCAGGGATGCACCGCAAGGCTGACTTGAGCACCGGGGAGAGATTGGACCGTGACAGCACGGCATCTCTCCCTGCTAAAAGGAGGTTGAAATGGGTCCTGGCTGCGCTGTCCGCCGCAGCCGACAGGTGATCTGAGATCTTGTTAATCAAGATCTGCACCAGCGGGTCACTGAAGGGGCGAGGTTGCGCCTCCTGATCTGTCTTGGAGTCCTCCGGGGACACTGGGGCGCTGCCATCCTCCTCCGGCCCGAGCTCTGCCACCCGCTGCAGGAGCATGTCCACAAAGACGTGCCCCGCCATCGTATGGAGCAAGCCCATCCTGACCATGCGGTCCCACTCTGTCAGGTGCTTAAAGGAGACCGTGGCGGAGTGGGGAGGGGCGAGGTTGGGGATCAGCCGGAGGTCGTCCTGGGAGATGGCCATCTCCCTGGTCGCGGGGTTGTCCGAGAACAGGGGGGCAATGGCCGGCTTCTGGGGGTCCTTAATGAAGGAGCGGACCGGGGCCGCATTGGGGGCCGAGAGGGCCTCCTTCCCAGGTGGAGGGACGGCTTGTGCTCCCCTAGCACGCGTTACCGGACCTTCCCAGAGCGAGGAGATTGATGGAGGGGCACGGATATGGGGACGGGGTTGCGAATGTTGGGCTGGGCGCGGCCCGGCGAATTGCACAAGTCAAAGGACGTTGCCTGATGGGGGGCCTCCCTCACGACAAGGTCCGGGCGCCACCTCTCCAGGGCGTCCAAGTCCCCCAATGAGGAGACCGGGACTTCTTCCTCGTCAGACTCCGGGAGGTCAAGATCCTGCCGAAGTTTCGAAGAACCTTCCGCAGGTGGCAACAGCTGGGGGGCATGAGGGTCCCGCCCTGGCTGGGGAGTGGGGGAGGGCGAGGGCGGGTCCCTTGTGGCTCTATGATCGGCGGACAGACTGAGAGGGGGAGGACCGTCCTGCCGGTCGGACAGCACCTGAGAGGATGGGGGACCAAGGTCGAGCCAGCTGTTAGAGGCTGGGTACCACAACCGACCAAAAAGTAGGTCCTGGTGCAAATCAGACCGTAGCCACTGATTACTCTCGGGGGCATAGAGCCACCAGTCCCCGAGGAGGCAAGTGGGCTGTGGTGGCCCTGGGGCAGAATTTCCTCGGGGGCTGGGGTGTCCTGCAACACCAGGGGGGCGGGCGGTAGCGAGAGAGCGTGTCATGACGCACCCCCTCCGGAGAGTGCACTGCCCTGTACACCTCCTTGGTGGGATCCGTGGGGCCCCCTTGTTCGAGAGGGGGAGTGGTGGAGGACATGGCTACCGAGCCTCCAACCCGCCTGCGCGCGGGTTGGAGTGGCTGCGGTGCCGTGGCCACCCCTAGGTAGTGATCACGCAGGACACCCGTGGTCCCGCGGGTAGACCCCCCCCCCCCCCCCCCCCCAGAGGAACGGGACCGCGGACGTTGCCCAAAGGGGGGGGGGGGGGGGGGGAATAAGTCTGCCCCCCAACGTCCAGTGCCCCTAGGGGAGAGTACGACGGCCGATCGGGGAGGTCGGGGGTCTGGGCGACGCAGGTCCGGACGAGGCCGTGCCTGCGGCCCAGACCCAGAGCTATAAACAGTTTGGGCGTCCCAGGGACTGTCCACAACCCTGCCACCGGAGTAAAGACGCTCCTCGTGCGCACGTGGTGGCTGCACGCGGGCACGGTTGGAGAGAGCGTCGCGAGCATGTGGAAGACTAGTGGGGGGAAGACTAGGATCCAACAGCCCGTGGAGGTGAGTGACGGGCGGCGGTTCCGGGTGCATCCCGTCACCCGTGCTGGTTCGTGCCTCAGTAAGGGTCCCCAGGGGCCGAAGGTCACGCCACTCAGCATGATAGTAAGAGGTGTCGCCCAGCGTCAGAGATGAAGGAGGCAAGCTGTCTGAAGGGGTGGGGGGGGGGGGGGGGGGGGGAGGGAGAGACGGAATGGGATCTCTTAGCCCGGCTCCGTCCTCTAAGGGAAGCCTTGCCCTTAGATTTTTTGGAAATCTCGTATGAAAGACATTGAGCAATGGTGGCAGCTTGCCTTCTTCCCCGTGGACGCAGTGATCGTGCGTCCGCCGGTCTGGTAGGGGAGGAACGGTCCTGCGTCCCCTCCGCGGACCCCCCTCTACACCGACCGTACGTTCTTCCACAGGAGGAATGGATTGCCCCGAGGAATCGACCGGCGGGCCCTCTGGGGCAGCAAGTGACTTCAGAAAGGTAGACCGGCTCGACCTGACCTGGTCCTTCGCCATGTTGAGCACTGGCGGCAGGGCAGTCACGGCGCGCACGACCACAAAGCGGGGACAAATCGGTCGATGGAAGGTAAATAAGTAACTCAATCAACCTAGTGCTACAGCACCCTAATAAAAGACCTAGTAGGGGAACGAGATCATAAGACACTCGGCCCCCGTACCCTCGATCGAGGATGGGACGAACTCAAGCACCGTAATGTAAGGTATAGCAAGAAATTACGGGATGCGAGATCGCGAGGAACTCAAGCGATCTGCACTAGTACATAGACACTGGGTCTGTGAAGGTGCCGACGGAGAGAAACCTCCGTAATATCCTAGGTACAAAGTGGTGAGGCAAGATGGCTGACGACGACCGGTCGAGAAAGAAAATGGCGGACCGGGGCACAGGGCAAAATAGATCGGTAAAGAAAATGCCGATGAGGCGCGAGGTAGTCGCCAAACAAGGCCGAGAGGACGGGGAAGGAATGGGTCGTAGGTCACCGAGGGCGAATCGATGTAGACCCGATGTAGGAGATAATTTGGAAGAAGAAGACAAAAGTCGATCACGACCAGCAATGGCGACTCGCAAGCGGAATGCAGACCGATCGCACAATAGAAAGAGTGTAAATAAGGAATACCTCGCCCACCAAAGCCTTACACGGCAAGCGTACCCAGGGTCTATAGTGCCAGCCACAGTATGAATAAGCAAAGCAAGCAAACACACAGCAATCTGTACACAAGACAGAAGAAAGGCGAGACAGAGCACAAGACTTATCTTGCTTGGACGGCAGGCCGAAGGAGAATGAGGTAAACAAGCGCACCTCGGCGTTCTGCGCATGGCGGAAGTAGGGGGGGGCGTCACTTGACTGTCTTATTACTGTCTTATTACTGCATTAGCCACAAAAATCTTCGGCCTGGCAGAGCTGACTAACTGCCGTTGAATGCTATGGTCTGACATGGTAAGTATATGACGCCAAACTGGGAGTATAAGAAAAACTCCCCATTTTGTTACATCCCTGTCCATTCCCTAATGGCCAACAAAACTACATTATATAACATCATACCGTGGGGTAAAAGGAAAGAGAAGCCATAAAATCTAAGTCATATGTCAACAAATAAATAAGCAGTGATTGAGGTATTGAACCTACCCCAAATAGTAAAATCATGCCCCTTTCTAGTAGAATTGGGGTACCCCCAGTAACATACAGATTGTTACACAGAGGGACATTTATTGACAACAATACAAATCCCAGATGTTTGTAATGTTGTTGAGCTACCACCAAAAGGTATTTTTGCTGTGTTTAGTGGGCTTTTATTTGCTCAATTGTTCTAAAACTCTCACATTGAAAACAAAACAAAAACTGTTTTATCACATGTTATTAGTGTGAACCATCATCATAACCAACAAAACCAAAACAGAATGATGTGAAATTGTAGACAAGGGTATAAGGAAGTAATCCACAAAAAATCTAACAAATAACTCAACAAATGGATGAATAATGTACATGTTAGTGAACATACCCTGAAAAGCATGATTATGCCCCTTTTTACCCAACAAATAGTACCCCCAATTATGAGCAGATTGTCATCAAGAACAACATTCCTTGGGATTTATATGACTGTCGTGTGTTAGTGCTGATGTTGAATAATTAGTCACACCACTTTTTCATTGTTTACACTGATTTGATATGGTGCAATTTGTTTATGTATACTTGAAAACTGTTCTTTTTGTAAAACCACCAATATACACATCCCTGTCTATCCCTTAATGGCCCACAAAACTACATTATTGTTATATAGCATCAAAGCTTGTGGTTTAAGGAAAGAGAAGCCGTAAAATCTAAGTCATATGTAAAGAAATACATAAGCAGTGATTGAGGTACTGAACCTACCCCAAATAGTAAAATTATGCCCCTTTCTAGTAGAATTGGGGTACCCCCAGTAACATACAGATTGTTACACAGAGGGACATTTATTGACAACAATACAAATGCCAGATGTTTGTAATGTTGTTGAGCTAACACCAAAAGGTATTTTTGCTGTGTTTAGTGGGCTTTTATTTGCTCAATTGTTCTAAAACTCTCACATTGGAAACAAAACAAAACTGTTTTATCACATGTTATTAGTGTGAACCATCATCATAACCAACAAAACCAAATTAGAATGATGTGAAATTGTAGACAAGGGTATAAGGAAGTAATCCACAAAAAAATCTAACAAATAACTCAACAAATGGATGAGTAATGTACATGTTAGTGAACATACCGTGAAAAGCATGATTATGCCCCTTTTTACCTAAAAAATAGTACCCCCAATTATGAGCAGATTATCATCAAGAACAACATTCCTTTGGATTTATATGACTGTCCTGTGTTAGTGCTGATATTCAATAAATAGTAAGACCACTTTTTCAGTGTTTTGACTCATTCTATTTGGCGCAGTGTGTTTGTGTATACTCAAAAACTGTTATTTTTTGGTAAAATTTTTATAATTATGTCAATTTCTGCTACACTAATTATCAACATAATCAAGTTATTTTGACAGAACATTGTAGACAAATGCATAACAACAAAACATGCAAAAAATCAAAGAGATCTGTCAAGAAATAAGTGAGCAGTAACTATTTTATTGAACCTACCCCAAAAAGCTAAATTTTACCACGGCATACAGATATTCAAATGTGCTATTATACTGTGGCAGTGAAGGGGTTAAACAGCGCATAGTGTTGGTCACTATCTTTTTCTTCAGGAAAACTGTTCCGTATTAACTATCAGGAATTATGATTCAAGTGCCCTGTGAGAAAGTCCGTCAAACAGGCAAGCAGAATTGAGTTTGGCATGACCAGCGTCAGTGTAATACACACCTGTGAAGAACATCAAGGTTGTAACATTATAGCTGCAAGAAATCTCATATTAAACAATATTGTTACTTGTGTCCACAACACAAACTTGTTTACCACTTTGTGGGGGCAGGTAGAGGGGAGGGGGCACATTGTGCACAAGATTTCATTACCTTCTGTTACCTTGTAGACTGTCCTGAATAGAACTCCAAACAAAGCCAGAAACACAGGAGACACAACAATAATAGCACAACACATTTTGTCCACAGGTTTTGCCCAGTCTGCTTCACTAAGTGTTCAAAAGACAACCAGTGCCAACAATTAAATCAACCAGTAACAAGACAGTGTTTTCACTCTTCTGGCAAGAGAAACAAAAACCATGAAATTTGTTTCTTTGTCATGTTGTGTAGAAAGGGTCTGAAAGGTTAGGGGGCTTCATGGAAGTCACGTTCCACACAACCCATTCCAACCAGGACAGTCATGGAATAAAAACTGTAGCATGAATCTCATAATGCTGTCACATTAAGCGGGAAAACTGTACTATTCTTTTTTCACGTGGCATATGACTTTAAGGAACGTTTGTGAGAAAGGGCTTGGTTGGTAAGGCGTCCGACTGGTGTTCGAAGGTTTCAGCTTAGCTCCCACTTGACACAGCAGCAGCTTAGTTCCACTACACACACACACACACACACACACACACAAATGGTAGGTAGGCACTCAAGGTCTGACCAACGCGTTGGGCTAATGCATAGGTCAGACATCCGCTGAGTCGTAGCCACAAGACCCTCTTCTGCAATTGTCTCATCTTTGTTGTTAATTCATTTATCCATCAGCTTCAAATCATGCATAGTGTGGTCTCAAAACTTAGCGGATGTGGTGTAGCATATATGGACTAGTCCACACGCAGTGACGCCTCCTTGATGAAACTGAAACTGAAACTGACACAGCCATCTCGGAAGAGATGTTCTTTTTGGAGTTGAGGTTGGGTGTTTGAGCTCCTGCATAACAAAAGAAATCTGCATTAGATCCCATTCTGCCTCTCAGGAAAGAGTATTAGGCCGTTACTAGCTGATAGGATGAAAAACACAAAAATAAAACATGCATACATGTGTCATCGTTAGACATCATCCTTGAAGACCAAATTTAGGTACCTTAATGGCAGTGGGATTGAAAGAAAAGGGGATTGTATACAGTACAATCTTGCGGGTGGAGAAGCTTGGAGTATTAGCCAAGGAGCAAAGAGAGGAGAGAGTCGACCTGGTTCCACTTGTTGAGGATCAGGAATGGTTCTGCATCTGTTCAAACTCACACAGTGATCAGTACTGGGATCTTGATTTCTTTTGGTATTTACATTAAAAAAAAAGTTATAGTAAAGCTTTGGCTGTTATTGCACATATCGGATACAACAAACTGTCTTTTCTTCTCTTTCTTGTCTTTTCCTTTCTTTTCTTTTCTTTCTTTTCTTTCCTTTTCTTTTCTTTTCTTTTTCTTTTCGTTTTTCTTTTTGATTTTAACGTGGTGACAGCCCTGATGTGGCCCTTGCGGTCGGCTGGGCTATAAGCAACATTATCTTATCTTATCTCGTTTTTCTTTTTCTTTTTTGACAATGTTACATGTCTCAGGACTGGATGACGATCACAACAAGAGTCTTTGAGTTAGGTACATCATCCATTTGACAGGTGCAGGGAGATGATACAAAAGTCAGGACAGTCTTTTCCATTAAATTGATTGCCCAGTTTTGTAGATGTCTGGTCAGGAAAATCCATTGAACATTAGATACAGGCTGTTTCGACATCAGTCATGTCATGTCATCGTGTAGTCATGATTGAAAATATGTTTATGTCTGTGTCACTCAAGAGTGTGAGCATGGTGCTGCAAGAAAGAAAATTTATTTCTCATTGGTGACAAAGTAAAAGAATGCATTGCGGAAGATAGATATACAGTTAGTACTTAACCTTTTGACTGTCATGGCAACACTTTCACTGTAAGCTGTCTGCTAGAGAGGTTTTAGTGAATTAAAACTTAGATTTTGAAAACAGTTCCAAAAGTTACATTTTTATTGGGGGGAAAAAGTGGATGGTTGAAAATGTGCAATGTATCCATGGTATCTTATTCAGTTTGTTGGTAGGGTCTTCCTGATGTCCTCGTTCAGATCTCTTAGAGTCAACATTACTTGTTCAGAAATTGAGGCTTTGTCCCCATCCACCCTGCATGTAGTCAACATCCCCTTTTTTTCTTGAATGAAAATCAGACCATACAGTATCAGACACACTTGTTCTGGGGGTCTGTAGATCAAGAAAATTTCTTGGTCTTGTGTTCATATCCCAGAACTTGCCAAAGCAGACATTCACCATTTTTTTGTTTTCATCCTTCATCTGCTGGTTGGCACCTTTTTAGTGTAATAAACAGCGTCATGCCCCCCAATAGTGTAATAAACAGCGTCATGCCCCCAAATAGTGTAATAAACAGCACAATGCCCCCAAACAGTGTAATAAACAGCGCAGTGCCCCCAAACAGTGTAATAAACAGCGCAATGCCCCCAAACCGTGTAATAAACAGTGCAATTCCCCCAACTAGTGTAATAAACAGCGTAAAGCCCCAAGTAGTGCAATAAACAGCGTCATGCCCCCAAGTAGTGTAATAAACAGCGTCATGCCCCCTAGTAGTGTAATAAACAGCGTAATGCCCCCAAATAGTGTAATAAACAGCGTCATGCCCCCAAATAGTGTAATAAACAGCGTAATGCCCCCAAGTAGTGTAATAAACAGCGTAATGCCCCAAAGTAGTATAATAAACAGTGCAATTCCCCCAAATAGTGTAATAAACAGCGTCATGCCCCCCAAGTAGTGTAATAAACAGCATCATGGCCCCAAATAGTGTAATAAACTGCATCATGCCCCCAAATAGTGTAATAAACAGCGTCATGCCCCCAAACAGTGTAATAAACAGCGTCATGCCCCCAAATAGTGCAATAAACAGTGCAATGCCCCCAAATAGTGTAAAAACCAGTGTCATGCCCCCAAGTAGTGTAATAAACAGCGTCATGCCCCCAAATAGTGTATTAAATAGCGTAATGTTCCCTAATAGTGTAATAAACAGTGCAATGCCCCCAGATAGTGTAATAAACAGTGTCATGCCCCCAAATAGTGTAATAAACTGAGTAATTCTCCTAAAGTAGTGTAATAAACAGCGTAATGTCCCCAAATAGTGTAATAAACTGCGTAATGCCCCCAAAGTAGTGTAATAAACAGCGTAATGCCCCCAAATAGTGTAATAAACTGCATCATGCCCCCAAATAGTGTAATAAACAGCGTCATGCCCCCAAATAGTGTAATAAACAGTGTCATGCCCCCAAATAGTTTAATAAACAGCGTCATGTCCCCAAATAGTGTAATAAACAGCGTCATGCCCCCAAATAGTGTAATAAACAGCGTAATGCCCCCAAGTAGTGTAATAAACAGCGTAATGCCCCAAAGTAGTATAATAAACAGTGCAATTCCCCCAAATAGTGTAATAAACAGCGTCATGCCCCCCAAGTAGTGTAATAAACAGCGTCATGGCCCCAAATAGTGTAATAAACTGCATCATGCCCCCAAATAGTGTAATGAACAGCGTCATGTCCCCAAATAGTGTAATAAACAGCGTAATGCCCCTAAATAGTGTAATAAACAGCGCAGTGCCCCCAAAGAATTCCCCAGGACTGCATTGGACCTCGCATGATGTTTACTGGGGAAAAATTCTGAAAGCTCATGATGGAGAGACCAGTTTTGTTGGCGGAAAAAGGGTAATTTTGTGTAATGCTGCTTGTCCATGCAGAGTCCCTTTGATGGAGCAGTGAATTACAGGGGCCTGCACACCACCTCATCCAGCCAGGATCCTATTGTGAGTATGGCTTTTGGAGATGGTAATAACTGAGGGTGATGACATCTGGAGATACAATAGTAGTTTGTTGTTGTTGGGGGGGGGGGGGGGGGGTGCTTGAATTTCAGTGCTTAAATCGCTTTGGCAGGAAAAAAAGAAAGAATTGTAGGACATAATTTAGATTTGCTCATTGAATATAGGGACAAGATAATGTGGTTTGTGCTCTGTTGATTTTAAATTCTTAACATGTATACAAGATGCACTCAAACAAGATACTGAAAAGCAATAGAGATGAAAATTAGTGTAATTTAAGATAAAGAACAAGATAAATAGATGAAATTATATAAAGTGGAAAATCAGTGCCTATATAACTGATTAACCAAAATAAACTTTGGTTTAAAACGATTTGAAAACCATTGAACACAATCCATTTTCTTCTTCTCTTTTCATATCAGATCCAGTTTTCCAATTTAATCTACATAGTTTTATTTTTAGAAACATTGATAGCTGTCATTTTGCAGTGCTTTTGAGTCAGAACACATTGTTAGGGGGGATGGGAAAAGAGGGGTGGGGGGGGGGGGGGAGGTGGATGAAGTAGAAACCTTGCCATTAGAACAATCTTTCCATCTAAACAAAATGTTGCTAATTTTATCCAGTAGTCACAAACTCATTTTTAACCATTTGGGAATGGAAGAGATACTTCAAGTTTTCTCAGAGTTTTTATCTTTTTTTTTTATTCTTTGATGCTGGAGGGCTACACCATTGATGCTGAAGTCTTGAGCTCCTGCGGCGCTACAATAGTCAGCCAGTGTACGTAAGAATAGGCTGAAAAAAAAACTCAGTATAACTTAGGATGTGATGCCAACCCAGGAGCGAGATGTTCGGTGCTGATATGCAATGTAATGCTAAGGGCATGAAGAATGTTGTCTTCCTCCCCATACCCGACACTGAGATATGCTCTTACTTACAGCATCTCTTCCCTTCTAGGATGGGACGCCAACCAGTGAAGTATGCTCTTACTTACAGCATCTCTTCCCTTCTAGGATGGGATGCCAACCAATGAGATATGCTCTTACTTAGAGCATGTCTTCTCTTCTAGGATGGCACGCCAACCAATGAGAAATGCTCTTACTTACAGCATCTCTTCCCGTCTAGAATGTGACGCCAACCAAGGAGGAAGATATTTAGTGCTGATGTGCAGTGTAGAAAGAAACTCGTGGAGAGCGTGGCAGCAGAGAGTCCTCAGAAGAGAAGCCCCCTTCAAGCAAGTGTTTCGGCCCTTATCTCCTGACACTCTAGGGGGGTTGGGCCACACCTGGTTCATGACTCCGGATGTCCCTCTGCTGCCCCTTTTTTTCCCATCTTGGGATGAGCCATGGCTGGGATTCAAACCCATGACCCTCTGGACATGCTCATTTTCCACTTAATGACTCGCACTCTAACCACTGAGCCACTGGGACACCTGATATTTGTAGGAAAGTTAAGCCTTATGAAGTTCACTTTTGTTCCTCCTTGACCAGATCCAGCTTGAACACCTCTCTGCCGCTTCTGCCATTGCTTTCAGGGCTCTGGTTTTTTCCCTCCCTGCAACTGAGAGCTGTTTCATGAGGCTGTATGCAGACGTTCCTACAAACCCCCTAGCTCCAATTTCTGCCATGAGGACTTTGACCTGATAGCCTTCTCTCCTCAGGGTTTTTGCCAGATCAGCATACTTTTCAGTCTTGTAGATTTGAGCTGCCTCCATTCTGTTCTCATATGGCACCGTGAGCTCGATCATGATCAGCTGCTTGGTTGACTGAGAGTGGACTACTATGTCTGGTCTCATGCCACTCTTGCTGATGATCTCTGGGTGACTCTTCCATTCTGTGAGGTCTGCAGTGCACTCCCAGTCATCTGCCCCGTCCAGCAGACTCTGCCTGCATGTTCCGAGTGGCACTGTTGTTCTTGGCCATGATTTGCTGCCTCCTGCCATGAAGAATGTTGTGGGTGCTTTGGAGTCCTGATTTTCCCTTTTGTGGTGTTGGTACTAGCCCATACTACTTGTACAATCTCTTTGACCACTTGGTTGTGCCTCCATGTGTACCTTCCTTGAGCCGGGGCTACTTTACATGAGCTTAGGACATGCTCCACTGTTTGTTTTTCATGGCAGAGGGGGCATGCAGAATCGTCTGTTTTTCCCCACTTCACCAGGTTTGCATATGAGGGCAGAAGGTCATATGCAGATCTGAGAATGAAGCTGATCCTGAGAGGGGCCATGTGCCGAATGTCATTCCAAGTGAGACTTCTTTGGAGTGCATTCTCCCACGTTGTCCATTGCCCTTGCTGGCTCTGCTGGACTGCTTTTAGGAGTCTTTTTTGGTCTTCTTCTTTTCTCATCTTCTGAACCATCATGTCTCTTTTGGCTTTTCCTTTGGCCTTTGACCACATTCAGTTTTGGTCACCCCCAGTCCTTGTCTGTTGGTCTGTGTGTGTCCTGTTATTTCTCTGATCTTGAGACTTCCTTTTGCAGAATCCATCGCCTCTTGAACTTTCCATTTTCTGCCTGTCTTCAGCTGGGGCTTGATTGCTTCTACCACCTTGTCTCCTGAGTCCTCCAGCATGCTTTGAAGTCTGATCTTCCCTGCTTTGTATTCCTCCAGGATGGATTTCAGTGGTAGTTTCAGCTTTGCAGTACAGCGACAGTACAGCGCTATGTCAGTCAGACAGGGTGGGACACCAAACCATTTCCTTGTGAACTTGTTGATTTTGGCTTCCATTGCCTCCACTGTGCTGGTGTAGACGTTGTATATCATCAGAGGCCATAGGAGCTTTGGTATCAGCTTGAACTGCAGACATCAGACCTTGTATTTGCCAGGGAGCCCACACTGGTCAATGGTCTCCAAGCCTTCTTCCGACATCTGTTTGGTTTCTTTTGCTCTTTGTGTGTCTTTCAGCGTATCATCATACCATCTTCCAAGGCTCTTGACTGGCTCTTCTGTGACTGTTGGAATGGCCTGGTTGGCAACACTGAAGACCACAGATTTGGCCACTTTTCCTTTCCTCAGTGAGAGACTCCGTGATTTCTTTGGCTTGAACTTCATTCTGGATGAGGGAACTATGTCGTCCAGCGTCTCCAGCACATGACGTGTCTCGTCTTCTCTGGATGAAATCACTGTAGTGTCATCCATGAAGGCCATGAGAGGGGGCATGTTATATCCATCGCCAAGGTCTGTTTGTCTTGCGTTGCTTGTTGCTGCTTTCAAGATGACTTCCATTGCCAACATGAACAGTATTGGGGAAATTGCACAGCCCATTGCAGTGCCCACTTCCAAGTTGATCCAATCTGTTGTGTACTCCTTGGTAGAGAAATGCATTGAGAAGCCATTGAAGTACTTCTTGAGCATGTCGCGGATGTTCTTTGGCACATGGTACATCTCAAGAGCCAACTGTATCATCTTATGGGGTACAGATCCATATGTGTTTGCCAGATCAAGCCACACTACGTCCAGGTCTCTCTTTTCTGTTTTTGCTCTTTGGATTGCGTCCCAGATCATTGTGGCGTGTTCTACACAGCCAGCCACGCCTGGGATGCCACCTTTCTGGACTGACATATCCAAGTACTTGTTTTCCATGAGGTACTTGGTCAGCCTTGCTGCCATGACAGAGAAGAAGATTTTCCCTTCGACGTTCAGTAGTGATATTGGCCTGAACTGGCTGATGACACTTGAGTTTTGCTCTTTGGGGATGTACACACCATCTGCCGTCATCCACTGGCCGCTGATCTTCTGGTTTCTCCAAGCTGATCGCAGCAGCCTGTGGAGCCACTCCAGCACCTTGAGACATTTCTTGTACAGCTGGTAAGGTATTCCGTTTGGCCCTGGTGATGATTTGGCTCTGGCTTTGTCGACCACCTTCTTGATTTCCGCCAACATTGGAGGCTTGTCATTGAACTGTTCCTCAGGGTTGGTTGGCCGCACCAGACCTTGAATGTCGAGTGATGCTTTGCTCTGTGAGTCAGCGTATGTTTTCCTCAGATGCTGCTCAAAAACTCCTTTGTCCACACTTAGGGTCCCAGATTTTGGCTGCTCAAACAGTGTTCTGGCAAACTGGAAGGGGTCTCTGAAGAAGCGCTCTTGTGTCTTCTTTTTGCTCTTCCTTTTTCCTCGCAGATTCCGCTTTGCTGAGGGCGCTGTGTTTTGCCTGCAGGTCTTTCCAGAGTTTTTCCAAGCCTTGTTTTTCAGCTGAGAGTGCGGTCTTCATTTGCTTCTTGAGGTTTTTCTTTTGGACCCTGATCTTGTCCACCTCTTCTTGGCGTCTGGATTTCTTTGGAGGTGTTTTCTCTTTGGGTAGTTTTGCTCCATAGGTGTCTCTACATGTGGCATACACAATGTCCCCATATGTGGCTAGTTTGTGTTCCAGGGTGCTTTTCCCTATCAGTGCATCGAGTCTATGGACGATTTTTGCATCCAGTTTCTCCCAATCTTCAGTTTCATTTGCTCATGGTAGGTTGAGTTTCAGGCGCCTGGCATTGAGGGCCTGTGCAAATTCCTCATCCGAACCAGCAGCATGGATGTCCTTGGCACTGTGGTTTAAATCCTGGCCTTGGTCTTCCGACATCTTATCTGCTGATGCAGTGCGCTGCTGCTCATTCAGATGAGTCTTCACACATCCCATCTTTGTTCTGTGGATCTTCATGCCACGGGTGGTAGCGAAACGCTTTCCACAGACACGTGTAAGACTAGGGGCATGAAGAATGGTTATCTTCCTCCAATTACCTGACACTGAGATATGCTCTTACCCAGTATAGGTACATTTAGGCTTGTCAGATACCAAGAAATGAAATTGACTGATCATAGGTAAGCTCCCCCATCTTTAGTGGGGAAAGGGGGAGGGGAGGGGGGGAGGGGAAGAAGAGGTAGAAGAGAGACTGGGTTTGGTTTGAGCCACCTTGATCTGTGTTGCTTCCAGAGTTGTACTGTTGTTTTTCAAGCCCTTTTTTGGGTGTGTTGGCAGACTATTGCAGAGCTCCAAATGCTCGACATATTAAAGTGCCAAGCTTCAACTCTAGTTCATAGTTCCCCGCTTCCCCCCAGCAGGATAAACATGAAAATACCAAGGTCATGGATTCCCTTCCCAAAGGGACATTTGGAAATGTTAGCTGAATGTAGAAGGGTAGGATTTCGTGAACAGACGACTGTTTTGGTTGGCTAATAAGAGGGGAAATGTATGTTTCATTAAACACTGAAGACTGGTAAAGATTATGGTGTAATTGTGACCAATGAAGGGGGTTTTGTTTGTTTTGTTAAAAGAATTCAATTCTCAGTTACAATTTACAAATAGAAGGCTATGTATAATATTGCCAGTTGGTGTGTGTGTATGTGTTCGTGTGTGGTGCATGTTTGTGTGAGTGTGTGTGTGTGTGCGTGTGCATGATTGAAAGAGAGAGAGAGAGAGAGATTTAGAGTCAGCAGTTTGCCTGGTCTGTGTGTATTTGCATGTATGGGAGCAAGTATGAGCATAGAATAATTGTGCCGGAGGGGTGTGAATGAGTGTATGCATGAATGGTGTGTTTGTTCATACATGTGAAGAACTCATGAAATTTACAATTCTGAATATAACGTGCAGTTGTTTTGTCCATTCGTTTTTTTCAACTCCACACATGATTTGTGTCAAGTTTCATGTGATGCCTGGTAGCTCATGAGCCAATAACTTGCTCTGCTGTCAAAGAGGAGATAAATCTGATGAATTTTGTGTGATGGAAATTTACATTCTCTGCTGAACATTAGGGAACTGCAAACAGTGGACTGTTCATTTATGAAGTTGGTCATGCATATGTGCACACGACTTGCATAGCACATGAATAACTCAGGCGTATGCTTACTCACACATATACACATAGGAATATCAACAGGGTCATGAACATGCATACTCACACAAAGATGCGAGCGCACCTTCGTGTTTGTGTGCATACACACACACACATACAACTCATGCATACAGAGCATCAAGGTTTTCAACAGGAAAATTTGTTACAGAATAATATTTGAGTGTCTGGGTATGTATGTGAGGAGGGTGAGGTGGATATGAGGATGACTGTGTGTCACTGCGTGCATGATTGGGAATAGTCAGTGAGGTGGATGTGAGGATGACTGTGTGTCACTGCATGCATGATTGGGAATAGTCAGTGAGGTGGATGTGAGGATGACTGTGTGTCACTGCATGCATGATTGGGAATAGTCAGTGAGGTGGATGTGAGGATGACTGTGTGTCACTGCGTGCATGATTGGGAATAGTCAGTGAGGTGGATGTGAGGATGACTGTGTGTCACTGCGTGCATGATTGGGAATAGTCAGTGAGGTGGATGTGAGGATGACTGTGTGTCACTGCGTGCATGATTGGGAATAGTCAGTGAGGTGGATGTGAGGATGACTGTGTGTCACTGCGTGCATGATTGGGAATAGTCAGTGAGGTGGATGTGAGGATGACTGTGTGTCACTGCATGCATGATTGGGAATAGTCAGTGAGGTGGATGTGAGGATGACTGTGTGTCACTGCATGCATGATTGGGAATAGTCAGTGAGGTGGATGTGAGGATGACTGTGTGTCACTGCGTGCATGATTGGGAATAGTCAGTGTGTTGGTGAAACATGAGAGCAAGGGAAGACACATCCAGTCCTACAAGAATTGGTGTCAGTCATACCTTCAGAATGTGGTGATGAAATACTTTTTCAACCATACTGTATATGAATTCACATACTAAAAGTTGGTGAGAAATAATGGCCGTTTTTGGGGTTTTTTTCTTTTCAGGTGGAAAGCAGTTTAGAGGAAACATCATGTGCAACCAGCCTCACTGATGCCGGTGACATCCAGTCAGAAAGGTTGTTGGCACAAGCCAGCAGCTACACACCTCATAACCTGGGTGCCTCTTTTCCTCCACAGAACATTCGAGTCCATGCTGCTTCTCTGAACACCGTGGAGGAGGAGGCCGCCCTGCCGTCCAGACGGCTGACAGAGTGGGCCACCACAGGGGCGGTCCCAAGCTGTAGGTCAGTGATGGACGAGGCAACACAGCAGCACATACCATTGAATCTTTTGGCCACATTGAAGGGTGCCACGATGTGTGAACCTCAGTGTTCAAGTGTGGTTGGAGGTCAGGAGTCTGACTATGTGAAGAGGTCGGACAGTCCCGCCTTTCCTCATGTCCGTCAGGGTGATGGCTATGTCAGCCACAAAGAATGGACATATCTGCAGCTTGATGTCCCTTCCTGTTCTGGATCTGATGGTTGTGGTGGGCAGAGTTATCCTCCACCACCTGTTCTTGATGATATTCTTGCAGGCTGTCAGACTGTCAATCCATCTGATATTTCCAGATCTGAGGATGTTGTCCAGCCACACGTTGTTCGACCTGACTCCCTGGTGCAAAGTGGAGAGCCAGCAAACCTCCAATGTGCCAACAAGCCGTATGTCTCCAGGTCTGAGTCTGTCATGACACGGAGTGGTGACCCAGCAAGCCTCCAGAATGTCAACCAGTCACATGTCCCGGAACCACACAGTTCATTGAATCACATTCATGGCCCAACAAGCCTCAACCAGTCCTGTGAATCAGGATTAGATTCTTCATCCTCCCAGAATGATTATGAGGGAAACCTAAAAGATGTCAACCAGTCCAATGTCCTCGAGCCTGGCAGTCCATCAGTGCAGAGCGGTGATTCGACAAGCCTGACGAACGTTAAGCAGTTGTATTTCTCCACACCTGGCACTTCACAGAGCGAAGGCCCAGCAAGCCCCCTGAACACCAGCCACTCCTATCTGCGTAGGCCCGACACTTCAGTAAAGCAGGTTGTGAGGTCAGCAAGCCCCCAGACCAACAGCCAGCCCTATATCCCACAGCCAGGCAAGTCTGTGGCACAGAGTGTGCACGTGGCGACTGTCCCCACCTTCAGCCAGCCTGATGTTCCCCGGCTTGACAGCATTGGAGGGCACAGTGACAGCGAGGGCTTGCTGCAAGTGCCCCAAATGGACAGTGACAACTCTCTATACGCACCACAAATGGATGGTCAGAACTTGCCAGATGTGCCCCAAATGGACAGTGACAACTCGCTATACGCACCACAAATGGATGCAGATTGCCAATGGCATGACAACTCGCTATAACGCACCACAAATGGATGGTCACAGGACAACTGTATAGCACACAGGGATGTCGAACTTGCAGATGTGCCAAATGGACAGTGACAACTCGCTATACGCACCACAAGTGGATGGTCAGAACTTGCCAGATGTGTCCCCAGCGAACAGCGATGACTGGCTGTATGTACATGAAGAGGACAATGGCAGTTTGCCCTGTGTGCCCAGCAGGAACAAGGAGAACTTGCCATATGTGTCCCGACTGGACAATGAAAACTTGTCAGACGTGCCTCATGTGGACATCTCATCCTGTGTTCCAAGGCCTGGTAGGAGTGACCATGGTGACTCGGTCTCCGCATTTGGCAGTAATAATACTGGAACTGAATCGGATGATCTGGACAGCATGGCTTGACCTGGGGCAAGTTTTTGTGCCTACTTGACATTGATGCAACAATTAAAGAAGCTGTGCTCTCACATTTCCTGAAGTGACATGTGTTGGAGAAAGATTAATTTTATGATCTTTTAGAGGATTGGTGCTGTATTCTTAATGAAAGCTTGTTTTTTTCAAACTGGCTTTAATCATGACAGTAGTGTTGGAAACACTTCACATGACATAAGCACAGATGAGGTCTGTGACATTTTAAGGCATGGCATCAGCAGATAGGAATACGAGGGCAGCATTGTTATGGAGTGCTGGTTACAGGACATGCGTACGAACAGCTCAAGAACACTTTGGCCACATAACTTGGTAGTATCCTATGGATACTTCATTGAGGGTATTTCTCAGACCGCAGTGATCAGCATTGCAGTTCCCTGTCTTTCTTGGTCTGGATGCATTATGTCGAACCAATTTGTCTAATTTGGTTGAAAGTAGCCAAACAGGGAGTATAAGAAAAACTCCCCATTTCTGTAGTGTCATTGGTTACAGAGGCCAAACTGGCCTCGTCTCAAAGCTGGTGATGGGACTTTATGTGTGGGCATGATGTTATGCACCAGTTCACAGGTGGAACCTTGGTTTTCTAGTCTTGTTCAAGGAACTCTCCAGGGAGTGTAGTTGGAACCCATGTTAACACTTAGGGAAAAAATCCCACTGTAACAAATGATCCGAAGGAGATTCAAATCCGCTTCAGGATCATTTAATGGTGATCTAAAACCTGAGCTTTTCAAGCCCCTTAGGATGACTTTTCCCCCAGGTAGGCTGCCCAGCCAACCATGAAATATGAAAGCAAGCCAATATCAGAACTATGTACTAACTTAAAAAAAAAAAAAAAAAAAAAAGGGAGAGGGGAGGGAGTGCTAGTGGGAGGGTGTTTAAAAAATCCCGAACTCAGTTTCTGAAACCAGAAGGTCAGTGTAAAATGAATTTTTACACAATCCACGTCTCGGACGATGAAGTAAGAAAAGACAGGCTGGCATTAACTAATTCAGGTATAATCATGTGTCTAGTTGTCACGATTTTGTTCTGCATGTAGGTGAAATCCTCAGTGAACCTGGTGGCATGTGTGTATTTTGCCATTTTGAGGGGTTTTTTTTAAAAATATTTTTTAAATTGTTTTAAGTGTTACTTTCAGAAAGATATTGATAGAGAAACTGATCATGACATGCTTTGAACTGTTAGTTACAGAAGTTGTGAAATGACAGTTTAGCGTGTTGCAACCACTGCTTGAGGAACTCTGATGAAAGAATTTCCTTCCTCCCCACCCCCTCCTCCGCTTAGCGTCTGAAGCCTTTGTAAAAACAGGAAAAAAATGACATCTTTGATGCCATGGCTTTTTCATAATGCTTAGTTCAGAGGCAGTCAATGCAGTGACAGTTGTGAGAATTTTCATGTCAGGTTGTTCATGTGCTTTTAGTGACGGACTTGGGTGTGCTTTATCCCAGAGTAAATTATGTGCAATTTGTTAACAGAGTCAGTGTTGATAGAAATCCGTGTCACAATTACTGGTAATTGTTAGTAATTTGTTGAATGTACTTATTTTTCATGAGTTCAAGAGGAAGAGCTGCTGGGGTTTGACCAATAAGAATTTTCATACATGTATGTGTATAAATATTCTTATGAGCTGCATTGGTAAATGTGACTAGCTTGATTTCTATTTTTGATGTAGCTAATTGTAGAATGTGTGTTGTTATTTTGTAGTGCATCCAGAGACATAACAGAAGTGGTGAAAACAATTTTTTTTTTTAATCCCTATGTGTCGGTATTTTGTATTTTCTAATCCTTTCACTGGTTTCAGGGGGGGTGGTATTAGAAACCCACGCTTATGGTATTGAAAGCTAAGATATTTTTACCTTATAATGCTTACCATTGGAACTGCCATTTTTTTCTGCAATGATTACATTATTTGTGTGGATACACACATTATCTCATCTACACATTCATTATTATTTGCGTTTTGCATGAAATTTGGTTTTATCGCTTAGTGTTGTATTATTTTGTTTTACATTGATGTATGCATTTCAGTCAGTTAGTTCTGGTGAAGTTTATTTTCTCTGTCAAGGCTGTTATGTTTTGACAGTCATCTGACTTTGTGTCTACCCGTAAACAAGATGACGTTTTAATGTAACTGGCGGAAGATGGTCGGTGGCCCAAGAACAAACCTGTCAGATTTTGGTGCAGATGTCGATCAAAAGGCAGATCCAGCATTGGTATGCAGTATCTGTGAAACTCAGTAGGAAGATCAAATGTCGCCCAAGGAGGAATCAAGTGAATGTTGGTGCGCATATCTATACCAAATCCCATTCGATCTTGGGGAAGATCTGCACTGCAATGTCATGAATGCCCTTTTTGTTTGTGTGTTGTGGAAAGTTTCTGATCATTTGAAGTGCTGCCTTTGTACCATTTTTGTTCCATGACTTTTTCAGGGGAGGGCGCAGTTTTATATTTGGTACCGCGCAACTCGACAATAACCATCTCTGGAAATCCTTGAAAAATAGGGTCTTTAAAGGAAGGAAGCTTTTCTCTTCTTGTTTGGAAAGAAAGCTCTTCTTGTTTAGAGAGGAAACTTTTCTCTTCTTGTTTGGAGAGCAATTCTTGTGTGGAGAGGAAGCTTTTTTCTGTAGAGAGGAAGCTTTCTTTTCTTGTTGCAAAGTGTGGCGACTGCAGGCGGAAATCTAGACGAATTTTAAATGTAATGAATAGCCCTACGTACCCTCATCTTCAGTGTCACCTCACCACCACCACCTCACTTACCCTTATCTTCAGTGTCCCTTCACCACCCCCCACCCACACTTACTCTCACTCCATTCCACCCATGTTTCTCTCAGCACTCATCGCAGCTGCCCTGGACGTAGCCATAGCCACAGGCAGTCCACAGGGGACAGTCAGTATCAAGGTGATGGAAGGCAAACCACCCACTGCTTTCAAGTCATACTTGGGTGGTGTTCTGTGGGGTGACTGTTAATGAAGGAGACTCTTTGGTTTGGAGGCAAGTACTTCTTGCCTCGTCAAAATTTTTTTTCAGGAAAAAGAAGTCTTTGAAGGGAGATAGTCTTTGTGTGGAAATAAAATTTAGTAATGTATTATACGAAGAGATAAAATGGTCCTGAAAAGCAAATGTTTGCTTGAAGGAGAGATGAATCTCTAGGTAGTCTGGCATGGTTGAACATTTACGTGAAGGAGAGATGAATCTCTAGGTAGTCTGGCATGGTTGAACATTTACGTGAAGGAGAGATGAATCTCTAGGTAGTCTGGCATGGTTTTTCAGTTCTTCTTGCCATGTTTTGTAAATCAGCCTTGATCGTTTTATTGTGAAGTGTTTTTTACAGAAGTTTTTTTTAAAGAGTCTTTATGACACCAACGGCAGGAGGTGGTCAATTAAAGTGGCAGAGGGTAGAGGAACTGACAAAAATTGGCATTTTTCAATTAATACTCAGTTGTTTTTTTTTTGAAAATAAATAAACAATTAAAACATTGGGTCAGTTACAGTATATTGCCAACAGGCAATTTACCACCTTTTGCAATTTTCAGTTAATACGATTCTTTTTTTTGGTGGGGGGTGGGGATGGGGGGAATAAACAAACAAGTGCAAAACACACACACACACACACACACACACACACACACACACACACTTACACACACACACACAACACGCACGCACACACACACACACACACACACACACACACACACACACACACACACACACACACACTCACTCACTCACTCACACACACATTGGGTCAATTAGGGTATTAGGCCAGCAGTGATTTACCACCATTTGCTTCTCCACTTAAGGTTTTTACTTCAAGGAAAGTTGATCAGATTGAACTGAAGAACCACTGCACAGCAATACAAATGTTTTTTTATTGAAGATCTGAGTGTTCAAAGCATTCACCTGGAAACTTGTCTGTCCCAAATTTCTCAACAGAAATGGCCAGTTTCTGGAGAGAGGAGGTTTTGGGGAGAGGGAAGAGTTGTGTTTTTAGTTCAGCCTAAACATTTATGACTTTCTGCTATGGAAAAGAGTTGCAAGTTACTTCTAACCATTTTGTCCGTGCAGAAAATTTAGACTTGGGTCAGGTTTGACCCAGTAGTTACTTATCTTTGTGATATGTTACAGTGAAAGGAAAATTTGTGAAGATCATATTAGAAGATGCTTTTTTTTTTTATACGTTTTAAATATTTTCTGTTCAAAGTTCTCTTTGAGGGTATTTGTCTCGAAGAAGCTTGGAGGAGAAGGTACAAGCTTTAAAGACCGTGCAATCTCTGGCACCATTTTGTTTCATTGGAAAGTGCTATGCAGTGTTGAAAAGAGAATAAAAGGTACTGTAAGGGGGGGAAAAAAGGAATAGTGATGTGACTATATGCTGCATACTTGTTAAGTATTATATGTGTAAAGTATAGACTATGTCGGGACAGCATAGTCATAAAGAAAATTGCTAATCACAAATCTGTGTTACCTTTGTGGTACATTACTTTTCTATAGCCAGGAATGTCATTCTCCTAAGCAGTGAACCTTAATACCAATAATAAGTTAGCACTTAGCATTTTTCCCGCCAACTTAGCACTTAGTATTTTTCCTGCTCTTTTTTAAAACTTTCCCAAAGAGACCCCTCAAGTGAATGCAAGCATGTTTTTGTACTGGAGTACTGTCGAAGCCTAGGTCGACCTATCAGCTAGGAATTAAAAGTTGAAAACAGCAATACACAAAGGCCTAACCCGCCCCCACCACCCCCCCCCCCTCCCCCCTGTGCCTCTGTCCAGCCTCCCTTCCGACAACATTTATTCCCCCAAACCTCATTTATGCTACCCATGGTGTGTCACAGAAGGCAAGTTGATATCTGACTTTTATTGTTGTTGTTGTTCCTGTTTTGAAATATGTTTTCTTGTGTCTGTTATGTTTCTGTTCGCTGACGAACACGTGTCTCCGCTCGGAGGAAAAAGAATGATAAAAACTGTCTTACAAGTTGCACGCACACACACACACGCATGCATGCATGCACGCACGCACCCACACATGCACATACCAGAGCGAGAGATCATTGTCATCTAAAGCTGAAGCCACTTATGCAGTACATTCATCGGCAACAATGTAGACATGTGCATTGGCTGTAAGGTGACGAATGCTGTACCCAGGTCTGCTAAACCCATGCCAGGGGGTCTTGCTTTATCGTACATGTTCCTGCATTCTTACATCCTGTGCTAACCATTTCCTTTTTTCTGTTCCTGCCTTTGCCTGTTCTTTTATGTTTGCCTTTACTATTGACAGTCGTTTTTTGTGTCTGTGTGGCATATTCTCCTGTCTTTGTTCTGGAAGATATTCGCATGTTTGTTTTTTTTCTTATTTACATTTTCTTTTTCTTTTAAGCTTAGACTGTACACATTGTTCAAAGTGGACACTAGCTGTCTCTTGTGCAGTGGCTGTTTATCCATATGTTGTTGTTGTTTCTGTTGTTATAAATGCATTTTTGTTGCATTTAAATGTTGGCCATTTTTCAGTTATGCTTTTGAATTGATTTTCGAGATGCATTTATTTATACACAAGTACTTTCATTTCTAATAGGAGGAGAGAATAAGATGCAATATTTTAACTACCTAGTGCAAAGTTTACTGTTGCAGTATTATTTTACCAATTAATCACTGTTTTAGGTTGTATGTGCTCCTGGGCTTGCGACATATGCTTCCGTATTGTAACTTGCATGCTAAAGATCTGTCAGTAAGATAGTATACATTTTTTAAGTATTCTGGTCTTTTCTGAAAAGGCAGAGCTATGTGTGATATTTAGAAAAAGAAGTAGGAAAAAAAGCTACTAAAGTTCCTCCACATGTTCCATTGGCTGGTCAGGGTGTACCCTTTTGTCCTAAACGTCAAGAGAATAAGTCTGAAACAGACTGCAGCATAACGGACCCCAAGCCAAGATGCAGATTAACACACACAACAGAGCGCAAAGTATGGTTATGTAATGCACAACAAAGTAGTGCTTATGTAATGCACAACAGACAACAGACAAGTGGATGTTGTACCAGTAATCTCTACTTCAGCCAGCCGTTTTCCTACCAACAGTCATCTGGAGAGTATTGCTCTGGGTGTTTTGTGACGTGTTCTGGGTGATTTGTGACGTGTTCTGGGTGATTTATGACATCTGAAGATGTTACTTGCCAAACAGTCACTTGTCTGTTATCTATTGTGTATCAAATGAGTGTAATTAAACATGCGCTCGGTTTTGTAGGGTTTCTGTATTTTGGCTGCAAGAAATTTACGACAGCAGTCAAAACACGCGATTTGCTTTTCCAGACGTTTTTGTGGTGTGACATTGTTGTGAGTCGAGGAATGGGATATCATCCCCACAAGTCTGTTCAGCATGTCAGTGTAGGGCTCTTACATGTGACAGACGTTTTGCGATGATAAGATCATTTTTTGCAACTGTTTTTAAGGTGGAAGTACAAAGTTTATTTGCTTTTTCCAATTGAGATGTGTTTGACATCATCACTATTTCAAACCTGTCGTGTGCACATTTTATTTTACTTATTCCATGTTGCTTCACCTACTAATCTTTTTTTCCTTTTTGCGTATTACATGTATACTGTAGGTGTGTTCATATAACATTAAAAGTGTTCTGTAATCTTTTTATTTCTTACCACTTTGCAATTGATTCTCTCTTGCTCTCTCTCTGTCTTCTCTCTCTCTCTCTCTCTCTCTCTCTGTCCTCTCTCTCTCTCTCTCTCTCTCTCTCTCTCTCACACACACACACACACACACACACACACACACACACACACACACACACACACACATACTCACCCAACACGTGTACCGACTTTCTCTCATGCACACGCACACACGGCATGCACACCCGCACACGCGCGCACACACACACACACACACACACACACACACACACACACACTCAGTCACTCACTTAACTTCACCACAAATAATTGTTATCTTAAATGTTAAATCGATCTGGTCTGTCGTGTACCTCACCCTTTAATATACCTTCTTTTTTTTTAAACTTTACACGGGGAAAGACCGTTCAAAAGAAAACTTGGAACCATGCACTAAATCTGGCTATGCTTGTCTGGCCTGACAACTATGTCTTTCAACGTTTGTGTGTTAGGAAAATATCAAGGAAACTGATTTTTTTATATATTAGGTACAGAAGACACATTAAAGGAAAGTCTATGCGTCAGCGTTAAGCCAGGTATTTTATGGCCAAACCATATTTTATAGCCAAACCATAGAAGCCAAATTGATGCTGTAAGCAAGTTGAAGTCAAACTGGCACTATTCTGTTGAACATGGTGTGTCTTCCTGCCCCCCCCCCCCTTCCCCCTCTCTCTCTCTCTATCTCTCTCTCTCTGAAGCACGCATTATTGCCAAGAGATGCGGTACCAGCAATAAGATCATCAAAGCTCTGAAACATTACTCCAAACATTGAAAATATAGCGCATTGTAAACAATCACAGGGTTGAACGTTTTCGTTCATCCTCTGCATGATTTGAAAGAAAAAGAATTGCTGAACAAATACGATTGAATGATTGTAATGAAAATACTTTACGTACACATGCACGCACACACACACACACATGTACACAGTCTCTCTCTCTCTCTCTCTCTCTCTCTCTCTCTCTCTCTCTCCCACCTCCCATTTCTACCCTCTCTCTTCCTACACACAGCAAAATCCTTGATAATCACTCCCAGACAAAAGAGACAAGGTTTCTGTTCACGGTTCTTTCTGTCAGCTTCACCTCTGAACTCGCAGCACAGGCTGTCTTGTATCAAAGTTTGGAAAGTAACAACTAACGTACGAACTTCCAGAAAGGGTATCAGACCTATAAAACCTTTTTCCGTAACTCCATACAGTCCAATTCCACCCTCCCCCCAGAATACATTTAGACCTCCCTAGGGCAGGGAGGGCTGGGACATGGCCACAGAAAATACCAACTCTAATTGGGCAGGGCTGGAGTATGGCCAGAGAAAGAACTACTCCGGCAGGGAGCAGTATGGCCAGATAAAGAATTATTTCGGCAGGAAAGAGTGAGGGTATGGCCATAGAAAGAATTACCGTGGCACGGAAGGGCTGGGGTATATCCAGAGAAAGAACTAACCCCAACAGGAAAGGTCTAGCGTATGGCCATGGACTGAATACCCCAACAAGTAAGGGGCGGAGAATGGATAGAAGAAGAACTGCAATTACAGGGAAGAGCTGGGGTATATCCAGAGAAAGAACTAACCCCAACAGGAAAGGTCTGGCGTATGGCCATGGACTGAATACCCCAACAAGTAAGGGGCGGAGAATGGATAGATGAAGAACTGCAATTACAGGGAAGAGCTGGGGTATATCCAGAGAAAGAACTAACCCCAACAGGAAAGGTCTGGCGTATGGCCATGGACTGAATACCCCAACAAGTAAGGGGCGGAGAATGGATAGATGAAGAACTGCAATTACAGGGAAGAGCAGAGGGATGGCAGAAAACAAGACAGGGAAGGACTGGAGTATGGCCAGAGGAAGAATGTTTATGACAGGGAAGGACTGAAGTATGGCCAGAGGAAGAATGTTTATGACAGGGAAGGACTGGAGTATGGCCAGAGGAAGAATGTTTATGACAGGGAAGGACTGGAGTATGGCCAGAGGAAGAATGTTTATGACAGGGAAGGACTGAAGTATGGCCAGAGGAAGAATGTTTATGACAGGGAAGGACTGAAGTATGGCCAGAGGAAGAATGTTTATGACAGGGAAGGACTGAAGTATGGCCAGAGGAAGAACTGTACTGACAGGGAATGGACCGGAGTATGGCCAGAGGAAGGATGTTTATGACAGGGAAGGACTGGAGTATGGCCAGAGGAAGAACTGTACTGACAGGGAATGGACCGGAGTATGGCCAGAAAAAGAATGTTTATGACAGGGAAGCGCCAGGGTATGACCAGAGGAAGAATGTTTATGACAGAGAAGGACTGGGGTATGGCCAGAAAAAGAATGTTTATGACAGGGAAGGACTGGGATATGGCCAGAGGAAGAATGTTTATGACAGGGAACGACTGGGGTATGGCCAGAGGAAGAATGTCTATGACAGGGAAGGACTGGGGTATGGCCCGAGGAAGAATGTTTATGACAGGGAAGGACTGGAATATGGCCAGAGGAAGAATGTTTATGACAGGGAAGGACTTCTTCTTCTTCTTCCTCGTTCGCCATCCCGTTACCAGGGACCAGGCTGCTTCCAATTCAGTAGTGGGGCGACCATCCCCAACTCGGCGGGTCCCCGGGTGGCGGATAGGGGAATGGCCCTCAGATATGGGGGTTAGCTGCGATATAAGTCAGGCTTGCCTGGCAGAATAAGCAGTCCCGGACCAACTGGCGATGTTCCTATCAGGACGGGGTGGGTCAACAGGTGGCACTGTTGTCCTCACTGAAATACCCCATGTGTCCTATGACGTGCTCATCATGCGGTCAAGAGGCGCGGTATAACCTCTAGCCCCGGGGTGGGATCCCCGGAGAAACAATCCCCCCTGTGCTCACAGGGCAGGACGCACGGGCCATGAGCTAAGGGTGAGGCACCCCGAAAGAAAACTCCAGCTGAAGACGGAGGTATCGGGCCACTGGCGCAGCTTAAACCACGATACCACGCATATACGCTTCCATGATGATGCAGTCCACAGGGAAGGACTGAAGTATGGCCAGAGGAAGAATGTTTATGACAGGGAAGGACTGGAGTATGGCCAGAGGAAGAATGTTTATGACAGGGAAGGACTGGGGTATGGCCAGAGGAAGAATGCTATGACAGGGAAGGACTGGGGTACAGCCAGAGGAAGAATGTTTATGACAGGGAAGGACTGGGGATGGCCAGAGGAAGAATGTTTATGACAGGGAAGGACTGGGGTATGGCCAGAGGAAGAATGTTTATGACAGGGAAGGACTGGGGTATGGCCAGAGGAAGGATGTTTATGACAGGGAAGGACTGGAATCTGGCTAGAGGAAGAATGTTTATGACAGGGAAGGACTGGGATATGGCCAGAGGAAGAATGTTTATGACAGGGAAGGACTGGAGTACAGCCAGAGGAAGAATGTTTATGACAGGGAAGGACTGGAGTATGGCCAGATGAAGAATGTTTATGACAGAGAAGGACCGGAGTACGGCCAGAGGAAGAATGTTTATGACAGGGAAGGACTGGGGTATGGCCAGAAAAAGAATGTTTATGACAGGGAAGGACTGGGATATGGCCAGAGGAAGAATGTTTATGACAGGGAAGGAATGGGGTATGGCCAGAGGAAGAATATTTATGACAGGGAAGGACTGGGGTATGGCCAGACAAAGAATGTTTATGACAGGGAAGGACTGGGGTATGGCCAGAGGAAGAATGTTTATGACAGGGAAGGAATGGGGTATGGCCAGAGGAAGAATATTTATGACAGGGAAGGACTGGAGTATGGCCAGAGGAAGAATGTTTATGACAGGGAAGGACTGGAGTATGGCCAGAGGAAGAATGTTTATGACGGGGAAGGACCGGAGTATGGCCAGAGGAAGAATGTTTATGAAAGGGAAGGACCGGAGTATGGCCAGAGGAAGAATGTTTATGACAGGGAAGGACTGGGGTACAGCCAGAGGAAGAATGTTTATGACAGGGAAGGCCCGGAGTACAGCCAGAGGAAGAATGTTTATGACAGGGAAGGACCGGGTATGGCCAGACGAAGAATGTTTATGACAGGGAAGGACTGGAATATGGCCAGAGGAAGAATGTTTATGACAGGGAAGGACTGGAGTATGGGCAGAGGAAGAATGTTTATGACGGGGAAGGACTGGAGTATGGCCAGAGGAAGAATGTTTATGACAGGGAAGGACTGGGATATGGCCCGAGGAAGAATGTTTATGACAGGGAAGGACTGGGGTATGGCCAGAGGAAGAATGTTTATGACAGGGAAGGACTGGGGTATGGCCAGACGAAGAATGTTTATGACAGGGAAGGACTGGGGTACGGCCAGAGGAAGAATGTTTATGACAGGGAAGGACCGGAGTATGGCCAGAGGAAGAGTTACACTGACATGGAATGAACCGGAGTATGGCCAAAAAAAGAATGTTTATGACAGGGAATCGTCAGGTTATGACCAGAGAAAGAACTGTTCCGACAGGAAATGGCCCAAGTATGGCCAGAGATAGAATGTGCATGATAGGGAAGGGCCGGGATGTACCTCGAGACAGAACAACCTGAACAGGGAAATTCGGGGGCATGGCCATAGAAAGAAGGGCCAGGGGTATGCTCAGGGAGAGAAGTACGCTGATAGGAAAGAAGAAAAAAAAGAACAACCCATGACAGGGCAATCCCCCCCCCCCCCCCCCCCCCCTCGGTAAGGCTTACCCAACAGGGAAGCGCAGGGGTATGGCCAGAGAAAGAACTACCTCGACAGTAACCGGCCGGGCTAGGCGAGAGAAAAAAAGAAAGAAAAAAAGAGCTACCCTTGTAGAGAGAAAGGCTGGGGTATAGCAAGAAAAAAAAAAAAGACTAACTAGCTTGAATTCCAGACTTTCAGCCTTGGTGAACGACACAATCCACAATCCACATCCACAGTCTGACGTTCGGTGTGGAGTGCAAGTTCAACGTGAACGCATGCAGTAATGAAACGTGTGCCATGGAAACAGCAGCTTGCTGCATGCTGTCGATTACTCATTCATTTGAAAAGGACCGGCTCCAGGCTGGGAGAACCGTTGCAGCTGCTCAGGAACGACGTGGCTCGCGTGTCTGGTGGATGAACCGCAATGTTGATTATTCATCATCTCACTAATTACAAAAGGTGGCCCGGCCAGGCACGCTCTCAGCGACCAGACCATAATGCTCCGGACTGAACAGAAGTAGAACGAAAACCAGGGACTGGGTCTCACGACTTTTGTCTCCTGGACTTTGGTCCCGTAAATCTGACAGTAGTCACTACTCCATGGCATTACATCTGTTGAGAGGGACAAGATGTAAATCTGACAGTAGTCACTACTCCATGGCATCACATCTGTTGAGAGGACAAGATGTAAATCTGACAATAGTCACTACTCCATGGCATTACATCTGTTGAGAGGGACAAGATGTTAATGAGCAACTTTTTCGAAAATGTCCCGAATCATCAGAAAGTGATCTCTCTCTCTCTCTCTCTCTCTCTCTCTCTCTCTCTCTCTCTCTCTCTCTCTAACCAACGTTTTAGTTTTCCGAAAGGGTGAATATCTGGCAGCATGTAAAAAATCGGTTCATGGATAAATCAATATTAGCCATAAACACCTGTTAGAAGACCTGTCGGTTACCATAGACGAAAACCGTATATATATATATATATATATATATATATATATATATAGTGTGTGTGTGTGCGTGTGTGTGTGTGCGTGCATGCGTGCGTGTGTGTGTGTGTGCGTGCGTGCGTGTGCGTGCGTGCGTGCGTGTGTGTGTGTGTGCGTGCGTGTGTGTATGAAAATGTACGTATGTGTCCTTCATTTTAGTGTCTGTCTACATTATGTGATATTATAGTTTTTAAAAAAAAGGGGGCGGGGTGGAGAGCAAGAGAACAAGGATTTGGTTTTGCTAGCACTATTCGGTCTATGTTTTGCTAGCACTATTTGGTCTATGTTTTGCTAGCACTATTCAGTCTATGTTTTGCTAACGCTATTCGTCTATGTTTTGCTAGCGCTATTCGGTCTATGTTTTGCTAGCACTATTCGGTCTATGCCCCCGGCTCTTCCTCCCAATCGCAAGTTTACAGAAAGCATGTGTCCCGACATATAATGTGGATATTTATAAATCAGGATCGCGGACTTCAGGATGGACGTTCATGGGTTCGATTCAGAGCCATTCACATGTGGGATTATCTGCCCTGACCGGCTCCCACCCATGTGGGATTATCTGCCCCGACCGGCTCCCACCCATGTGGGATTATCTGCCCCGACCGGCTCCCACCCATGTGGGATTATTTGCCCCGACCGGCTCCCACCCATGTGGGATTATCTGCCCTGACTGACTCCCACCCATGTGGGATTATCTGCCCTGACCAGCTCCCACCCACAGCTGAGTTTGCTGAGGACACAAGTTGCGAAAAAATGGGACCATACAGTCGAGTTTCATCCACCTAATGGATGCGTCTCTGAGACTTGCTCAAATTTCCTTACCAAACACTGCAGGTGTGACGAGATGGATGAGTGGTAGATGGGTCCTCTAGGGGAAGGACTGGGGATAATTTCTCAATGAGGATTATCTTAACATTTCACCTACACTCTCTCTTACTAGTGGTGGAAGGAGCAACTTTCTGGTACTAGTCATCAAAGAAATTTATGTTTTGTTCCGGGACTTGGTAAAATACTGAACAGTGGCTCTGAGATAATTTTCCTTAGGCCTGTACTCTTACAAGTACTTATAGCTCCGAGAGACAGAATTGAAGAAAGAAGTCCAAACATTCAACATTTTGATTGAACAGAGAACTGACACAAGTGCACTTTCACACATCAACTTTTATTGATCATACACAGGTAAGTATTGGGGGTCAATTCTATAGGCTAGGGTTTAATTCTCATTGGACTACCACAATGAGGGGCCCTCCCTCACTCCTACTTTACTCGCTTACACTCAGTGCAGCAAGCTTAAGTTGGCATACAGGGGGTCTGTCTAAGTTACACTGAATGTATATGGTTATTATACATCCACTTCGCTTGCAAGCACCCGGTGCTGCAGCCAAAGTGGTACTCATAGACAGGTTCTCACTGTTTCATCATAAAATGAGGGCAAGGGTTTGATGGGTTTGAGTCCAGGTGGTAAGCTAACTTAACTTTGCTTCGGAGAGGGTAGTTGATCTCTCCTGTGGATGGTGACTGCCCCACTGGTGTAGATTGGTTGTCTGGTGTCGCCCTGGTTTTGAGCGAAGTCCCAGCTTCTGGTCCAGCCGCAATGTGTAGCATGACCAGGATCCCAGTTCTGTGATAAAGAGAACTTGGTCTGTAGGTGAGAATCTGATGGCTGGTTTGTTGAGTGCACACATTTACCCTGGTTTACTTTCAGTACAGGTGTGAGACTCAGCCAGCAAAGTTTTCTCTATGGTAGAGTTTCTGCTATAAGTTACTATATAACTATTAATCTCCACTTTTGTTTAAAGGCCAAGTTAAGCTTACAAAAGGGTAGGAGACAGTAATACAATGTTACACAGTTTCAGTCAAACAACTCTTCCGTGTTTCTTATGAATTAAATCATACTGACTTGGGCTACACTTAGTCCAAGTACACATGTGGTGTAGACTTAGTCATACACTACAAATCATTCCAACAGTCACCAGTATTTATACATCAGAGTAGCAGTTCTTAACCTAGCACAGGCATACTGTTTTCCTGATCAAAACTAATCAATGAATTATTTTCTTAATAGACAGAACTGCCTACTGGCAAAAGTCAGGGTGAACACAAAGAATAGTGGTCAGATTGTTAACAAAGAATCATAACCACTGGGAGAGAGAGCTTTTGCCATATGAGGGCAAGCAAACTCCTAGACACAGAATAATCATTCATCAGTATGATACATGTTGCTAAACATTTGTACAAAGTTACAATGTTAAGGCATACAGCATACATAAAATCAATACATAGATTCGAAAATGTAAAACAGGGTTCCAACTCACTTTTCCTGGGAATGAACAGTAAATGACTTGAGATCAAAGAGGTTACCAGGAGTTTCCCAGGCCTTCTCTCGTTGTCTCTTTGTCTTCCTCTGGTCTGGTCTACAGGCAGTCTTGAGGGGTCAGTGAAGTTGCAACCCTGTGCGGATAGTATATGAATTCTCGATTGCCAAATCCGATTTTGACAACCTGTCATTCACACAACAGGGGTGAGAGGGGGAGGGATCTAGTCTTATCACCAGTCGCCTCGGAAACCGTTTGAACCTAATTGGCACAGCTCACTGACATCAGTGGCAGGTTTAATTTATGCATTCGTATAGACACAGACTCTCGCGGAGAAACTCCAGTGACAAAATCGGAAATGAAATGAGGCTGGGAACAGTAAACGATAAACAGTAAACAAGTGGGTTTTTTTTTTTTTTTTTTTTTTTGCGATGGTTCCCTTATGCAGCTAGTGAAGAGTTTTCATATCTGTAACATATTTTCTTAATTCCATGTTCCCAGTTTCTCCATCTTCAAACTCCCCCCCCCCCCCCCCCCCCCCTTAAGTCCAAATCTTTGCCAAGTCATTACTATGAAGACATTTCAGTTGCTGGCCTGGGCTTGTTTTTTCCCCCACTATTAGATTGTTCGTCTATGTATTTGTCTGACTCCAGTGACATAATTTACCAGATGTCTGCGAGGACATGGACTATAGATATAAGGGGGGGGGGGGGGGGGGGAAGAAGGAGGGAGGTTTGGCGCTTGCCTTTGTGTCAATTGCAGCCACACGTGGCTCAGGTGGAGGGGGGGGGGGAGGTGAGTGGTGGGGGAGAGCACGGCAGCAGCGTCGCGCCTTTGTTTTCACGGGATGGGGGGGGGGGGGGAGGGGGCGGGGGGGGGGGGGGGAGACGGGCCATTGCCACGATGCAATTGAAATTTTTCTGCGTCGTAGCTACTCTTTGCTACTCAAAGCGGGGAGGAGAGTTGAGGGGGGGGAGGGGGGGGGGAGACCGACAAGAACGAAAGGTGTCACGCGTTTACCGTGACGCAATTTTTTCCTTTGTCATAGATCGTGTCAGCCTGGGGGGGTGGGGGGGGATCGCACCGTCCTAAGTGAGAGAAGGGGGGGGGGGGGTTGAGAGAGGAGAGTGGGCATAGATTTGAAATCTGTTCTTTGGTTTGGGGTTTTAGTGGGACCTATCAGATGGTTTTGTCAAGCGTTTCGTCACAGCAGGTGTCTGAATTTCTAAGGCCTGGTTGACGCCGAGATATTTCATGAAAGGAAGCATGGAATGCAGCCCTGTCATGCAGTCTCAGATCAGAATAAAGATACTGATCTTCACCATCCTGATCCTCATCGATCAGCAAAAGTATCAAATTCTGCGTCCCTTCATGCCCTGCTCTCATGGTGGCCTCAGTTTTGATGACTTCTCCTTGTCCATGCCCTTAATTTGGTTCTGTCGGGGTCACCAGTACTGGCATTTCTTGGGGACTGTCACTGGACGGACGTGGTGGCATCTTCCGGAGGGACAGCTCCCTCACGCTGGCTCCGGACTCAGCAATTATTGTCAGTATGGAGCATAGCAAGTGGTGTATTGCGTTTGTTGGACAGAGCATGCACCATGAGCACTACTGAAGTGGTGCAGTGTCTCCTCTGATGGGTTGCCTCCTGACGATTGGACATTGACTGCTCCCGACGAACTGCCGTCGCCCGGACTATGGCGGGCCGGGCCAAGTTGTGGCTGTGGGGCTGGGGACAGGGATGAGCGACGTGCATGCAACACCGCTGAACTGGCAATGAAGACAACACACACACACACACACACACACACACACACAAGAGTAAGAAAGATAAAAGCAAAGGTGATAAACGACGATGAAGCTTAAACAATTCCAGTTTCCAATATAACTTCTCTCCATTTAAAATCCACTAAATCTACTTTCGACTTGAACAAGATATTGGTTAAATCTGCAAAAGGTCGAAAAGGAAACTTTAAGGAATTATGTTTAACCATTATTTTTGTCTGCATGCGTCAAACAATAGTATGGCATTTAATTGGGCGTTAAGCTTTGGTTCCCCGGATTTGCCCCCACCCCCATCCCCCTCTCCGCACCTTCTGTCCCCTTCCTGTCAACCACACACACACACACACACACACACACACGCACACACGCACGCGCGCACACACACACACACACACACACACACACACACACACACACACACACACACATGCGACTACAAGCACAGTCCGCAAACTGAAAGCACTCACTCATACGCACACATGAACGAATGGCACGCACATACAACCACACAACAACAAGCACAAATCGCAAACGGAAAACAACCTGTGTTTATAAATGTTTTGAGTGTCTCACGAGATCAAATCAACATTTACCCAAAAGAAGCGTAGTCTGTATGTACAAGCACCCAGAAACTCACAGAACGAAACCTTGAGGCAACTATCGCATGCGTGCGCGCAAACACACACACACACACACACACACACACACACACACACACACACACACGTGCGCGCGCGCGCGCGAACACACACACACACACACACACAGAGGCGCGTGCGTGCGTGTATGTATGTATGTGTGTGTGTTTGTGTGTGTGTGTGTGAGAGAGAGAGAGAGAGAGAGAGAGAGAGAGAGAGAGAGAGAGAGAGAGAGAGAGAGAGACGGATAAGGAAAGTTTATTCATGTATAGGCCATTACCCAATCTGGAGTTCATAATTATCTACAAAAAATAAGGAAATCTAACAAAAATGCAAAATTACGTTATTAACTATTTCAAAATGCATTCAAGACACGACAATAGGACGCAGCTTAAACCTGTTTACAGATATATTGGCAGTTATGCTTAGATGACATAAGAGGTGTCAGTCTAAACTGACCAGGACCGTTGCAAAATTTAGACGGTATGTGTTGAGCTCTTAAATCGATCAAAACAGAGCAACATAAAACAAAATGTAATTCATCTTCTTTTCCATTTTGGCAGAGCGGATATTTCAAATCAGAATTACTATGTGTCTTGTTACGAAGTCGATGTCCTGCTATTTCCGAAATGCCAAATCTACATCCAGTTAAAACATTCTTCAAATATCTGTCTAGGTTTATCAGTAAGTGTGTTTTGCATCATGCACAGTGCAAAAAGTTCTAGAAACCTTTCACTGCTACTGATAACTGCGACGACAAAAGCAAAATGCAGTAGTTTCCCTCGAGCTGTGGCCAATGAAAGGCAGCGTCTCTGCTCTTAAACAGCTGAATGATTACTAAGGCCATTTCAGTATTTGATTGCTGATTGGTTGGAAGGCTTTTTTGTGTGTGTACGACTTTGAAAAGCCTTCTGATTGGTTTATTTTAGAAAATTGTGTACAGATTCTAAAAATAGACACCCTGAGCTTTCGAATAATGTGCGACACGCCAGGGGCTTTGAGAGGGATGTGCACTCGATTATCTGTTGAAAATGAGTAACGTTTTGCAATCGGTGATACTTAAAATCGATGACACGGAGTGAAAAAAATTCATTTAATCACATTTCTAGCTTAATTTAGGTAAAATCAGTGAAACATAATATACTTTAATGGTTTTCCTGCGTGTTGGTGCAAAAATATCATTTTACCCCAAAATGACCCTCACCACTCTTTGTTGCCCTCAGCGGCGATCAGCCCTGCGCAACTTATCTATCATTTCGTGGGAGGCCGTCACAAACACTGGAATTCCACTCTTGCCACCTGCATAAAATTAATCTTTCTCTAAAGATTTTGAGAAACTGGTCATATTCCATCTACATCTTGATCAAGCCAAACTTACCCAAACGTAATCGGAAATGAAATGAGGCAGGGAACAGTAAACGATAAACAGTAAACAAGTGGGGTATTTTTTGCTCCCATAAGAAAACCATAAGAAAACCTCAAGCGTAGGCTCAAAGATCGTCCTCTATATTTTATACTATTTGCATAATGTCTTTAGTTTTTCAGCAACTTTTTTTCCTCCTCACACTTTCGTTTGGTTTCATTTACTACTCTTTGCTGGCTGCTTTGGGGGTGCTATTGGATTCTTTTTTGCACCCTTGGTGGTGAGAACACCACAGTATTATGGACTGTGGTGTGTCTCTATTTGACGCCAGGAGCGCAGACACAACAAAGACTACCGTGAATGAAAGACATGTCCCTAAAAGCTTTCGCTATGAGGACGTAAATCTCAACTATTTTCGGTGCAGACACAACCAGCCGTGTCTCCCTGATGAGTTCCGACCCAGCGGACGAAAGGCCTCAGAGCAGGCAATACAAATATATCTGCCTTTTTTGAATGGATCAATATGTTTGGCCTATAACTGTTTTACAATGGAGAAGACAAGAAACACGTGTTTTTGTGCGGACGATCAATGGCTGCAGCATATTTTTCCTTTTAAATCGTGTATTGCATTGAAGTGCCTCAAGTACGTAGTGATGATACAGACGCTACACAGCTTTATTTTTCCGTCCCGTGCGAGACACTTAGTGAAAGGGCCGAGCAGAGGCATGTATCAAACTTGTGTACTAGTTATCTAGGGAAAATTAAATTCCCAGAAAGTGATGACGTCATTTTTGCACAATTGTGTGTGTTGTCATTGTTTGAATATCGCCTGATCACTTGTGTACAAGCTTTCATGCCGTATCTACATTATCTACAGGAAAATAAACCTAGTCGAGTTTGGTATTAAAGTAATTGTTGGGAATTCGCCTATTCAGTCATCTCAAGAGCACAGATATATTACATTTTTCATGACAACCACTAATTATCAAACTAACAGCCCCACTTGTAATGGCCACTCAGCAATGCCGAACACATTGTTGCCAGACCGGCTTTACACAGATGACATTCAGTTCGCCGAGTACAGCGCCGTTAGCTGGCTGGTGGGGAGCAGCCTGCAGAAAACACCCCTTTCCCTGACCTGCATTCACGGCTTGGCCTCTGCAGCTGTGGGCGAGCTGTAAACTCCCCTGCCTCTCAAAACTAAGTAGCTTGCTCTGAACAGCCATGGCTAACCTTGTATACTGATTCCCACATTTTCATTTTCGAGCAACTATTTTTGATATCTGGGAAGCAGATTTTTAGAATGACCTTTTTTTCGTGGGCATCGCAAAGATCATCTGTTGCTAAGAAGCAAAAACCAAATCTCGAACTACGAGCACTGGCAAGCAAAATGCGGTATATTATTAATAATAATAATACTGAATACTTATATATCGCCTATTCTCGGCTAGAGACCAAGCTCTAAGCGCTTTACAATCAACACTCGTTTACACAACGGGCTGCCTACCGGGTAGTGCCGACTGAAGAGCTGCTAGCTGGCACTTCATTCAGTCGTTTCACGTGTCATCCAGTCAATATCGTTCAATATCGTTCACTCAATTTCCTTACTTCCTTCATTCTTTCCATTTTTCACGCAGGGTGCATGCTATGTGTAACGTGTCATCCATACCAACGGCCAAACTGGCCTACTTTTCCGAAAGTTGGTGATGGGATTTTACGTGTGTGCAAGATGTTATGCGTGCGTTCACACACGGAACCTCGGTTTATAGTCTCATTCGAAGGACTGTATGGGAAATGGAGTCAGAACCAATGTTAACTCAGAGGGGAAAATCCCCCTGTGCCGAAACGCCCCGGCGGAGATTCGAACCTGCAACCCCAGGATCACCAAGATTACGAGTCCGGCGCTCTACCAACTGAGCTATTCCGGCTCACAGGGGAATATCAACACAGCACACATATCGTTTTTCATTGGATAAGACCCCACCATTAATCCATCACCGCCGCATTCCCTCTCCCCCCTCATTGTCACCCCCTTCCCCTCTCCTTTGCCTACCACCCCAAATCAGAAAATCTGATATCGATATTCAATGACGCACTGGAAATGTGGAAAGGGAGACCCTCACTGTTATAATGCTTTATGGCATTCTTCACTGTTATGTTGCCCTATATCTAGGCAGACAAAGAAGGGTGGGGAGGATGGGTGGGTAGGAGATCTCTTCTTCTGTGGCATGCAGATGTTGTCTTGTACAGATTACTCATCTCGCTGATTACACGCTGGTCACGCAAACGCAAGATTTGCGTGTTTTGGGCCAGTTCGCATTGACATCATGCTTGCATC
>CM065726.1:6982577-6990077 GCA_033310375.1 Conus canariensis
CCCCTCCCCCCCCCCTCGGATCCTCACCCAACTGATTTTTGTACTACAGGCGTGCTTCACTTCTTTGTCATAGAGAGCTGTCACTGTTTGTGTCAAACTGTGTCATACCAGTTTGTTGACAGCCACTTGGAATCGGGCCTTCGGCAGTGCAAGACCTGTTGTCCAGCGTCAACGTGTCGCACACACAACTTCCATTAGCGATGGGGACGGTGCTAGTAGCTTTAAATAACCGTTAATTCTTCCTTCTTTCATTACGTGTTTTTTTCCTCATTTTGTTGTTTAACCTTTTTTGGTCCACAGTCTTCTTCTTTTTTTTTGTAAACCATAATTGCATTTGAATATTAGATAATATTTGTCAAAGTTGAAAGAAGCAAAAAAAACTATTATTTAAAGGAAAACTGATTCAGTAAAGCTAGCATTTCAGCAGAAAATCTACTGGGGTCCAAACGGACCCCACTTGGTCATTTTCGTAGGTAAAATAGCTTGGTCGTTTGAGGGTTAATAATCTTCTTCTTCTTCTTCCTCGTTCGCTTCCCATTAGATGAGCAGCCGGTGTCCTCGATGAAGGCTGCCGTCCACCGCAGCTCCTCCAGGGTGCCGTACAACTTGGCTTCCACTGCTGTCGGTGTTGGTCAGTACTTCCTTCTGGATGCTGCATGCGTCATAGTCTTGAAGGATGTGGTCGGTTGTCATTGGTCCCTCACCACAAGGGCACTCTCCACTCTGTCCAATGCCAAATTTTGTGTGCATGTGGTGTGAGCAGGCGATTGTGTACAGTCCTCAGGCGGAAGATCTTGACCTGTTCCCGTCGTCCCAGCAAATGGTATTTGTCTTCTGGGTTGTGTTTGGGGTGCTGGAGGCACCATTTTATTCCTTGCTGTGCCTTGATGATTGTCTTGATTTCATCGTATGACACCAGGTTGTTGGCCTGCTCCTTCTGTGCACCGTCTTTTGCCAGAATATCCGCTTTTTCGTTGCCTCTGATACCACAGTGTGCTGGTACCATTCTATCACCACTTTCTCCACTCTGGCACTCAGGGCAACAAGGGCTGAAGTAAGATGGTTCTGTTCTTTGCAGCGGGAGTTCTTGAGGGCTTGGAGCACGGAGAGAGCGTCTGAGAACACAACCACCTGCCCTGTTGTTCTTATGGAGTTCTGCGAGACTGTTGTGGCTGCCTCACAGAGAGCTTCTCGCTCAGCTCGGAAGTTGGTGGAGTATTTTCCTGTTGGGATTGCAATTTCTTCATCTCCGTCTTTGTATCGGAGGAAGATTCCAGCTCCACCATCCCTCGTTGCTTCTGTGGCGGAGCCATCTGTAAAGACATGGGTCCAGTCTTCCTGGGGGTACTGGTTGCAGATGTACTCCATAGCCAGGGCTTTCCTTTGGGTGTCTGACTGTGTTCCTCTCTTCTCCACTCCGGGAATGCTGGTTACGACTGTTGGGAACACCTGCCTCTTCCAAGATGGGTGGGTGACATTTGCCGCGATAGGCTTTGCTTCGTGTTCCATCAAGACTGGGATTTGTCTTTCAAGGCGTCTTGACTGGTGGATGAAGCTGTCACTTTTCAGCCGGCTCTTGGTGGGTCTGTTCATTCTGTCGTTCATTGGATGGTTTTCAAGGCGTTTGAATTTTGCTGCCTGGATGAGGATCTTTGTGTCCCTTCTGTCCTCCCATGACTGTAGCCCAGTGGTCTCCTCCATCTTCAGAATTGGGGTGGATCTCATGGCGCCAGTTATGACACGCTGAGCTTGGTTCTGTATCTTGTTGAGATGGTCAAGGTTAGACTTTGCAGCTGATGCCCATGCTGATGTCCCGTACTCAACTACAGGTCGGACTCTCCCCGTATAGAGTCTCTTCAGGATACGTTCGTCTGCCCCCCAGTCCGTTCCTGCAAGTGTCTTCATGATCGCCAGTCTCAGCTTGGCCCTGCTACAGCATCTGGTGATCTGCTGTTTCCAAGTGAGCCTGCGGTCAAAGGTCACTCCCAGGTAGGTAGGTGTGGGTTCCTCTGCAAGCCTTTGGTTGTTCAGAGTCAGCTTCGCCTCTTGCTTCTTGCTGGATATGCTGAAGACTGTGTAGGTTGTTTTGCTCGAGTTGACAGAGACAAGCCATTCCTTGGTCCAGTCGCTGTTCTTATTGAGCGCAGTCTGGAGGCGTACCTGTGCTGTAGTGGTGTACTCTTCAGAGCACCACAGTACCAGGTCATCTGCGTAGATTGCTCCTCTGACCCCTCTTGGCAGATCTCTGACGATGTCATCTATAAAGATGAGGAACAGCGTTGGCGAAAGGACTCCTCCTTGTGGTACTCCCTGTCTCAGCACCTTCTTGCTCTTTTGGCCCTGAATCTTTACTTGGGCTTGGCGGTTGTGTAGGTACTGGCTGGTCCAGGTGTACATCCTCCCAGACACACCACATCGCCGTAGTTTAAGCCTGAGTCCGTCCTTCCAGACTTTGTCGAACGCCTTCTCCATGTCAATCCAGACAGCAAGCGTGTTCTTCTTTTCTTGGAAAGTGTCCTCTATGCTTTGTGTGATGAATGTGGGGTTAATATAAACTTTAAGGTAGCGGCGTCGGCAAAAATAGATCAGAAAAGGACTTCGAAGACTGGCATGTTCTAATTTGCCCGGATGCATTTTGTGAGAGACAGAAAGAGCAGTGTTTTAGCAACAGGAACTGAAGGAACTATTAAACACACACACACCACACACACACACACACACACACACACACACACACACACACACACACACAGATGACTTTCAGAACATTTCGTAAAAAGTAACCATTTTAACACAAGCTCAGAGCACATGACAACGTTCTAACATGGACGCATCAGCATGGACGTACTTGCAAGAGGCAGCGCTGAAGACTCGGTCCTTTTAACAGGGATAGATGACAAAGATGTCATTGATGTCTTCTACCTCACAGAGGTTATGACCGCTTCTTCTTATTTTATAAACCGGTCAGCCCTTCTAGTTACATCTCTTTTAGTTACAATCAGGTCAATCCTTCTAGTTACGACCAGGCCAGCCCTTCTAGTTAAAAACCAGGTCAGCCCTTCTAGTTACAACTGGGCCAGGCCTTCTAGTTACAACTAGGCCAGGCCTTCTGGTTACAACTAAGCCAGCCCTTCTGGTTACAACTAGGTCAGCCCTTCTGGTTACAACTAGGCCAGGCCTTCTGGTTACAACAAGGCCAGGCCTTCTGGTTACAACTAGGCCAGCCCTTCTGGTTACAACTAGGCCAGCCCTTCTGGTTACAACTTGGCCAGGCCTTCTGGTTACAACTTGGCCAGGCCTTCTGGTTACAACTAGGCCAGCCCTTCTGGTTACAACTAGGCCAGGCCTTCTAGTTACAACTAGGCCAGCCCTTCTGGTTACAACTAGGCCAGCCCTTCTGCTTACAACTGGGTCAGCCCTTCTAGTTACAACCAGGTCAGTCCTTCTAGACACAACCGGGTCAATCCTTCTAGTTACAACCAGGTCAGTCCTTCTAGACACAACTAGGTCAACCCTTCTGGTTCCAACCGGGTGAGCCTTTCAAATTACAACTGCGTCAGCCGTTCTAGTTACAGCCAGGTCAATCCTTCTAGTTACAACCGGGTCAGTCCTTCTAGACACAACTAGGTCAACCCTTCTGGTTCCAACCGGGTGAGCCTTTCAAATTACAACTGGATCAGCCCTTCTAGTTACAACCAGGTCAATCCTTCTAGTTACAACCGGGTCAATCCTTCTAGTTACAACCAGGTCAATCATTCTAGTTACAACCAAGTCAGCCCTTCTAATTACAACCGGGTCAATCCTTCTAGTTACAACCAGGTCTGCCCTTCTAGTTACAACCAGGTCTGCCCTTCTAGTTACAATCGGGTCAGCCCTTCTAGTTACAACCAGGTCAGCCCCTACTGATTATCATCACATCATTATTATCGTTAGTGTCATCATCATCATCATCATTACTGATGTCTTTGTTGTAGTTGCTACTACTATCACTATTATGACTACCATTGGTTTAAACAGTTTTATTTCCATGAACATACTATAAACATACACATTGAACACAAAGCACATTTGCCAGGGCAACAAGAGGACTCTTATATACAGCCCTGGCAGTGAGACTTGCAGACCAAACATATGACTGATGGCGGCCTCGCTAAAATGTATAATACAACATATTACCATAACAGACAAATTTAAACATGACGAAAGAGGTAACAATAACAGTATAGTATAGTGCTATACTTGTAAACAAAAGAAGAGCCAACATTTAGAATTAAAAATGAAACTATGGAAAATTAACAAATAAGAGAAAATGGTGACAGGGTATTGCCCGTTTTGGTGTGGCTGCCTAAGGCAGTCTGGCACATGATAGAATGTGTGCAACACTGGTCGTCTGCAGTGTACAGAGATCAAATTAAATATCATATCTCTGTACATGGATAAAGACATAATCAGGACATTGATGTAAGCGCTCCAGCCCCTCTGACATCCGTAACTAAGTTGGTATAGATGAAAGCATCGTTAATTGAAGAGGTGAAATATAAGTATACCTAGGAAACTAAACCTTGAGGCTGTTGTTTTAGTTTTCAAAACGCTTTGTGAGAAGAATAAACCTTTGAACCATTTCAAATATCTTAGCATTTGTTTCTACATTAAAGGAATTGTTTCCATGCAGGAGATTTCGGATAGAAATCTGATTTGGCGGGAGGTTTAAAATAGTGTTTGCTCGGTGTTGGTTGTGAAGTGGACAGTGAAGTAGGAAGTGCTCGGATGTTTCTTGTGGATATCGACAAGCGCAAGAAGGGTTGTTTGTTAGGTGTCGGGTATATAGGTCAAAATTCAAATTGCTCATACCAAGACGCATACGACAATGATTGACTTGTGCTTCCCTATTTCCATTATAGTAATATGGTGGAACTGGATTATCACTAGTAGAAAGGTATCGTTTTAGCTGGCTGAACGACTGGGACTGTTGGATATGCAGTGGGAGGTTGTTCCACATGATTGTGGTAGATGGAAAAAAAAGAGTTTTTATAAATATCGGTTTTGTGGCGGGGGACTATTCGTTCTGAGGGCCTTCGTCTAGGGTAGGGGTTGACTGAGGATACGAGCTGTGGCAACAAGTTTGATATGTAAGTGGGACAGCTGCCTTGGAGGATCTTGTAGTATGTTATCAGTTTATGTCTTCGTCGGCGTTCTTTTAAAGTACAGAATCCAGACTCCTTTAACAATTTTTCGTGACTAGTTCCACGGACAGATCCTGTGATGGTACGCAAAGCATCCATGTGTAGATCTTCTAAAATTTTTGATTGGTACTCTGCGCATCCATCCCAGATTATGTCAGCATAGTCAAATATTGGTAGCATAAATGATTTGTACATTGTCTCTAGAGCCTTTCTGTTCAGTTTGTACTTAAATGAACGAAGACAGTTTATCAGTACTCTGGCTCTTGTAGCAATATTGTTTATGTGTTCACCCCATTTACAATTGTCTTGCAAGATAATCCCAAGGTGTTTGTGCTGTCTAAGTTGCTGTAGTACAGAACTACTAAAGGCCAGATTACGGCTATCAGCATTTCCCCGAAACACATTTAGCAGTTCGGTTTTAGACTCATTGAATCTAACTTTCCAAGCTTTTGCCCAGGCGTCAATTTTATCTAAATCTGCCTGCAAGACTAACGTTCTTGTAGCTGTGTTTTCCATTGCCAGAGACATGCTTGTGTCGTCAGCAAAGAGTTTGATATCTGAGTCTATATTCTGGACTATGTCATTTATAAATACTAGAAATAGAAGTGGGCCAAGGACAGATCCTTGTGGCACACCTTGTGGAACACTTTGCTGAGTAGATTTTTCTCCTCTGATTACTACTGACTGGTAACGATCTGAAAGATAGTCACTGAACCAGTTCAACAAATTACCCTTTATTCCAATGGCTTCAAGCTTAAGCAGAAGACCTCGGTGCCATACACGATCAAAAGCTTTAGAAATGTCAAAAAATATGGACTGGACAGGAATACTTTTGTCGTAATTTGTCACCAGAGCATCATAAATACTGAGCAGTTGGTAGATTGTAGAATCCCCCTGAATAACTCCGGACTGAGCACTTGTTATAAGGTTATCGGAAATCAGGAAGTTGTAGATTCGTCCATGCACACATCTTTCAAAAAGTTTTCCTACACAACTTAAGAGATATTGGCCGATAGTTCGTACACTCATCTTTTTTACCTTTTTTGTGAACTGGCGTTACATTAGCAATTTTCTAGGGCTTTGGAAATCTTCCCTCTGTTAAACAACGATTAAAGAATATTGTTAAAGGTGAGGATATAATGTCAGCTGATGCAATCAACAGTTTGTTACGAATGGAGTCTGGGCCGGTGGCTTTTCTTGAGTTGAGATCTTTTATGATTTTTTTAACCTCAGGAACAGTCAACACTATTTCAGTAAGTTGAGACGTAACATTCGGGGTTATGTCGGGCAAGGGACTTCCGTCGTCTTCTACTTTACACTGGCTGACAAAGAAATCATTAAATATGTTAGCCTTTTCTAAATTTGAGTAATATGTCGTACCATTCACGGTTATCGGTGGAATGTTATCTGCATCAATACCCTTTTTACTCATGAACTGTCTGACAATTTTCCACCATTCCTTATGACCAAATTTGACTGGGTCAATAACAATATAATTTAGTTCGTTATAATACTCCAGTTTCCTTTTCCTAACTCTATCGGTGACTTCATTTCGTAGTGCACGAAAGTTTTCCCAGTCTGCTTGGAGATTAGAAATCTTTGCCCTTTTATGAAGTTTGTTTCTCTTTTTTTATCAACCGTTTTAGTCCATTGTTGAACCAAGGGGCATCCCTTGGGCGAATAGTAACTAGTTTAAATGGCATACATTGTTTCGCTAAGGACATAAACTTATCCGTGAAAATACTACTTGCTTCTTCTATGGAGTTATTAGTCAGTATTTCATTCCAATCTTCATTCCCTAAAAGTGCACAAAATTTTTCTTGGTCTAATTTGTCGTAATTAAATATCGTTCTTTGGAATGGGCTTTACTTGTAAATTAATTGCTTAAGTACAGCACATGGGACACTGTGGTCACTACAGAATGGAGGCAAGATTTCGGCTGTTTTAATCATGTCAGGGCTCTGAGTAATAACTAAATCTAGGCAAGTTGCAGTATCATTTGTTATTCTTGTAGGAGAAGTTACAAGTTGCTGAAGCTGATAAGCATTCAGTATATTTCTCATATGACTGGAAGGGTGGGGAAGTGCATTATCATTGAAATCTCCAAGTATGATAAATTTCGTTAGGATTCTATCTACTTTTCCTATGCTCTCTTCTATTAGATTCCAGTAGTCAACATGAGCTTGAGGGTTGCGATAGAATGACCCAACTAGTAAGCTCTCTTGGTTCATTTTAGCTTCTACCCATACAGCTTCTAGAAACTCGACTTGTAAGTCTGGGCGTGGTTTACAATAAAGATCCTCTCTGACATATATGG
>CM065726.1:6995077-7015077 GCA_033310375.1 Conus canariensis
CAAATGAGGAGCTATGGCGCCGGACAAATCAGAGACCAATCGGAGACACCATCAGAATCCGAAAGTAGAAGTGGATCGGACACATCCTACGCCGAGGCCCGGACAACACCACACGGCAGGCACTGGACTGGAACCCTCAAGGAAAGAGAAAGCGAGGCCGCCCAGTGACAACTTGGCGTAGGACGCTGGACAGTGAGCTGAGTACCATCAAGCTGTCCTGGGGTGAGGCAAAGCGGGCAGCCCAAGACCGCACACGTTGGAAATCTGCAGTGAAGGCCCTATGCTCCCGTTGGAGCAAAGAGGATTAAGTCAAGTAAGACTATATTCATCCTCGCCACCTTCTCTCTGCTCCAGTAGCACTGTTAACTTTCGCTCGTTGGCCATCTCTATTCCTTTCCACCAACTATTACTACTACCAAAATTACTTTTATTATTATTGCTCTCAGTAGCACTGCCATCACATTATCATTATCACTATCATCATCACCTTCATAATAAAAAACAACAACAACAACAAAACAAACAAACAAACAAAAAAACCCACACACCTACCAACTTTATTATTCTTATTATCTCGATTAATGTTAACATCACCATTATCTTTATCACTACTATCACTGTTATGATCAATATTATTATTACCAGTTACACACACACACACACACACACACACACACACACACACACACACACACACACACATATATATATATATATATATATACATATATATATATATATATATATATATATGTATCTATATATTACTATTGCCATCAGTTTGGCTGTTGTTACAACTTCATAACTGTCACAAATATTATATTTACCAGTGTTATTGATATAAACGTTATTCTTGACAATATTTCTGACATTCCAAACTATCACTTTTCCAGCCTCCTATAACATCACTATAATTTCTATATGGTTACAATCATGATTATTATTCAAACTGTTCATATACATATTACAATGATTAATATACCTATTACATTCCATCCTTCCCATAATTTGTACGTTCCGTCTCCTCTTTGTGTTTCCTGCTCCTGGCTTCCCCTCCTCCCTTCCCTTAGTACTAGTACTATTATCATCATTACTATCATTAATATTATTATTATTATTATTATTAATTGTTATCATGTCATTATTATTTTAATTATATTTCTGTATCATACTTTTATTATCAGTACTATTATTACCATCACCGTTACTACTGTTGCTAGCATTATTACCATTTTGATTAATACCATTGTTAGTATTGATATCACCATCATTACCATTATCATCAGCATCGTCATCGCCACTAACACTGTTGCCAGGGCAACCATGCTGTTCGACAATCCTCTAACCCCTCTTGTTTTTTCCCATGCTACAACTGCTCTTGCCATATCATCACCAAAAGTGATAGTAATCTTCTCTTTATTTTTTTCAATATTTTGATCGTCATCATTATCATTATTATTGTTCCTATCAGTATTATTATCATCATCATTAATACCTCGACTCATACATTGTCTCCTTCCCGACAGTCTTGTTTTCATTCAACGCCCATCTTGGGCCGAATTTGATGAAGGTAAGTGATGGTTCGTTCATTTTCGTTGTCCTGAGTGTTGTGCATCTTGCCTGAAGAAGACCTAAGAGGTCGAAACGCGTCGTGTTTTGTCTTGTGATTCGTTTGTCTACGTTTTTCGGCGGACCCTTATGAATTATTTTTCAAATCTGTTTAGATTTCCGCCTGCAGTCTCCTCACTTTACAACTAGATCTAAGGCAAAAACAAACAAACAAACAAACAAACAAACAAAAAACCGATACACCCGATAGTTATTTCTGGCAAGAAATGGATTTCAGCGACCGGTCACAGTTGATAGCACCATCAGTCGTCTGTGACAGTACCAGTCTGGTCACAGCCATTTTGAAACGATTCCGGAAGACCACAGAACGTATTCTGTAATCAGCTTTTTCTGTTAAAAAAAAAAAAAAATTGAGAGAGACAGGCAGTGGCCTTACTCTCATGTTTTTCCACGCCCCTTCCCTCCCCTCTCCTCGCCCTTCTCAGTGGCCTTACTCTCATGTTTTTCCACGCCCCTTCCCTCCCCTCTATCTGTCTATCTGTCTATCTCTCTATTAATGATAATGATATCGTCCTGTTTCACAGGCAAAAGTGAAATTTCTCAAAACCTCTCGGACCAGACTAAATCAGAGATGCAGTTTAGTTCGCCGAGCCAAACACATATCCGTTGCAAGGGCATCAGTGTGAAAGAAGCATATCTTTTCTCTTCTTTTCTTTTTCCTTCCTTCTTTCTTTCTTTTTTTTCTTTTCTTTTTTCTTTCTTTCTTTTCTCATTTTTCCACGCCCCTTCCCTCCCCTCTCCTCGCCCTTCTCAGTGGCCTTACTCTCATGTTTTTCCACGCCCCTTCCCTCCCCTCTCCTCGCCCTTCTCAGTGGCCTTACTCTCATGTTTTTCCACGCCCCTTCCCTCCCCTCTCCTCGCCCTTCTCAGTGGCCTTACTCTCATGTTTTTCCACGCCCCTTCCCTCCCCTTCCTCGCCCTTCTCAGTGGCCTTACTCTCATGTTTTTCCACGCCCCTTCCCTCCCCTTTCCTCGCCCTTCTCAGTGGCCTTACTCTCATGTTTTTCCACGCCCCTTCCCTCCCCTTTCCTCGCCCTTCTCAGTGGCCTTACTCTCATGTTTTTCCACGCCCCTTCCCTCCCCTCTCCTCGCCCTTCTCAGTGGCCTTACTCTCATGTTTTTCCACGCCCCTTCCCTCCCCTCTTTCCACGCCCCTTCCCTCCCCTCTTTCCACGCCCCTTCCCTCCCCTCTCCTCGCCCTTCTCAGTGGCCTTACTCTCATGCCGCCCATTCTGGCTCACCCATACATAGCCACACCCAGATTCGTCCAATCGTAGCCTCGACACCGGCAGTTCACAAGATGCAGGTAAAACCAGTCGTCACGGGCAACGCACCAGAGGACATACACCCCCTCAACTTTGTCGAACTGTTCAACAAAATTTGAGGACTAACAACATATGTTTGTGTATATCAGTTTAGACGTCGATAGAGCAACTAAACCATGTCGAGAAGACACATTTCACATCACCTCAATTTTCTATTGTCGTTAGTTATAGTTACTGGTCGAGAGGCGCACATTGAGCTTTACAAGGGAATGGGTGAGGAGGGAGGGGGGGGGGAGGACCTTAATCAACATGATGTTTGTGATAATACTCAGTTCTCAGAACCACTCCTGGCTCCTCCCCAGCTGAAACCCAGCAGCGGACCGTAATATTTCCATAGATCTATTTAGAGATTTAAGAATGCAGCATATTTGTCCCTCACAATGGACAGCCTCATATTTTCATTCCTGGTGTTGTAGTCTATACTGTTCACCAACTTACACAGAGTCGAGTCATTCGTCCGCGCACTCAGTTCAGAGCTTTTACAAGGGAATGGCCTTGAGAACGACAAGCACTGTCCACTTCAACACCGGACAGCAGAGTACCATTCACCGTCACCTGTTCCAACGTGGACTGTGACGTCATCGCCACTCGCCTGGTGACGAAAGGGAAGACGCGAGATAAAAGGTCACAAGGCAACGGACCGGCGTCACGGAACTCCAGCTCCTCAAGGTCCTCCGCGAAGACCCGACACTGCTGCACCGCCTGGGGCAACAGCACGGACGTGGCATTGCAAGGCACGGGCGCCAGCCGACCTTCAAAGGGGCGCCGGGCCAGCGGGAACACGCCGTCAACGTCGGCGGTGAAGAGACGTTTGTTACCCCACGTGTCGGCCCACACGTGCGTGCTGTTCTGCTGGAAGAACTGGATGAGGAGGAAGGTGGTGCGGGAGAAGGAGGGCGGGTCCGGTCGCGTGTCCGTCAGACGGAGACTCCATCTGTACGGGTTGGGCCACATCAGCGTCACCCCCTCCACCTTCTCCAGCACCTCCCTCACCACCCACCTCTGCTCCCCGCTCATCGCCACCGTCACGCTGACGTCGCTCCAAGGAATGACGCCGTGATGACGCAGAGAACCCACCAGCGAGTTCTCCATCAGGAAGAAGGGAAGGCCGTGGCTCCGACACGCGTCAGAGAACAGGTCGAAGAGGTAGAGAAGGCGAGCTTTCTCCCGCGGCGTCAGCAGCGGCTGGAAGGTGCGCAGGTTCTGCAGGGTGCCCACGTCCGCCAGCGGAGGCCCGCGCTGAGCCGTGGACAGACTCTCAGAAGACACAGCCAGCACCAGCTGAATGTGCAGGTACCGCTCCGTCACCTGACTCTCCAGATCGAACAGCCTGGACGCTGAGTTGGCGTGTTCGATGCCCGAGCTAGTAGGGGCAGAGGAGAGGTTGGTGCCCTGGACGTGCACGTGGGACAGGAGCAGCTCCAGGGAGGACGGCAGGGTCGGGGAGCGGGGCTGACGAGGCACCTGCTGCAGTTGGTACAGCTGAAACAGCACGAACACCAGCAGCGGGATCATCACCAGCCACGTGCAGCCCAGGGAACTGCTACGTTTCAGCACCAGGAGTCCAAGACGACGAGCTGACGCCATGTTGTTTTTCTTGTTGTTGATGACAACGCGTGCCGTCATGGTCGTCACCGGAGTCTATGGGACCTCGCTGTCGTCGCCGAATAGTCGTCGGTCAGTTTCCTGAGGGTCCACACACACACACACACAACACACACACACACACACACACACACACACACACACACCACATGCACGCACGCACAGCACACACACACACACACACACACACACACACACACACACACACACACACACACACACTAAAATTCTGGCCGCCGCTAACATCACGCACATAGCAATCTGGTGGTAAAAGGACAGAAAGATGAGTAAAGATCAACACTGACAGGTGAAACAAGTAACAGATTCAAATACACTCCAACAAAGTTTCGATATCGAAGCTTCGTCAAGAACATTAGAAGAGAAAGAAAAGAAAGAAAGAAAAGTGTGTGTGTGTGTGTGTGTGTGTGTGTGTGTGTGTGTGTGTGAGGAGAGAGAGAGAGAGAGAGAGAGAGAGAGAGAGAGTGTGTGTGGTGTGTGTGTGTGCGCGCGCGTGAGAGAGACAGACAGACAGACAGACAGATAGAGAAAGAGAGAGAGAGAGAGAGAGAGAGAGAGGAGGGAGGGAGGGAGGGAGGGAGAGAGTGTGTGTGCGTGTTTATGTTTGTGGATGACACACAATAAAACAATCAGAAACACCTATAAAAACAGCGGTTACGGCAAACGACTATAAATACAACAACAAACAAATAATAAACAAACGAACAAACAAACAAACAAGCAAATCGACGAACAAATAAAACAAGTTTCTAGCTATAGCTGTTCGCCGATGTTCAGTATTTACGCGATACATTTTATGAAGCCTCTATGAGACGATAATTTTGGATTTCAAAATAAATATTTAACGAGGAAAGGGCGGTGTTTACCTTTACCTTTATCTATCTAACAGTCTCTCTCTGTGTCCTTCTATCTATTTATCTATCTAATTATCTGTCTATCTATCTATCTGACTGTCTATCTATATGTCTGTCTATATGTATCTGTCTATCTATCTATCTATCTATGTAATCTCTATCTGCATGTCTATCTGTCTGTCTATCTCTATCTATCTATCTATCTATCTATCTATCTATCTATGTCTATCTGTCTATCTATCTATCCATCTGTCTGTCTATCTATCTATCTATCTTTCTGTCTGTCTATATATCTTTCTGTCTATCTACTGTATGCATCTATCTATTTCAATACCGCTATTTTTACAAAACTACTCACCGTATATTCTCTGAACCTTTCAAGGCCATGGTTTGTTCACTGATCTTGTCCATCTTCGTGAATGATGATTTTAGAGTCTACATGAAGCCAAATGTGAATGATGATTTTAGAGTCTACATAAAGCCAAATGTGATTGATGATTTTAGAGTCTACATAAAGCCAAATGTAACTGATGATTTTAGAGTCTACATAAAGCCAGATGTGATTGATGATTTTAGAGTCTACATAAAGCCAAATGTGATTGATAATTTTAGAGTCTACATAAAGCCAAATCTGACTGATGATTCTAGAGTCTTCATAAAGCCAAATATGATTGATGATTTTAGAGTATACATAAAGCCAAATGTGAATGATGATTTTAGAGTCTACATAAAGCCAAATGTGACTGATGATTTTAGAGTCTACATAAAGCCAAATGTGACTGATGATTTTAGAGTCTACATAAAGCCAAATGTGACTGATGATTTTAGAGTCTACATAAAGCCAAATGTGACTGATGATTTTAGAGTCTACATAAAGCCAAATGTGATTGATGATTTTAGAGTCTACATGAAGCTAAATGTGATTGATGATTTTAGAGTCTACATAAAGCCAAATGCTATTGCGTTGTTAGTTATTCAATCATTATCAATAGAACCAAAGAATATCTAAACATCCAGAGAGAGAGAGAGAGAGAGAGAGAGAGAGAGAGAGAGAGAGAGAGAGAGAGAGAGAGAGAGAGATTGTTGTGCGACGGTCTAGTCAATAAAAAATGCTGTGCAGATAAAATGTGGCCGTAACGTTTGAGCAGTTTGAGATTTAGTACAGATCTCATCAGATTTCTGTCTCATTTCCTATGCGTGAATATGCACAAGCAGTTCTGTGTGTGTGTGTGTGTGTGTGTGTGTGTGTGTGTGTGTGCGTGCGTGCGTGCGTGCGTGCGTGCGCGCTTGCGTGCGTGCATGCGTGCGTGCGTGCGTGCATATGTGTGTGTGTGTGTGTGTGTGTGTGTTGTATGTGTATGTGTGTGTGTATGTGTGTGTGTGTGTGTGTGTGTGTGTGTGTGTGTGTGTGTGTGTGTGTGTGTGTGTGTGTGTTCGCTCGCGCGTGTGTGTTTGTGTGTGTGTGTGTGTTCGAGTAAGAGAGAGAGAGAGAGAGAGAGAGAGAGAGAGAGAGAGAGAGAGAGAGGAGAGAGAGCTACCTCCACAGTCCGACAAGCTCACTTTCGTACGCACTCCATCACGCATGATTCAACCCCCAGTCAGTGCCTATTAGGTCCACAGACCGTACAGAATAGGGCCCTAACTGCACACTACAATAAGGTCCTAACCCCATCCACCCCTCTACTGACCTCTCACTACCTTCGGCTTCTTGCGCAGGCCCCCCCCCCCCCCCCCCCCACCCTTCCCCCCCCCCTTCCCCCCTCCCCCCCCCCCCTCCCCGGGCATCTTCCGGCTTCCCAGCGCCACCTGTCAATGGAGATTGATCAAGCCGTGCAGAGGGGGCAGTGAGGAGTTAAAGAGCCTCGGTCTCGTTCCACCAATCAGAGGACGTTACTATTTTGGGGTGCCTCGATTACAAAAAGTAACGGCTGAACATTATTCGTCAAGACTTTGTCTTTGACCTCCAGCTCTTCAAGGAGCGTATCTTTTTCATTCCTAAGAGGAAATGGATTTTAAACAGAAAGAAACTGAATTAGACTCCACTCTGTTTAAACTTCGTCTTTGTTTGGAAATGGATTTTAAACAGAAAGAAACTGAATTAGACTCCACTCTGTTTAAATTTCGTCTTTGTTTTGCTTCTTTGTCTCCTTTGTTAGTATATGTCATATGTCGGGCTAAGTGATTCATCCAGTTCTGTTAAAACTTCCTTCCTGTTGGGAAGACGGTATCTCAGCATTCACCGGGTAAGTACGAAATCACCCGTTCCGCACTTCCCTCACCAACACTTTTCGGCTCCTCCTCTGTCCCCTTCGCCTCCTCTTCCTCCTCTCCCCCCTTTCTTTCCCCTTTCCTCCGACCTCTTTTCTTCTCCTAACTCCTCTCCACACCCACATCGATCTATTTGCGGTGTGAAACTAGGCGGATTTCTTTGGTACCAATCGCGCGAAAGTTAACAGACGTCGGCGTATCACTGAACCTGAAATGTTTATTCGTCAAATCATTGACAAGCAAAAACGGGAGAGATGGGAAAACGTAGACATTGTCAATCGATTCAGTTTCTTTCCCTGTTTAAAATTAACGTCATTTTAAATGAAAATACGGAAAACGTTTTTTTTTTTTTTTTTTTTTTGTTGTTTTGTTTTGTTTTTTTTCCCGTGGGCCAGAGTCAGATTATAGAGACGACGAAAAAGTTTAATAGCAGTATAGTCACGGGTCAGGTTCTTCTTTCCTTCTAAAAATCCATTTTGTCTTCAACACGAACAAGAGGTAGAGATTAGAAAGGAAACCTGTGTCTTTAAACACATGCATATACCATTATTATCATCTTTTTTTTTATCACCCGCCATGAATTTCTAGTAACACCCTCTGAGGATGCATAAAACGATCAGAATTCTCACTCAGGTATTCGTTTACAGACCCCCCCTCCCCTCCCCATTCCCCTCCCCTCTCAATTCCCCCTCCCCTCCATCCTTTCCCTCGCCTTCTCTACCCTCGAGTTTCTCCGTTACCTGCGCCGAATAAAGGCTCGCGTTGCTGTGTGAGAAATGTGACCCCCCCCCCCCCCCCCTCCAACCTCCAAAGGACGTCCCACGTCATTTGAATTCTCCCCAGGTTGTTCGCTCGGCTGAATGGGGACGGTTCTATCCGTAATCAATTTTGGAACGGTTGCTGCATGTGCGCATGCGCATAGCAGTTTGTGCAACCAGCTACACCGTTATGCCGACATAATGGCACAGCCACAGGCTGTTCAAACATTTTCATTATAAGTCGCATCAGCTAGGACCACCCTAACCAAACACCAAGCAGTCGGTTATCTTGTGCTCTTTGGAACGGATCAAGATCTTTTCTTACAGCGGTGGTATAGTTGATTTTATCCTTCTACTTGCTAAACAACATGCAAATATAACTGCAAAATTGACAAAATGCCTTCCGTTTTTCTCAGTGAACAAAAATAATATGTAGTGAGAGATCGTGAGCAGCAGTAAACGAAAACCAAACTTTGAAAGGAACTGGCCCCAATATAAATCACTTCTTGAATAAAATGAAATTCAGCACACCAGATTTTGTGGAGTAGATCGTATTTGTTTATGTGCATGATACGGACACGTCACTTTTTGATGCTGTGTGGTGACTCCAATTAGTTGTTTCGTACTCAATTTAAGGACACAATGACAGTTCGTTTCATTGTTTTCATTGTCTTGAATGTCTTTTTGTCTTGCCTCAAGAAGACCAGAGAAGTCTAGATACGTCGTGTTTGTCTTGTCATTTGCTTGTTTCTTTTGTTCGGCGGAATAGATAGCTGAAATCCATTATTGTGTTTCACCCAAAGTAATCTTTCTCATTTTCCTGTGAAGATGTGGATAGGAAATCTTTGAGGAAAGGTGTGGGGGTGGAGGGAAGGGGGGGAGAGAAAGTTGGGAAAAGGGTTGTAGACGTGTATGTCCATCCACTTCGCCATAGTGTGCAAGTGTGGACGTTTGTGTATATGAGGCCCTGCGTCTGTGTGTGGGTGTGTGCGCCTCTGTGTTTGTGTGTTGTGGGAGGGGGAGAGAAGGGGAGAACAGGGAATGATATTGGTAAAAGATTACGCTCTGAATGTAATGTGTATGTGTGACCCAAATTATGTAGAAACTTGTGTTACATTATTTGCTACGTTTACACACTTTTTTGATTCACAGTATGTTTAAAAAAAACATCAGCTGGATACTCTGGAGAGCGCAGACCTCGGCAAAGGTCGAACGGATCCTGGATCTGCCTTTCGTTCCAGATCCGCATCATGATTCAGCACTGGTGACATCATCTCAGAGCCACATTCAACTTTCCCCAAAATTTCGTAGAATCGGCGCCGCTGTTCCTACGTCATCTTGCTGACAAAGAAAGAAAGAAAGAAAGAAAGAAAGAAAGAAAGAAAGAAAACAAACAAACAAACAAACAAACAAACAAACAAAAAACATTTGACGAGGTTGAAAACACAACTTCAGAAGGGGAGATAAAAAAAGAAAAAAACATTCACAAGAAAATGAGAGAGATTACTTTGGGGTGAAATACAATAATTGATTTAAGCTAGCGATAGTACATTTGAAAGAAAATTACTATTTGTCAGTGGTACTCATTTAGAAGTGTTCACTGTTAATACACATTTAATTCAGTTCATTCCCACGAGTGTATGACGACTTATTTAATTCAGTTCACTCACTAGTGTTTGGGGCTCCAGTCTTTTGGTTTGAGCCCATAAACTCTTCACTCTTGGTATGAAGCCGCTGACAGCCCAAACATTTCCAGAAATGTATTATTCTGACAGACTGGAGCGCGCACCGTCAACCTCTGCACCAAAAAGACTGGTGTATGTTGGGGATATATTGGGGTCAAAAGCTCTCTTCTGGAAGTTGAGAAAGGAATGCGTGCGTGCGTGCGTGCGTGCGTGCGTGCGTGCGTGTATGCCTACGTGCGTGCGTGCGTGCGTGTGTGTGTGTGTGTGTGTTTGTGTGTCAACGCGGCCAAGGAGTAAAGATTTACAGCGGTTAAACACAGCCGAAGAGTCGATGAATAACTGTAGATGAAAATTTACAACTGTTAAACACAGCCAAAGAGCCGATGGAGAACTTAGATGCTGCGGGTTGAAATATCAGGACGGGGAAAGGAACGAAGGTGGCGGGTCGCAGAGAGAGAGAGAGAGAGAGAGAGAGAGAGAGAGAGAGAGAGAGAGAGAGAGAGAGAGAGAGATTGCTTTCCTGAGCTATCATATTGAGAGCATAAATACACTGAAGTGCACTAGTTGCTCACAGCTAAAAGTGTTGCTCACAGTTAATTTATCAAATGACTGTACTGTCTATTATTGATAGACACTGAACTACTTTTAACTTTTCAGGGCGTTAGAGGTTTCATTCCAAACATTACCTGGATACATAAGGGATGCGACAAACAGATACATTGCTGGTCGAAGGATGAATGTGTTATTCAATATTCTGAACCCTGATTGACTTGGAATTTAAATGATGCAAAACGTATCATAGTTTTAAGAAGAAGGAAAAAAAGACACCTTAACTGAGCGACACAGTAAGCTGAAGGGACGAATATTAAATTCTTTCGGTTCATTTACCTCGGACAGAACATTAACAAAAATATATGCGTAATAAGAGAGTCAGGTATGATGTGGGTCAAGGGATGGACTGTGCCATGAATACCGCCCGATCTTCTGAGAAAAGCCAGGTGCACCTTTGAGTGTAATGCAGAATACGTAGCGTTTGGGGCCTAAACTGTAACCGTGGACTCGGACCTTTGCAGACCTTCCCGACAGCTGGTGCTTCGGAGCTGGTACAACTCGCCTGTACTTGGCTCATCTACCCTCTGCTCATCTCGCCTGTACTCGGCTAATCTACCATCTGCTCATCTCGCCTGTATTTGGCTAATCTACCCTCTGCTCATCTCGCCTGTATTTGGCTCATCTACCCTCTGCTCATCTCGCCTGTATTTGGCTCATCTACCATCTACTCATCTCGCCTGTACTTGGCTCATCTACCCTCTGCTCATCTCGCCTGTACTTGGCTCATCTACCATCTGCTCATCTCGCCTGTATTTGGCTCATCTACCCTCTGCTCATCTCGCCTGTAGTTGGCTCATCTACCCTCTGCTCATCTCGCCTGTATTTGGCTCATCTACCATCTACTCATCTCGCCTGTACTTGGCTCATCTACCCTCTGCTCATCTCGCCTGTACTTGGCTCATCTACCATCTGCTCATCTCGCCTGTATTTGGCTCATCTACCCTCTGCTCATCTCGCCTGTAGTTGGCTCATCTACCCTCTGCTCATTGGATTCTTGCCACTTGGACTCCTTGTTCCGTGTAGCCTATCCGTTAGTCCCATTGTGCCTATTTGGTGACAACTAAGTTATATCCAACCGGGTCTTGAGACATGCCGAAACATTTGCGCATGTACTCTCTCTCTCTCTCTCTCTCTCTCTCTCTCTCTCTCTCTCTCTCTCTCTCTCTCTCTCTCCGCGCGCGTCCATTCTCTGTGTGTGTGTGTGTGTGTGTGCGTGCGTGCGTGCGTGCGTGCGTGCGTACGTGCGTGCATGCGAGCGCGCGCGCGCGCGTGTGTGAGCATAGATGTGTGTGCATATGTGTGAGTAAGTGAGCGAGTGTGTGTGTGTGAGCGCGCGCGCGCGTGTGTGTGCATGCGTGTGTGTGTGAGTGCACGAGAGTGCGTGCGCGTGTGCGTACGTTCAAGATAAGCTAATAAGCGTGTTTTTTTTTTTTTTTTTTCACTATCTACTTACTGATCATAAAATGATAAACATGTGCTGATGTTCATCGCTATTTACTTATTTTTAAAAATTAATAAGCTCTTGAACATTTCGCTGTCACAAAAGAACAAATTGAATATGTGTGTGTATGCACGTGTTCGTGCAGGTGTGTACGTCTGTGTGCATGCAAGGTGTTTTGATGTGTGTGTGTGTGTGTGTGTGTGTGTGTGTGTGTGTGTGTGTGTGTGTGTGTGAGAGAGAGAGAGAGAGAGAGAGAGAGAGAGAGAGAGAGAGAGAGAGAGAGAATCAACAATAAATTCCAATAATGAGACTGAAAAGTATGCTGATCTGGCAAACAGCCTGAGGAGAGAAGGCTATCAGGTCAAAGTCCTCACTGCAGAAATTGGAGCTAGGGGGTTTGTAGGAACGTCTGCATACAGCCTCATGAAACAGCTCTCAGTTGCAGGGAAGGAAAAAACCAGAGCCCTGAAAGCAATGGCAGAAGCGGCAGAGAGGTGTTCAAGCTGGATCTGGTCAAGGAGGAACAAAAGTGAACTTCATAAGGCTTAATTTCCCTACAAATATCAGGTGTCCCTGTGGCTCAGTGGTTAAAGCGCGAGTCATTAAGTGGAAAATGAGCATGTCCAGAGGGTCATGGGTTCGAATCCCAGCCATGGCTCGTCCCAAGATGGGAAAAAAAAAAAGGGGCAGCAGAGGGACATCCGGAGTCATGAACCGGGTGTGGCCCAACCCCCCTAGAGTGTCAGGAGATAAGGGCCGAAACACTTGCTTGAAGGGGGCTTCTCTTCTGAGGACTCTCTGCTGCCACGCTCTCCACGAGTTTCTTTCTACTGATGCATGGGTAAACCATTGACTTCCGGGAATAGGCCGGAGGACGTCCGGGAAAGACCGGAGGACACTGGGAAAGACCAGAACCAAGGGCTCTGTGGGCTGGCTCCCCACTTTGCCTTAAACATGTGGCTACTAAAAATAAAAGGAAAAGATGCTCCCAGGATTCACCGAAAGGGGGAGAGAATGATGAATCCATCGGTGCTCAACCAATCATGACTGCAAATCCCAAACGGACTATGAACATGGACCAAATGGAATATCCATGTGTCTGTGGAAAGCGTTTCGCTACCACCCGTGGCATGAAGATCCACAGAACAAAGATGGGATGTGTGAAGACTCATCTGAATGAGCAGCAGCGCACTGCATCAGCAGATAAGACGTCGGAAGACCAAGGCCAGGATTTAAACCACAGTGCCAAGGACATCCACGCTGTTGGTTCGGATGAGGAATTTGCACAGGCCCTCGATGCCAGGCGCCTGAAACTCAACCTGCCACGAGCAAACGAAACTGAAGATTAGGAGAAACTGGATGCAAAAATCGTCCAAAGACTCGATGCACTGATAGGGAAAAGCACCCTGGAACACAAACTAGCCACATATGGGGACATTGTGTATGCCACATGTAGAGACGCCTATGGAGCAAAACTACCCAAAGAGAAAACACCTCCAAAGAAATCCAGACGCCAAGAAAAGATGGACAAGATCAGGGTCCAAAAGAAAAACCTCAAGATGCAAATGAAGACCGCACTGCCAGCTGAAAAACAAGGCTTGGAAAAACTGTGGAAAGACCTGAAAGAAAAACACAGTGCCCTCAGCAAAGCGGAATCTGCGAGGAAGAGGAAGAGCAAAAAGAAGAAGACACAAGAGCGCTTCTTCAGAGACCCCTTCCAGTTTGCCAGAACACTGTTTGAGCAGCCAAAATCTGGGACCCTAAGTGTGGACAAAGGAGTTCTTGAGCAGCATCTGAGGAAAACATACTCTGACCCACAGAGCAAAGCACCACTCGACATTCAAGGTCTGGTGTGGCCAACCAACCCTGAGGAACAGTTCAATGGCAAGCCTCCAACGTTGGCGGAAATCAAGAAGGTGGTCGACAAAGCCAGAGCCAAATCATCACCAGGGCCAAACGGAATACCTTACCAGCTTTACAAGAAATGTCCCAAGGTGCTGGAGTGGCTCCACAGGCTGCTGCGATCGGCTTGGAGAAACCAGAAGATCAGCGGCCAGTGGATGACGGCAGATGGTGTGTACATCCCCAAAGAGCAAAACTCAAGTGACATTAGCCAGTTCAGGCCAATATCACTACTGAACGTCGAAGGGAAAATCTTCTTCTCTGTCATGGCAGCAAGGCTGACCAAGTACCTGATGGAAAACAAGTACTTGGATGTGTCAGTCCAGAAAGGTGGCATCCCAGGCGTGGCTGGCTGTGTAGAACACGCCACAATGATCTGGGACGCAATCCAAAAAGCAAAAACAGAAAAGAGAGACCTGGACGTAGTGTGGCTTGATCTGGCAAACGCATATGGATCTGTGCCCCATGAGATGATACAGTTGGCTCTTGAGATGTACCATGTGCCAAAGAACATCCGCGACATGCTCAAGAAGTACTTCAATGGCTTCTCAATGCGGTTCTCTACCAAGGAGTACACAACAGACTGGATCAACTTGGAAGTGGGTATTGCAATGGGCTGTGCAATTTCCCCAATACTGTTCGTGCTGGCAATGGAACTCATCTTGAAAGCAGCAACAAACAACGCGAGACAAACAGACCTTGGCGATGGATACAAGATGCCTCCTCTCAAGGCCTTCATGGATGACACTACAGTGATTTCATCCAGAGAAGACGAGACACGTCATGTGCTGGAGAGGCTGGACGACATAGTTGCCTCATCCAGAATGAAGTTCAAGCCAAAGAAATCACGGAGTCTCTCACTGAGGAAAGGAAAAGTGGCCGGATCTGTGGTCTTCAGTGTTGCCAACCAGGCCATTCCAACAGTCACAGAAGAACCAGTCAAGAGCCTTGGAAGATGGTATGATGATACGCTGAAAGACACACAAAGAGCAAAAGAAACCAAGCAGATGGCGGAGGAAGGCTTGGAGACCATTGACCAGTGTGGGCTCCCTGGCAAATACAAGGTCTGGTGTCTGCAGTTCATGCTGATACCAAAGCTGCTATGGCCTCTGATGATATACGACATCTGCACCAGCATAGTGGAGGCAATGGAAGCCAAAATCAACAAGTTCACAAGGAAATGGCTTGGTGTCCCACCCTGTCTGACTGACATAGCGCTGTACTGTCGCCAAGCAAAGCTGAAACTACCCCTGAAATCCATCCTGGAGGAATACAAAGCAGGGAAGATCAGACTTCAAAGCATGCTGGAGGACTCAGGAGACAAGGTGATAGAAGCAATTAAGCCCCAGCTGAAGACAGGCAGAAAATGGAAAGTTCAAGAGGCGATGGATTCTGCAAAAGAAAGTCTCAAGATCAGAGAAATAACAGGACACACACAGACCAACAGACAGGGACTGGGGGTGACCAAAACTGAATGGTGGTCAAAGGCCAAAGGAAAAGCCAAAAGAGACATGATGATTCAGGAGATGAGAAAAGAAGAAGACCAAAAAAGACTCCAAAAAGCAGTCCAGCAGAGCCAGCAAGGGCAATGGACAACGTGGGAGAATGCACTCCAAAGAAGTCTCACTTGGAATGACATTTGGCACATGGCCCCTCTCAGGATCAGCTTCATTCTCAGATCTGCATATGACCTTCTGCCCTCAAATGCAAACCTGGTGAAGTGGGGGAAAACAGACGATCCTGCATGCCCCCTCTGCCATGAAAAACAAACAGTGGAGCATGTCCTAAGCTCATGTAAAGTAGCCCTGGCTCAAGGAAGGTACACATGGAGGCACAACCAAGTGCTCAAAGAAATTGTACAAGTAGTCTGGGCTAGTACCAACACCACAAAAGGGAAAATCAGGACTCCAAAAGCACCCGCAACATTCTTCACGGCAGGAGGCAGCAAATCATGGCCAAGAACAACAGTGCCACTCGAAACATGCAGGCAGAGTCTGCTGAACGGGGCAGATGACTGGGAGTGCACTGCAGACCTCCCAGAATGGAAGAGTCACCCAGAGATCATCAGCAAGAGTGGCATGAGACCAGACATAGTAGTCCACTCTAAGTCAACCAAGCAGCTGATCATGATCGAGCTCACGGTGCCATATGAGAACAGAATGGAGGCAGCTCAAATCTACAAGACTGAAAAGTATGCTGATCTGGCAAACAGCCTGAGGAGAGAAGGCTATCAGGTCAAAGTCCTCACTGCAGAAATTGGAGCTAGGGGGTTTGTAGGAACGTCTGCATACAGCCTCATGAAACAGCTCTCAGTTGCAGGGAAGGAAAAAACCAGAGCCCTGAAAGCAATGGCAGAAGCGGCAGAGAGGTGTTCAAGCTGGATCTGGTCAAGGAGGAACAAAAGTGAACTTCATAAGGCTTAATTTCCCTACAAATATCAGGTGTCCCTGTGGCTCAGTGGTTAAAGCGCGAGTCATTAAGTGGAAAATGAGCATGTCCAGAGGGTCATGGGTTCGAATCCCAGCCATGGCTCGTCCCAAGATGGGAAAAAAAAAAAGGGGCAGCAGAGGGACATCCGGAGTCATGAACCGGGTGTGGCCCAACCCCCCTAGAGTGTCAGGAGATAAGGGCCGAAACACTTGCTTGAAGGGGGCTTCTCTTCTGAGGACTCTCTGCTGCCACGCTCTCCACGAGTTTCTTTCTACAATAAAGAGTAACTGTCTCATCGAGTACACCGGCCAACTGGGATTCGGTCAAAGGGAATAGATAAGTAATTCGGGTACAGGCAAATTGACAACAAGCGAACAGAAATAGGCGAACTGGGAAAAGGCAAATCGAGAATGGGCAAATCGGGAATAGTCGAACCGGAATGGGCGAATCGTGAACAAGTGAATCCGGAATAGGCGAACCGGGAATGGGCAAATCGGGAATAGGCGAACCGGGAATGGGCGAATCGGGAATGGGTGAATCGTGAACAAGTGAATCAGGAATAGACGAATCGGGAATGGGCGAATCGGGAATAGGCGAATTGGGAATGGGCGAATCGTGAACAAGTGAATCGGGAATAGGTGAATCGGGAATGGGCGAATCGGGAATAGGCGAACCGGGAATGGGCGAATCGGGAATAGGCGAACCTGGAATGGGCGAATCGTGAACAAGTGAATCAGGAATGGGCGAATCGGGAATAGGCGAACCGGGAATGGGCGAATCGGGAATAGGCGAACCAGGAATGGGCGAATCGGGAATGGGTGAATAGGAAATAGGCGAACCGGGAATAGGCGAAAAGCAAACAGGCGAACCGGGAATGGGCAAATCGGGAATAGGTGAATGGGAATGGGTGAACCGAGAATAGGCGAACAGGGAATAAGCGAACCGGGAATAGGTGAATCTGGAATAGGCAAACCGGAAATGGGCGAAGCCGTAAATGGACGAATCGGAATGACACCGGTGCTTCGGTGGGGTTTATGTTATCTGACGGAGTATCTGACCATGCACTGCAATTCCGAGATGGAAAGCCACCGATGCCGACAGTTAGAACACACGTGTTTGGGAAACCCTTGGAGGATGGGATCAACCATAGATGTAGAACAGAAAGGATTGGTATCACGCTTCGTTTTCTCTAGTCGTCTTTGTTGGAGTCCCGTTCGCTCGCTCAGGTTACTTACCACTTCCGGATGAGAAAAAAAAAAAAAAAAGTAGGAACAAAATCCAGAGTCAGCTTGTGAAAATCTCGGGAAGGATCGAATTTGAATTTTAACAAGAATGTACGATCACATGTCCATCCCTGAATGTGGAATTGTACATGATTGGGACATAATCTGAAAAATAGCGTTTTCTCAAAGATGTGAAATCTGCTTCTCTGAAAGGGTGAAGGGATGGAGTCCCCCCTCCCACGCCCCTGCATCCCCACCCCCCACCCCCACCCCCTTCCCTGAAATAAAAACTTAAACCGAGACAGCACTGTGCCATACCATGTCATTCGATATTGTTTAATAATTTATTGACCGACCAGTTGTTTGTCGAGCATTACAAAGTGGTCCTTCAGCAAAACAAAGTGATTAAAACTGAGTAAGAACCACCAAAAGTACAATTTTCTGTTCACTGATCACAAAACCAACCAACCTACCAACCACAAGGAGACAACATACGTGGGCAAAACAAAAACAAATACAACCTATTGACCTTTGGGAAAGGAGAAAGGTGGTGTTGGAATCCGGACCGTTCCTTCTTCGTCACCTCCCACCCCCACCCCCTTCATCTCCTGCCCTCTTCGTTAAGCACGTGAGCCAATTATCTTCTTATACACTGTTCAGCGAGACCTGAGAGCGAATCAGTTTAGAGAGAATCAAACTAGATATTTCGACAGTATGAGCTATGAAGTGTGTGTAGACAGCCAGCCGATTCTAGTACAGAGGGCAGACCCAAAGCACATCTACAAGCAGGGGCAAATGCCGTCAATGTATAGCAGACCCAAAGCCGTTCACATCTACAAGCAGGGGCAAATGCCGCAATGTATGGCAGACCCAAAGCCGTTCACATCTACAACAACAAGCAGGGGCAAATGCCGTCAATGTATGGCAGACCCAAAGCCGTTCACATCTACAAACAGGGGCAAATGCCGTCAATGTATGGCAGACCCAAAGCCGTTCACAACTAAAACAGGGGCAAATGCCGTCAATGTATGGCAGACCCAAAGCCGTTCACATCTACAAGCAGGAGAAAATGCCGGCAATGTATGGCAGACCCAAAGCCGTTCACATCTACAAGCAGGGGCGAATGCCGTCAATGTTTGCGATGGAACCTCAACCAGCGAAAGGTGAGCACTGATCCAGTCAAGTCTGTATCTTTGGATAAACAAACTGCTGCCTCTGATCTTTAATGCACGAGATCGCCGCTCACGCACAAATTTCGTTCATTTTACGTGGTTTATGGCTCAGCCCATCGCGTCGCCAAGCGCACAGGGAATGCACGCTATCTGCGTGTCGGTCCAGACTACAAATATGGCAGCAACTTGGAGTGGGGGATGCTTCGAGTCCAACTAAATATTTTGTTGCCCAGAGCTGTCGACGAGCCCAATAAAACCAAGACATTATTGGAGAAATAGCAACTGCGATTACTGCTAGAAACCCTCCCGTTCGAAGCTTTTTAAAACATGCTGTTTCTGAAAAAAAAAATTCTTCAATTTGTGTTCGGCTATATTCCCCTATACCGGCGCTTTTACGTTTTCAGGCTAATTAAAAATAGATCTCGCCAATACCATCTTCAGGTTGGGAAAAAAAAAAAAAAAAATTCTGCGACAACAATAACGAAACCATGAAAATGCATCAAGCGGTAAAACACTGTGTGAATTTATATTGTACTGGTAGGAAAAAAAAAAAAAAACCCTAGCCATTTCCACACATGTAATCAGTGAACTACAAAAATTTGAGGCTACTTTTTGACACAGCATCAACCCTTCCACCCCCACCCCCCCACCCCCATCCCAGAGAGAGAGACAGAGACAGAGTGATGGAGGGAGGGAGGGAGGGAAGGAGAGAGAGTCTGCCAGTACCAAAAAAAAAATATCTAGAGCCAGTTCTGTAGAACCACGGAAAGATCAAATTAAAACTTTAACTGGAATATACAATCACAGAACGTCCACCCAGAATGTAGAACTGTGCATGTCTGAGACATAATTTGAGAAATAGCACTTCTTTGAAAACACCTAAAACGTCACACCACTGCCACAGCGTGTCATTTTTATTGTTTCAAGTTTTAAAAAAAGTCACAACATAATAAAAATACAAATTAGACAAGACCACGAGGAATTCCTCTATCAGATGATACGTAACGGATGACCGACCATTTATTTTTTACGCATTACAACGTGGTCCTTCAGCACAACAAAGCAACAAGAACTGAGT